>JAJJWX010000511.1:0-450180 GCA_023529315.1 Papaver bracteatum | reverse complement strand
TATATGTAAACCTAAGCGATATGTAAATTGTGAACTAGATAGCTTACTTGAAAGTATAGAAGCATTGAAGCAGATGATAGAGTCAGAGTTCCGGAAGGGAATATGTAGTTAGTGAACCAATCTTCTGCATCAATAGGCTATATATATATATTTCACTACAAATCAGTATATAATCAAATAGGTTAACTTGAAAAACACTGAAGAAATGAGAGATTATGGTGTATCAATACCTCAAAGTGGTAAGCTATAGTTTTATGGAAAACATGTTCAATGAAAAGAAGTCCATCATCTTTCATCCATTCTGATATTTTCTTAAGAAGCAATTGATAGTTGGGAAAATGGGGAATATGCCCCAAAATCGACTGTCATTTTGGGGATATCTTGTGATTAGGTTTTAGGAATATACTGAAAAGTAACGGTTTCAAGTCATCAAACAATTAAATAGAACTATTTATCGTAAATGTGTTTTCAACTTTCTCTCTAATTTTTTCGAGATTTTCTGTTGAATATGTTCCTGAACCTTGTCAAGGTGTTAATATATCGTATATCTTTCTTTTAGATTAAGCATATGTGATCTCAAGTGTTTGTGCTTATTGACTACTTAACGGTTTTGGATGGAATTTTGGACGGCTGGGGCATATTCCAAAAAATTGGAATCCTGGGGCATATCCCCAAGATGACAGTCGATTTTGGGGCATATCCCCAATATTCCCTTGATAGTTCTTCATATGCTACACAGAAAGTAACACCAAAATGAAATATAGACAAATTATGTAATGGAAGAATGTTACATTACATTTGTGCATTTCGTTAGATGATCTCGACAAAATTTATCTAAATTTATGCATACATTGTGATGCTGAAATTATTATTTCTATGTCATACCTCAATCAGTTCAACTGCGAAAATACGATCAAATCTTTCTCCAGTCTCGTAGGTTGTTATGTCAGCTAGTACAACCTTGACATTCGACAACTTAAGTTCCCTGGATGGGCGTAAATAATTAAATATTAACCGTCACATAATGTGGTTATATATTTGTAACACTGAACCAATTCAGAAATGAAAAAAAGAAATCTAGTTGATACACTTACTTGCATTTTCCTTCAATGTAATCTCTTTGCTCCATAGAACTTGTAATTAACTCCAGTAAGTTGACAATTTTTAAATTTGTTTGCACCAAAAAGAGCTACAGTTCCCAATCCACACCCTAAGTCAAGCACACTCTGACCATCTTTGATCTGTGCCCTCTCCATATACAAATCTAGCATCGCTATCTCAGCTTCGTCGAACGTCGTTGACTCATCGGTGTAGTAACCGGAACTATATATGAATATAATCACATTAGTAATTTGAACTGTTACAATTTCTGTTTTGGTAGCCAAATCTGACAAAAATTGGTACTAGCAATGGACTAATTTATATACCTTTGTTTCATGTTGCTTCCATGTTGAATTTTTAAAAATGACATAGGAGATTCGTATAGTTTTAAATCCAAATTCTCCATCTCAGTTGCCATTTTCATACTTCTTAAAGCTGCATGTATATTCAAATTAATTGATAATCTCAATTTAAAAATGCATCAGGGAGAAATACAAAGAGTGTAACAACAAAAATTTAACTAAAGAGAGGATAACACGTACAATGAACTAATTCAAGAAATTGAGATAGTTGCTCTTCATGAGTTGATTTGTAACCCCATATAAGACGTTTCCCCAATTGAATTCTAATGTGTTCTCTAATCTGTTCATCTAATATCAATCCCAGTTCCATGTTTTCCACGAGCTCTTCTTTTGCCATTTGTTGCAACCTCCTCAACAAGCCGAAAAAAGAAAAGAAAAAACAACAACACGAAGTCTACAGATTTTAAGAGAAGTGCAGACAGAGAAAGAGGTGGTAGTGGTACTAACTACTAATATTGATTTGATCTAATTTTGTAAATATAGAATTTGATAGGCAAAAGTGACTACTAAGACGCCCCCAATTCCATTATTCCAAACGTGCTTCTTGTGACTCTTCACTCCTTTTTAACTATTGCAAAGAATGTGGCATGACTTTTGCTCTCTGTCTTTTTTGACCCACGCTTACAACAAAACCTTTCTTCTAGAAAGAAAGAAAGAAAAAATCAGCACAAACAAAGGGTGAAGCTGAAAAATAAAATATTAGACAAGAAGGAAAAACAAAACCCTAATCATTGTTGGTTCTGCAACAATAATATACGCGAAAAATGATGTAAACATAATTTTTCTGAAAGATGAAATGAAGTTTTGAATTGTAAGCAACACACCAATGACAGAGATACTAGATTATTAATTTATTCTTAACATAATAGGTCACTAGTACACCTCAATAATGAGTGATGCTTATACAGTGAAGTCGTTTCCACGTTTTAACCATATAAATATTGTATAGCACTATAATATTTGTCCACTCATACGAACTCAATGACAGATAAAGAATTACAACAGACTACCGCAACAAAGAGAGAAAAGATGAAAAAAGTGAGATAGTAGCATCTTGTGTAGAATGTGTGGTTCCACTAACCAGCCCATTGCCTAAGTCCTCTCCCTCGCACAAAGTTGTGCTGACCCTAATGGCCACCCTAAGATCCAACAAAATCCTACTAATATGTAGAGGCAACATCTTTAGTTTCCCACTTAATTAGCAAGGATGAATTGGGGGCCAGAAGTATTAAATGGGGGCCTGAATAGTTGGTCTCCCAATAACACTTTGGTGCTACCCCTTATCCTAATTTTTCAAAATGCCTAAACTACCCCCAAAAATAATTATTGTTAATTGAGTTGATTAGGTTAGATTAGTTGTTAATTTGTTAAGTTAGATTAAATCAGTTTTGGGTAAAAAGAAAGTTTATAAAAAAAAAATTGTTGGATAAAGAGGAAGAAAGTAGTTTTGGGGGAAGTTTTGATAATTGTTGCAAAAAGAAAATCCTTTCGCTCAAAAATGAAGGAACCAATACTCAAAATGAAGAACCAAAAGCTCTAAACAATCGTGTAAACTTCATATACTCTTCAAATCGCACAAATCTCACAAATTTGGGAATATGAGAGTAATAGGTCGAGTGTATAATAATTGGAACGATCCTTATGAGTCGATAGTGACTTAGCCCACAAATATACGACTCCAATATGCAAAAGTTATGAAAAATCGTCCACCAAGTTTTGAAAACATTGACGACTTCAACTGCAATTATGAAAAATCGTTCATCAAATTTGAAAATGTTAACACCCTATAAGTTAACATTTTCTTTTACTTATAGCCCAATGATTAATTCCTATAAGTTAACATTTATTTTCACTAACGACTTAAAGAAATGTTAATTCCTATAAGTTAACATTTATTTTCACTAACGACTTATAAGAAATGTTAACGACCCTATAGAAATGTTAACGACCCTAAGTTAATCATTGGGAAATGTTAACGACCCTATAAGTTAACATTTCTTTTCACTAACATTTTCTTTTCGTTAACGACCCTATAAGTAAAGAAAAGAAAATGAAGAATCCAAACAATGATTAACGACCCTATAAGAAATGTTAACGACCCTATAAGAAATGTTAACGACCCCAAAAAATGATTTTAACGACCCTAAGTTCAAATAAAGAAATGTTAACGACCCTAATAAAACATTAACGACCCCAAACAATGATTTTAACGACTTAAGCATATTTCCCCTATTATGTGGACGACTCATTCATTTATTTGAACACAGTGGTGTCGCAAACTTAATGACGACCCTAATAAAACATTAACGACCTAGTTTTAACAACTCCACTAATGGTTGACGATTTCTCCAAAGTCCAACATGCGCTTCAAATATCGTTAACCAAAGATGAAAAAATCGTTAAACAAAGATGAAAAATCGTTAGACATTCAAACGGGATGATTAACTACTCCCATTCGGAAATCAATTTCTACGATTCAAATCCTTTTTTTTAATAAATGGTCGTTAATGGAGGAACGATAGAGGAGGGGAGAGGAGAAGAAGAAGAAGAAGGTTTGGTTGGGATGAATGAAATGGGGAGGTGGGTTTAAGGTTAATAGGATTTTAGGATTAATTTTAGGGGAAGGGCAAAATAGTACTTTCAACTACATTTTGGAAGCCCCCTAAAATTCTGGGTGTGGGTATAAAAAAATCATGGCCCCCAATTAGTTCTCCCGGCCCCCAATCATTCCTTGTTAATTAGCTATATCATGTTTTTTTTATGACGGATGTACAAATTTAATAGAAAAATATATTGAATCCAAGGTATCAAACTATTTTAAAACATTTATCCCTTGCATTAGAGACGATCCCATTACCCAATATCTAATATCAGTAAAATGAGTCGGCATAAAAACCTGTAGTGCAAGAAACAAATATGGGACATTTCCTCGGACCTCCCTGTAGTTCGAGAAACAGATATGGGACATTACCTCGGACCTCCCTGTAGTTCGAGAAACAGATTCGGACCTCGCATTATTGGGGCGGCGTTGATTTTCTTGTCCCGTGTAACAACTCCTCAGAGAAAAGTAGAAAGGACAAGAACTGTGCCCGCTTTACGTATGTAAATATGGTGGGTTTGGATGTAGAATTTTAAAGTGAAATTTATGGGTCAAGAGGATTCAGTAGAATTATATTTACCTTTGTATGCTTGGTTGTTCGAATTCTTGGAATCACATTTCCAACTACTACCACTGATTTGATCTATTTTATAAATATAGAATTTGGTAAGTGAAAGTGACTACTAAGACACACCCAATTCCATTATTCAAAACATGCTTCTCGTGACTCTTCACTCCAAAAACGTACCAACTATTGCCAAGTATGTGGCATGACTTTGCTGTGTCTTTTTTGATCGGTAAAAAGTGAAAAGCTCACAACAAAATCTTGAGAAACCAGAAAAAAACCAACATATTATATCAGAATAAACACACTGAAAACAGAGGCACATAATGTTAAATTTGTCCTTAACAAAATAGGTCACTGGTACACCTCAATAAGAAGCGACGCTAATATAGTGAAGATGTGTCCAGGGAAAAATTGCACCATATAATTATTATACAGCACTATAATACTTTCCCACTCATACGAATTCAACAACAAAGAAACAATTAAGACACATAACAACAAAAAAAAATGAAAAATGAAAAAAAGTGGGATAGTAATAGCTTGTATAAAATGTGTGGTTGCACCAACTAGCCCATTGCCTACGCCCTCTCCCTCACACAAAGATGTGTTGATCCTAAGGGCCACTCTAAGATCCAAAAATCCTAGTAGTAATATGGAGAGGCAACATCTTTAATTTCCCATGTGTGAGACTAAAGATTCCATTCACAAGCAATGAAAAGGAGTTGATGTCTTTGGTGATTCTTTGTTCCTAAGGTCTATTCCCACCGGGATCAAAAACAAAAAACGCAATAAGCTTTCTCAACAAATGATTACCGATAAAAAATAAGAAAACAGAAAACTATAAATAACACCATATGAAATAGGTGCCCATGAGTTTTTGAACATTTGCTTAATAGGAAATTAGTATCGCAATTGTATGATGGATAGTGAACGTGATGTATTGAACTCCCCTCATTTGGTGTAGTTCATCAATAACCTTCACGCGTGATACCTTTCTAGGTGTTGTCGAATTCGTGTTGTTGTATGCATATTTCACATTTGTGATCATTTTACATTTTGGCTAACAGGTTTTCTAATATACTTTAATTTTTGCATATCTCACATTTGTGTTCATTTTCCAAACTAATTTTGTGTATGCGGCCTACGCTAGATAGTTTGTGCATTGACTTATAATATACATGTCCAAGTCGACCATGCTAAACATTTAATGACCCACAAACATAAGCAGGAGAATCAAATTTTTTACCTAAAATGGCAGTGACTAAATACAACATTTGTTTTGGTTAAATACAACCTTAGTTTGGAAAGCCAAAATATTTATAACCAGAATATCTTTGAGTAATCAAAACCCCCTTCACGGGCCATACCTCTTCTGATTGATGATTTTGGAATTGAAACAGACAAACAATTCTCTCCAATTTTGTTCTTCGTCTCTTTATTAAATATTATTAATCTTGATCAAATATCAATTAATGATGGACCATCAACAACGTTGAGGTATGGTGCTTTCCAAGTTGGGACATGGATCATCTTCTACTTTTCATAATATGTATTACCTTATGTTCATCATAGCATATGTAATCTAACCCTAATCCATTGATTCCTTTTTCTCAACTAATCACCATTATTGTTGTAATTTACAAGGATTATAATGTTGGATATTTTCAAGATTGTTTGCCGCTATCCGGGGGGTCCGGGGTGCGTAGCCCCTCCCGGCTGTGTTCGACCTATTCGGTTTTCCAGAAATTTCCACAAAACGTGTCTGCTCCAATAGGATTTCTTCAAGAGACACCATTAATGGATGCCCATTGAAAGCGTCTATTCTTGATGGAAAGAAATTACTAAAAGGCATGAATCCCTCTTTAAATAGTGAAGGATTTCTCCCATCTCAATCATCGAAAAAACTCTTTCTCTCTAAGCATCTTCAGAATCAATAACAGTGTGTTCTTGGTTGGGTCAAGGGAGTACAACCTTTGAATCCAACAACGTTGTTAGGGCTTCATTGTATCCTGACAGCAACATTTCGCTAACCGATTGTACTCGCCAATTTTGGGAAGGGTCGAAATAATTGCTGAAAAGAATCGCAAGGCATTGAAGCTCCAGTGATACAACATTCTTTTCAATCTTTGTTTTCATCTTCTATTACCATTAATTTTCCAACAGTTTTCAGCAATTAATTTTCAACAATAAAGGGTGAATCTTCAAATTCGAATGTTACTGCTCAATCTATACAAGTGATGAACCAAACCCTAACTCGATTGGAACGTTTTGATGGTGATAATTTTACCCGTTGGCAAGAGACTGTGAAGTTTTTCCTGATCACCATCAAGTTGTGGTACATACTTGAAGATGGTTTGGATGCAATTCCTGCACCATCAGAAAAAGATACTAATGAATTGAAGGCCAGAAGGAAAAAGCGTCAGGAAGATGATTTTTTGTGTCGTGGTCATATTCTGAACGCCCTGGGATTTAACTTGCTTCTGCCTTTGTTGTTGGGGTTATTATTTCTCATCTCCACCCTTCTTGGAATGGTTATAAGAAGAAACTTAAGCATGTTGAGACTGACTATGACTTAGAAGGATTGCAGCGTCATCTTCGTATTGAAGAGGACTCTCGCAAACGAGAAATTAAGGATAGTCAACAAACATGAAATGTTTCTAAGGTTAATTCTGTAGACGATTTGAAACCTAAGAATGATACTCAGTTTAAGAAGCAACAACCCAACAAGAATAAGAAGGGCGATTGCTACTTCTGTAAGAAACCCGACCATTTTGCTCGTGGTTGTCATCTCAAAAATAAACAACAAGGACAAAAAAAATGAGGCAAAAATGGTCGAAGACAAACTTGTTATTGTAGTGCAAGCCACCAATGTCGTTTCTAATAATGAGAGTGGATGGTGGTACGACAATGGTTCAACTCGTGGTTGACATCTTTACAAGACAAAACTAAACAAAAAAAAGTTGTCTCCACAAACAACTTACACAGCAAAGTGATTGGCAAAGGCATTGTTGAACTCTCATTTACTTCGGGAAAGACTGTTACTCTTACTAATAATGTATTACATGTCCCTGACATTATGAAAAACCTTGTTTCTGGAGACCTTGTTATGAAGGCCGGATTCAAGACGACTTATGAGTCTAGTAAGTTTGTATTGTCCAAAAATAGTGTATTTGTTGGACAAGGATATGCTTGTAATGGGATGATTAAGCTTAATATACTAAATAATGGTTCTGCTTATAGTGTTGACTCTGTTGATTTATGGCATGGTAGATTAGGACATGTGAATTATGGCTATCTTATAAACATGAAAAGATTAGGATTAATTTCTGATTGCAACTTTGATAATATTTCTAAATACGAAATCTGTGTGCAAGCAAAGATACATAGAATATCCTTTAAATCCATAGTAAGAAACTCTACCTAAAGATGTTGGTGGCCTTGCTTTCAGATATCTTTAAAAGATTAACCTAGATTTACTTACTAAGCTTGCTTGGAAAATATGCATTGAAAATAATCAACTTATGGTTCAAATTTTGAGAAGTAAATATTTTAGAAATGGTGATATCTTGCATCAGCACATTGAAGCTAAGAATTGTTCTTACACTTGGAATGGCATCACTCAAGGTTTGAAAATTGTTCAACAAAATTACTTCATGGATATCAATAATGGAGTTAAGACTAAAATCTGGCCAGATAGATGGATCCCTGGTATGTTAGTGCCACCATCTCCTGTTAATGATTTCTATAGATTCTATGAGACTGTTTCAGAGCTAGTAATCCCTAACACTAGCTCATGGAATGTTTAACTTATCAATAGGCTTTTTGATACTAATACTGCTGTCAGAATCCTAAATATGTTCATTAATAATACTAAAGAAGATGTCATGTTATGGATGCCTGCCAAAGATGGAAAATTCTCAGTTAAAAGCACTTATAATATGCTCACCAAGTGTAGTAGAATTGTTAACCTGAATGGAGTTAATATTGATCCCTCAATCTGGAAAAAGATGTGGAATAGTAATGATGCTCACAGAATTAAGATCTTTTCTTGAAAGTGTATCAGAGGTTTACATTCAATTAATAGCAAGCTAGCTTATTATACCAGTGACCAATATAGTAAGTGCATTATATGTGATCAAGCTTAAGAAACTATGGAGCATATTCTTTTCACCTGCAAACATGCTAGGAGAGTATGGGGAGATGTTAACATTGACATTGATTCTGTCAGTTCTAACTGCAATAGTGTCTCTGAATGGGCTATTAGTTGGTTCAGTCCAACTGGTAATAATATGGATAACAAGTGGTTACTTACTGTCATGATTGGCTCATGGATTATCTGGAGGGATAGGTGTGATGCATCTTTCCATGGAGTTTCTCTTAATCACCTAACATCTGTGCACAAAATAAACTATCATGTAGCTTCTAATTTACTTGATTATTGTAGCAATGACTTAAGCTTGAATGTTGGTAATATCTCTAGATGGAAACCACCCTTAGAAGGTATTTTTAAACTTAATATAGATGCCTCATTTGATAATGATACTAACCATTTGGGTACTGGTATTGTCCTTCGGGATTCAACAAGTACCTTCTTTGGAGTAAAAGGAACATACACAAATGGAGCTTTAAGTGCATAAGAAGGGGTGTGCATAGCTGTGCGTGAAGCACTGAGGTGGGCACATCATAAACAGCTTACAAAAGTTCAAGTTGAAGATGATGCTAAGAACGTCATTCTTTCAATTCAAGATAGCTCTCTTCTTGTCCAATTGGAGAATAGAAATCTTATCAAAGAAATAAAACATTTAGCCTTAAGTTTTTCATTATGTATTTTCAATTTTGTTAGTAGAAACGAAAATACGGTGGCGGAAAATATTTCCAATTCTGTTAGAATGTCTACCATTTTTGTTGAGGTAGATCAAGGTGTTTCAGTTGACATTTGTTTCCTTTTGGCAAAAGACATCAATTCCCAGCACAGATGAATCAATAAAATTCTTTCTTTATCAAAAAAAAAAAAAAAAAAACTCTACCTTGATTGAATTAGTACATAGTGATGTTGGTGATCTCAAAAATCACATGACTCATGGTGGAAACAAATACTATGTCACTTTTATTGATAATTATACTAGGTATGCTTATACTTATTTGATGAAATATAAGGATGATGTCTTTGAGATATGTTTAAAATATACAAAGCAAAAGTAGAGACACAGTTAGGACAGAAAATTAATATTTTACGTTATGATCATGGTGGTGAGTATTTCCCTAATGAAATTAAATTCTTTTGTCAAGAGCATGGTTTAATTCATCAATTTAATGCACCTCATACACCTCAACAAAATGGTGTTGTTGAAAGAAAAACTAGAACTTTGGTAGAGATGGTTAATGATATGCTTATTAGTTCTAATTTGCGTAATTATTTGTGGGGTGAAGCAATGTTATCTGCATGTTATATTTTGAATAGAGTTCATTTGAAAAGGAAGGATGTTTATCCTTATGAATTGTGGTTTAATAGGAAACCTAATTTGAGAAGACTTGAAGTTTGGGCTTGTTTAGCATATGTTAGGAAGTCTGGTCCTAAAAGACCTAAATTAGGAAATAGGGCAAATAAATGTGCTTTTGTAGGTTATTCACTTAACAGTATTACTTACAGATTTTTAATCCTTGACACTTTTGAGATTATAGAATCTATAGATGTGGAATTTTTTGAGAACTTGAATAGGAATAGTTCCCAAATGCAACCCAGAGAAAACCCATTGTTACCTAGTCTAGAATCTATAAAGACTAATAAGAATGATGAACATTATTCTTCTACTCAAGACATAGAAGATACTTCTGAAATTGTAGAAGATATTGAACTTAGAAGAAGTAAGAGAGAAAGAAAAGCAACAAGCTTTGGTCCAGATTGGGTACATTATCTTGTAGAAGGTAGTAAGAATGAAATTCTTAGTGTTACTAAATATGTTATGCATGTTGATGATGACCCTAAAACTTATGCAGAGGCAATGAGTTCCAGATATGCTAGTTTCTGGAAAGAGTCTATCAATGATGAAAAGAATTCACTTTTGACTAATGGTACTTGGATATATCGTGATTTACCTCCAGGCGTAAAGCCTATTGGATGTAAATGGATATTCAAAATAAAGTTGAATGCCGATGGTTCCATTGATAATTTTAAAGCCAGATTAGTTGCTAAGGGTTATAAACAAAATCATGGAATTGATTACTTTGATACATATGCTCTTATTGCTCGCATATAATTTATTCGTTGTTTAACTGCACTTGCTTCTGTTCACAAGTTTATTATTCATCAAATGGATATCAAAACTGCTTTTCTAAATGGTGATTTAGAAGAAGAGATATATATGGAACAACCTGAAGGTTTCATATTGCTAGGACAAGAAAATAAGGTTTGCAAGTTGGTTAAATCTCTTTATGTCTTGAAGAAGGCTCCCATGCAATGGCATGAGAAGTTTGACAAAGTAGCTTTGACATATGGTTTTGTTGTTAATGATGCAGATAAATGTATCTATAGTTAGCATGATATTTTTGGATGTGTAATTCTTTGCTTGTATGTTGATGATATGCTTATTTTTGGATATGACATATCTCGTATAGAAGAAACAAAGAAGTTTATTAGTTCTAACTTTGACATGAAGGATTTAGGAGAGGTTGATGTGATCTTAGGAATTAAAATTCTAAGAAAGGGGAATGAGTTTGCTTTAACCCAATCTCATTATATTAAGAAATTTCTCAAGAACTATGGTCATTTTGTGACATCCCATCCGTCACTCCTATGGATCCTAATGTAAAGTTAATGAATAATATTGGACGTGCTCATAAGCAACTTGAGTATTCCAATGTTATTGGAAGTCTTATGTATGCTATGCATTGCACAAGACCGGACATATCCCAAGCCGTGGGAGTGCTATGTCGTTTCTCAAGTAACCAAGGAATTGAACACTGGCGAGCAATTTCAAGAGTGTTAGCTTACTTGAAGGGAACTATTGATTATGGTTTTCATTTTCAAGGATATCTCGCTGTATTAGAAGGATACAATGATGCTAATTGGAATAATGTAGAATCTAAATCTTAGTCGACTAGTGGATGGATATTTACATTAAGAGGTGTTGTTGTTCCTTGGAGTTCCAAGAAGGAAACCTGTATTTATGATTCAACAATGTTGTCATAATTGATAGCACTTATAGATGCATGTAAGGAGGAAAAATGTCTTAGAAACTTACTTGAGGAGATCCCATTTTGGAAGAAGCCAAATCCAGCAGTTTTGATTAATTGTGATAATCAGGCTACGATTTTTAATGTCACTAACAAGACAGATAATGGGAATTCAAGACATATAAGTCTTAGACATCAAATTGTGAGACAACTACTCAAGAGAGGAGTAGTTTCGGTTAGCTTTATTGAATCAAAGAAGAACTTGGAAGATCCATTCACAAAGAGTCTACCAAATGTAATGTTTTCAATAAAATGTGAGGAAATGGGACTAAGGTCTGTGAAGGAAAGTTGATCACCTATAGCATAAACCCAACCTATGTTTTGAAAAAGATAAACAAGGTTCAATGTGGTACCAAAAGGTTATGGAAGTGGTCATGGTGCACTACTAATAAACTTCCCATTTCAAATTAGTACTATGGTTCTGGAAGAAAAAAAAGGATGGATGAAAATCCTTAATAAGTCTAACTTTTTATCACAAGGTGTCTCGCAGAAACACCTTCGAGACTTACCTATATGAATATGGAAATAAGGTTGTTTCCTAATAGAAAAATACCGCTCTCTGAGTGTCTCATGAATTCAGAATAATCACAGGGCCATTAATGTGTTGGCTACATAACACACTATCTCAGAAATCAGTATGTGTGGAGATTCCGGTTTTATCACATGGGGTACTAGGTTCAAGACTAGTTTCACCACTGAACCCCGATGAGGCTTTGAATTTCTTGCACTATGTGAAGGTTCAAATCCAAAATACACCTATCATTTATGTATTGATTTCTACGAAGATGCTTATTTCCTAACTAAGCGTGAACTACGTTGGCTTGATCCCACTCGGGTACGTAGGCAGTCACTTTGGTAATGTAGACACTCTGATTTAAAAAAAAAAATCTTTGTTTTTTAAATGTTTTCAATTTTGAAAATAGGGGGAGAATGTTGGATATTTTCAAGATTGTTTGCCGCTATCCGGTTTTCCAGAAATTTCCACAAAACGTGTATGTTCCAATAGGGTTTCTTCAAGAGACACCATTAATGGATACCCGTTGAAAGCGTCTGTTCTTGATGGAAAGGCATTACGAAAAGTCATGAATCCCTCTTTAAATAGTGAAGACTTTATCCCATCTCAATCATCGAAAAAACTCTTTCTCTCTAAGAATCTTCATAATCAATAACAGTGTGTTCTTGGTTGGGTCAAGGGAGTATAATCTTTGAATCCAACAACGTTGTTAGGGACATCAATGTTTCGCTGAACGATTGTACTCTCCAATTTTTGGAAGGGTCGAAATAATTGATAAAAAGAATCGCAAGGCCTTGAAGCTCCAGTGATACAACATTCTTTTGTTTTCATCCTCTATTACCATTAATTTTACAACATATAATTACCTGAAAAAAATAGAAATACGAAGGACTTTGCATTATCTATTTCAAGCCTATCTATTTTTCAATCATGGATCCATATTTGAATTTGATTTTTTTCCCTTTGAGTGGAAACTCTTTCAAATTTTGAAGAAAAGATGTCATCGATTGCGGTAGGGAAATTGTTTCTCTTTCCTAAAAAAGTTGCCCAGACTTGAAATACGTGTAGAGTTAACTTTTGCATGGTTCTCTCAAGCTACCTGAGCTAGCAGTCATGGAAACCTAAGGTAAATTTCTCCCCATATCGTATTTGTGCTAACACATTGTGTTTTTGCAGGTATTCAACTGAAGTTGCTCAAGCTACTCCAATCTTTATCTTAGTTTTCTTTTAAAAAAAATCAAACAACTTAAACATTCTTTCATAACCCTGTAGCATCCTTCAACCCCATGTATAATGTTTCTTTTGAGTTTTCTCCACTGTTCACTCATTCAAACCCCCATCTTCTTTGTTGCGGTCTTTGAGATATATTCAATTGCTACCTCATTGATTGTGTACTTCACCCATCCCATACCATCAACTATGTCCCCTTCCTCCTACCTCTTTATTTTCCTAATCATCTCCCTTGCATTAACCTATTCTCATTCCAATTATCATTACCCCCACATTGTTAGTAACCACCTCACCAACCAGCTACCATCTTGAATATCCTATGTATGCCTGCTGAGTCTAGCCTTGCCCTGCTGTGCATATCCTTTCCCTAGTCATCTAGCTATGTAAATGATACTTGAAATTGATGCCTCACTATAAGAGCCTTTCCTCAACTCAGTCAACTCTAGTGTTGACTCTCTCTGGTGGTTATTCTGGATATGGATTTTTACAATAGTAACAATGTTAGCCATCTCATGGTGTAAAAAAATCAAAACCTTCTTCATAAATATTACAGCAGACTGTTTCCATATTCCTACATCTTTTTTATCAATGCATCAATCAGAGAATACATAGGATATGTTCAAAAAGCTAGACATCAACAAAGTCTTTCATTTATCTGAGGAACAACTTGCTGAAAGTAAATGTCATTCAAATCTACAAATAATCTCAAAGATTAACTGTGAATTCAAACTATAGAACAAAAAAATGAAATTGAAATAGTATAATAAATTTGGCAGTTAGATTATGTCCTAGAGAGTACCTTAGTTTTCAATGCTAAAGAAAATAATATCTTTATTTTAAAGCTGAGGACAGGGAGTGATGTTCAATATGCTCTCTCCAAAAATCTCTGGAGTCTGGGTCCTTTTATGCTGGTGGTCCAAGAATACTTATATGAGGTTGCTCCTACTTCAATCAATATGCATATCATAACTTTGTGGGATAAACTAAAAAATCTACCTCCTAAGCTATCATGTGGACAGATCCCCTATGATCTAGCCAGCTCTATGGCTACTTGTCTCATGGTGGAGAAACCTTCAAGAATCCAGCAAAATCTCTCATTCCCAAGAGCACTTGTTGAGATAAATGTTAATGAAAGGCTTTGGGGTCACATCCCAGTTAATCTTGGAGCAACAAAAGACCTAAAAGTTAAACTATTTTTTAAGAAACTACCAAAAGGCTTCTTTAAGCACTGCAAAATTCTCAATTTCCCAAAGAAAAAAATGCTCTCCTCAACAGCAACAAAAATATATCAAGGATACACAAATGGAGGAAATAGAAGAAAAAGAAGATGATGAAGAATTTGTAGAAGAGCAAATGCAATCCATCTCTAATGAAACTTTCAAAGCTACTTCATCCTTCTTGCTCAATGGAACACAAAAATTTCAAAAAGGAGAATGCAGTAATGCTCAGACTGACCAGCAAAGTGACTTTCAAATGACTACTAAGGTAGATAACCAACTGAAAGACACAATTCTGAATACATCTACTGCACCAGGCTTCAAGCTAGGAGAACAGTAAAACTTCGATAAATTAATAGCTTTAGGTCCGGAGAAAATTATTATTTTAGCGAAGTTATTAATTTATCGAGTAAAAATTTATCATGTACAAGCCTAGTTGGGACCGAAGAAATTTATTATTTTAGCGAAGTAATTAATTTATCGAAGTTCTACTGTATTACTAAAGGAGACATTGCTAGAATCTGAAGATGCGCACTCAAAGAGACAGATCACTGATGGGGAAGAGATGACACTACCATAAAAAATATAAAGAACTGAAACTGATAATGGGAGGGCCTTCAAAAAGAGAGGAAGAAAATAGAGTAGCTTCAGATTTGTCCATGGACCACCTCAGGTGGTGAGCTTAGCAACACACCCAAATTCTGTTTTTAAACTGCTATACCAAGCTTCCTTTGTTGAACCCCCACCAGGTTTTGAAAATTTCAAGCAGCATACCAGGCCAACAAAAAGATCTTTTTTACCAAAAGTCCAAGGAAGAGTATCAGCTGAGATGTCCCAGCAACAACAAGGGAAAGAAAGGGTCACTGGTGATAACAAAGAGATAGCTTTCTGCAATGGAAGAAAATGAAAAACCACTCTAATATTAGAGAAGGCTACTGGGAAGAGAAGCTATAAATTTTAAGCACACAAGAATGAAAATTTTAGCCCTGGTATCTGAAAACTATCAAGCTCAGAAATAGAGAAATGAGAAAGTGCAGGCAAGCAAGACTATATCTACTACAAAAGTTTCAACCTCTACTAAGGGAGAAGAAGCAATGAAAACCAGGGGGAAAGAGAAAAATAAAGATATGAGGTGCAAAACATAAAATAATCATGAGAAGGAAAAAGTCAACAGTCAAATTGTCCACTAAACTGATGAAATCAAATTATGAAAAGACTCTACTGAAAGCAATGATGCACTTTACAACACAAAGACAAACAAAGGTGAAGGAAAAGGTCATCAAAATGAACTTTTCCCTGAGTCCTAAACTACAACTACCACATCAACTATACAAGAAATATGCAGAAGAGCAACATACCACTTAAATGGCCTCAACACAACCTCAACAACTAAACCAATCTTAACGCAATGATCCCATCCACTCACCTATCAGTGCAGTCACATGACAACTCAGTAACCCAACAAAAAAACCTTTCCCTCAACCAACACTTCAAGTTTCACCTAAGCCATCCTATTCTACAGGAAACGGTACTAATTTGGAGCCTAGCAGAGAGCAACTTCAGATGCATGCCCTAAAAAGCTGCAACAAGGCACAAGATGCTAAATGGGTGAACATTTTGGACTCAACCACAACAAATTAGACTGCTAGCTCAAGAATTTAGGGCAAAAGATTGGGGGTGAATCAGGTAACAATTTCTTTACTTTACAAACTCATTACTCAATTCAATTTTAGTTTCAGTCAAAATTATACTATGTCTCTCAATATACTTTCATGGAACTTCCAAGGGCTTAATAAAAACACAATTCTCCATCTTCAAAACCTAATAAAAAATCAAAACCCAGATATTTTATTTCTACAAGAAACAAAACACAATGAGGCATACATAAAACCAATCATCAAAAACCTTCAATGCCTGGATATGATTTTTTTGAACCTACATGGGTGATAGGTATTGCATGATAGTTAGTGTTATCTTAGTCTTCTAAGGTTTCGATTTAACTAATCCATAGCTCCGATAATCAAATTGATGTTGTTGTTACTGATAGATATAGAAATTTTGAAATGGCTTCTGTCTTTGATATATGGATGCCCATACAAATTCAAAAACCATCTTAGTTGTAATTGCTTTAAAGTATTAGAAGCCATATTAGACCTTCCATGGATGCACTACACCAAATTTAGCGATTAGCAACGGTAACTGGCAGTTGCAAAATGGGGTCGCAACAGTTTAACTCTGTTACGAAAGTCGATGTTGCAGTTTTTCGCAACGGCTTCATTGCCGCTGCAAATTTTCAGTCGCAACAATTTAGAACTATTGCAATGTCGAAAGTTCGCAACTATCCAAACTCGTTAATCGGAAGGATGTAACTTTTTAGTCACAGGATGAAATATCACAACAGTTTGCAGCAGTTGCGAATTTTTTTCAACCTCAAAAAAAAATAGTGGTTTTGACTGGTCAAAACCACGTTTTGACCGGTCACAACCAGGTCAAAATTAGAGTTCCCAGTAACAAAATCAAGTCACCCCAGTTAAATTAGAAATCAAATTAATCCAAAAAATGTATTCTTTCTTAATTAATGTTAATTCACCATAATATACCATGATGACCTCCATACGCACAAAAAGTAAGAAAGACATCATTAAGTATAGCTAGAAACATTTCTTAAGTCCCAATAACATACAAATTATGTGTAGTATCAAAGGAATGACATACAATAAAATGATGAACATAGAGAAGAACCTTGAACTTTTCCAAAGAGATTCGTTAAATTTCCTACATAGTCTCTGACATCAAGCATGTGAGACAACTCATTTATCAAAGTTTATCCTTAGCTTTCTTTAGGTGCACCCTGCAAAACATTGAGATGATAAAACTCAGTACTAATTCACCCTGCACGTGCCAAATAGAGGCAATGTCTCCTTGGTATCTGATGTAAACCAGATAGGTTACACTTCTAATCGGATCTAACAATGTCATATATTGCATTTAAAGAAGTGAAATTCCAAACTGACACACGGCAGGAAGAGCATACTGGGAAAACTTAGAAGGAATAAAAGAATAAGCTCCTGTAAATGAAAATCTTTTATTTCTTTGAGAAGGAAAACAAAGCAAAAGTAGTGAATGCACATACCTTTTCCAGGAATCCATCGAAGGGTAACCCTCCTAATGCAGTCTTCTCTGCAAATCCTCATATGGAGCTTCACTCCAAGGACTGTAATTCCAAAATATAACAAGTAAAATCAGGTTTCATATGAGAGTGTCCATAATAAGAATATTCCCATAAGCACAGTCAAATAAAGATTGATTCATAAAATGTATTTCAAATTAATTTGTCCTGTTTGCTTTACTTCTTTCTTTTATTCATGTGCACATGCACAGTTATGAAAATTTATTAAGAAATCGCCTAAAGAGTGAAGGCACCAACTACATATGAAGGAATATAAAATATCTAGTTCAGCAGGTCGTAATGCGGTAAAATAAATAAGAAAAACAGCTAGTTTTAAAATACCACCTTTCTGGCGAAGTTGAAAAGAGATCATCAAGTTCAGCAGGTCGTAATGCGCCATCCTAGCAGGAAGAAGCCATATTGAGTTAGCATTTCAAGAAATAACTGACTACAGGAAATACTTCATCAATATCAAAACCATCATATCATATTTTTTTTGGTTAGCAACTCAAGCTCATAAGATCATACACATCATGGATAAACAAACCACATTCTCAGGATCAAAAGCAACAGTAAGAGATAGAATGACTTTAGTATATACTTTAGTGTTATGCCTTACAAGCATAAGCTTCTCTAAAATCATTGGAAACAGAAAATTCATCAAGTGACTGAAAATATAGAATGATATAAAGAGCCGAGTAAAGCTTTACTGCAGCCCATAAATAATAGTTCTACAGGAATTTTTGGTATTAATAACACTGCTGCCTATGAAATAAAAGTACCATGACAACCAACACATGAAATTTGAATGGCCTCCACTTCTGGGATTTTACTCTACAGAGGGGTGTACTTTACGTACCACATAAAAGGCACCCAATATATAAGAAAGAAAAGGAAATGGTAGATGCCTCCAATGGTAAGACCAGAAGCTTCCAAACTAACAAATTCTGTTTCTTTCTTCCTGTTCTTCTTAGTGGGCGTTCCTTTAGAGTTTCTTCGCTTTTACTCAGCAGCTGCATCTCCATCAGCCTTGGTTACGCTATGAATAGCATGACCTCATGTCAGTTCTATCTTAATTTCAACTCACAAAATTATAGCAAGAATGTGCACCAAGAAAACCAGAAACAAGCTTACATCAGAATCCCCTAGTAGTCAGGCAATTGTAATTTCACTAATCTTGTAAAGACGTCAAAAGATCATGAGCAAGTTTCCAGCCATGATGCATACTTCTTGAGCGAATGCAAGCATCATATGAACCTGGAAAGGATGCAGAACAATCATGAAATAAAGATAGAAACACAAAAAAACAAAAACGAGAAATAAAAGGCGAAATAGGGTGAGTGGATATTGCATTACCATGACTCCTGGTGTTCCTATGTAAAGTACAGACAAGGAACCGACATCTTATAGTGGAAGAAAGCGTGCCTGCGTGTAAGATATTGAATAACCACAATTTAAGTACGATCTCATCCATTTGGAGGAAGATGTCAAAATCGTCGTGTTTTGAATCCTGCATGTAAGTTTCGAAAGCTAGATATAAATATGTAGTAATGCATAGCACAGTAGATTCAAATATGCAGTAATGCATAGCAAATCTAATTGATTCCTTCACTTGTTGATGTAAAACAAAAATCTAATAAAATAGAATTGAAAAACTACCTTTTCATGCGATTATACTACGAGTCATAGTCAAGAACTCGTTCCAAATGTAGCGCCTGAGTTCTTGTTTCTCCTCCTCTGGAAGATCAAAGTTAGGTGGTCTACCACACATAAAGTCCCCCCTTCATAGGTCAAACACGGATATAATTTAATTAGGATTTTAGCCAATTGCATAATTCTTAAAATGTTATCAACCCAGCAACATCAATAACTTAAATCTTTCGGAAGCAATTTTGGCTTACTAACATCACTTGATGCTGCCTCAGGGAAATCTTTAACAATTTTCCTTACAATCACCCTAAAATCAACACAACTATAGAAAATGAGTTCAAAAGTGAGAAAAAAAAAATTGACAACCTAAAGCAAACAAAAATCTAGGGTGTGAGCAAAACCAAAAAGGCACAATCTTTTCCAACTAGAAATCAATCATGGAAATGCAATATATCAAGTAACATCAAACAACCCTAATAAACGACTTAAAGACAAAAAATTGGGATCCAATATATAAGGTCTGGAATTGCAGAGTTACATGCCAACTTCAGCTCTGAACTTAATCCAAGATCCCACATCACTACATCTGCATTCACTGAAACCTCCAAAACAGTTTCATGTTAGCGGATACCTGGCAAGTACCAAACCAAATGCAAAACAAAATGAGAGGTAATCAGACCTTAGATTCACTGATGCAAGAAATAGATCGTTGCTCACAGGTGATTCTAGTTGCCTAGAAGAGAAATACAACAAGTCAAAGAGTGAATCAAAATCCATCAACACAAATTGAAAAGAAAGGAGAAAAATAAAAACCCATACCAAAATTGAATGTCTACTAATAATATAAGCAATTAAAATCAATCAAGAGTACCCAAATCTGCGAATTTAAACTCCAAATAAGAAAACATGTTAAACTAAATAAGACCTAATTTGAGAAATTTAAGTCGGAGTAAGTAATAACGTTTGTATACCTTATAAGTTATTTCACATGAAGTTTTTGAAGCGGTTCATTCAAAACCCTTTTCAACACCAACCCAACTGGAAAAAAAAAATCAATTTATTCATTATCAAAAACCCTAGAACTCAAATCTAAGAATCAAAAAAGAAATTGAATAAAATCCATATGTAATTCTTACCGTTATAGCAAACTAACCTCGCGAAATAGAGAAATCGTTCTAAGAACATAATTTCTTCATAGTGATTCGAATAAGAGAAATCTCAAAACTATATAGGTCTAGGAATTTTATCTGTGATGGATCTGTTTGAAGAAGAAGAGGAAGAAAAACCTAATACTGATTCACTAGCGACTTATTACTTGTGACTTATTATGATCGGAAAAAAAATTCGCCTGAATCATAGAGAGTGAGGAAGAGAGGAAGAGAACCAGAGAGAAAGAGAATGAGAGGTAGAGAAGATAAGAAGTGGTCTCGATAATGATAAAGCCTGAGTCCATTTTGAAGCTGACTCCAAGAATCTGAATGGGCTAAAACCGAGTTAGATTGAAATTGTGGGCAGCACACACACGAGTCGCACGCGTAAAACTCCATTCTCAGCAGGATCAGACCGAAACAAAATAGCTTGCGAAGAGTTTAGAATCGTTTGAAGTCATGCAATTTTTTGTAACTGAAATACGCAACTGAAAATTCGCAAAAGGTTATAAGATGTTGTGACTTCGAGTTGCTAATCCCTGAATTTGGTGTAGTGATGGTGATAGGAGATATGAATTTTGTGATCTCTGAGGAGTAGAAGAAAAGAGGAAAGAAATTGAGCCCTAAAGAGAAGAGGTTATTCTCTCAACTAGTTCATGATGCGTGTTTAATGGATATGTGTTTCATTGGATATGAGTTTACCTGGTCCAATAAAAGAACTGGTAAAGATTTCATTGAGGCTAGACTTGATCGGGTTTTCTCAAACCCGGAATGGTTTAACCTCTTTCCTAAAGCTATAATGTACCATCTCCCACCGATAGGTTCTGACCATAGCCCTATACCTCTAAGGACTTCTCCTTTATGTAAAGATGGAGCTAAACCCTTTAATTAAGTTTTTTATCATCTACTTGCAGGATTCTTCATGCTTCAAGGTAATTGAAGAATCCTGGGCCCTTGAAACCGATCGTTCACAGGATTTTAAGTTTGTATCTAGGCTCAAAAATGTTAAAAAAAATAATGAAAATCTGGAATACAAAGTACTTAGTAAATATCCAAATTAATATTTAAAACATAAACCAAACTCTCTTACATGCTAAAAATGTTTTGAATCTTCCCGATAATTGTCCTAGGATACAACTCATCCAAGATGACTTGGAAAGATGGTATAAATTTGAGGAGATTTTTTGGAAAATTAAAGACACGGATAATAATCTCAATCTAGGAGATAAAAACACTAGTTACTTCCATTCGACGGCTAAATATAGAGCAAAGCAATTGCGAATAAAAGTTATTCAGAAGGAAAATACATAATGGTGTCATAATCGGAAGGATATTGAGGATGCTTTCTTTTAACACTTTAGCAAAATGGCTACTTCCACCAAACCCGTTATCCAAGCCCAAATTTTAAACCTAATCCCTGAAACCATAACCGAAACGACAGCATAAAACTGTTACGAATTCCTACGAACTCGAAATAAAACTAGTGGTCTTCGAAATGCACCATGATGAATCCCCTGGCCCATATGGTTTCCCGACTGGTTTTTATCAAAAAAATTGGTACCTTATCAAAGAGGATGTAACTAATTTGTTCCAACACTTTTTCCAATCAAAACATTTGTTGAAGGAGATAAATGCTACATTTATCACCCTCATCCCCAAAAAAGAACCCCCCTCTACACCAGCTGATTTCCACCCCATATCTTTATGTAACACCATCAACAAGATTATCTCCAAATTGTTTGAAAACAGAATAAATCTCTTTCTTGATAAATTCATCTCCCCATATCAATCTGCTTTTGTCTCTGGTAGGCAAATTACGGATAATATAGTCATAGCATATGAAGGTATACACACAATGAGAACAAAAAAGAAAAAACGGGGTATATGGGTCTAAAAATAGACATGTCCAAGGCTTTCGATAGAGTCAAATGGACATTCCTAGAAGCGGTTATGAAAAAACTAGGATTTTGTGATGAATGGATTGGATTAGTAATGCAATGCATTAGTAGTTCAACTAGTGTTGTTATGATTAATGGTTCCCCCTCTAGATTTTTCAAACCCATTCGTGGGATAAGACAGGGATACCTTATGTCCCCATATCTATTTATCATCTGCATAGAAACTCTCTCCAGGGAGCTATTAGAAGCTGAAAAGAATAAATGGCTATGTAGGGTAAACTTCTCCAAAAACCCCATCACCATATCTCATCTTCTTTTCGCGGATGACTGCCTCATTTTCACTGGAGCAAGCAAGACAGGTGGTAAACGTCTCTTGAAAAATCAGGAAATGTTTAGTGAAGGACCTGGCAAGTTGATAAACTATGAGAAATCGGGGGTCTTTTTTAGCAAATTGATCTCGAACAAGAAAGCTAGAGACATTATCGAAATTCTTAAAGTGAGTCGAATAAAGATAGATGACAAATATTTAGGAGTGCCTTTGTTTATACATAGGTTTAAGATAAAGTTATTTGAATCTCTAGCAGACAAACACAATATCCGCTTAGCAGGATGGTCTGGTAAATTTCTTTCCGGAGCAGGAAACTGAGTCATGATTAAACATACCAAATGACATGTTTCAGGATACCAAAAAAAATATTTAAAAGAATGGATATGAGAAGTATGGATTTTTGGTGGGGCCACACCAGAGAGGATGGCAAAGGTCTTTTTCTTAAAAAATGGGTTACTTTCTGTATATCAAAGGAGAGTGGTGGTCTAGGTTTTAAATTTTTTGAACAATTCAACAAAGCTCTCACCACAAAAACTGTGTGGCGTATGATACAAAACCCAGATCAACTTTGGGCCAAAGTTATGGAGGAAAAATACTTCAAAGGAATTTCACCTCTTTGCATAGAAACCTTGAAAGCTAACTGTTCTTGTCTTTGGAAAGGTTTCAATACTGGCCTAATAATTATAAAAGATTTGGGAATATGAAAAATAGGATCCGGGAAAAATATTAGGTTCTGGAAACATCATTGGTTCCCACTGGATAAACCAAATCATCTAACACAAGAGCAAACAAGACCTATAATATCAAATACTCTAAATCTGGTTCATGAAGTTATCCATGAACACACTAGGGAATGGAACACCAACTTCCTGTACCAAGTTTTTCATCCCAAGGCTGTCGAAAGTATCTAATCTATATATCTAAAAGATAACACTGCCCATCAAGATAAATTGATATGGCCCCATACCCTAAATGGCATGCTAACTGTCAAGTATGTGTACAAGTGCCTCATCAACTCCGAGCAAGGAGGATCAGTCACTATGACACCTAATATCATCTGGCAGAAACCATGGAGATTAGAAGTCCTCCCTAGAATCCAATTTTTCATTTGGAAATGCTATAACGACATTCTGCCAGTAATGGCAAAGCTGAGTACAAGGATGACCAACATATCCCCTATCTGCCAACTTTTTGGTTCACATGATGAAATAATTTGTTACTGCTCGGTCAAACTCGCAAGCGTTGCTATCTCAAGCTTGTTGTCAATTTTAATTTCCAAAACTATAAGTCTTGATTTCTAGTCTACTTATAGCTAAGTCTCGGACTTGGATAAAAAGTGTAGTTGAGCTCTAGACTCCACGAAGTTCATCATGCAAAGACGAAGAACTACTCAAGGAACTGGTGGATCTTCATCAACAACAAGGTATGTGGAGACTTGAACTTATCTATCACTCAAAAGTCTATTTACTTTATCTCATATCTTGAGAAAAAAATCGTATTGCTTTATAGATTTCGATTATACAGATTTTTTATTTCGAGCCGAGTTTATCTCGCTTATCTATTTATCGAAATATGTGTTGGTAAGCTTTTGCTTTGGCCAAGTTCATCTTTACAAGGGACGAAAGTCATGTTGATTATTTCAATATCTTAAAAATCGCTTTGATAAAAAATAGTGTGTGAATAACCTCTATTTAACATCTTCTAAGAATGTTTAAATGATTGAAATGAGAGTTTAGAATATATATTGAATGGATATAAACATTGTATGTGAACTCATACTTGTGTAAGTCCAAAATCCTAGAATTAAAGTATGTGTACTTTGTTGTTTAGGATATCCAGAAACTAAGTTCGCATATCCGTACGCATACTGGAAAAAGTTCACATCCCGTGAATTTCTACTGGAGTTTATGAACTAAAAACAAGCTCAATCCGGGTACTTAAGTGTGCGTACCGGTATGCATACTTGAGTGGGTTATTTTCTAAAAACGGTTTATTCATGAACTTAAACTTATATAAACTAAGGAATACAATATTTGCAAACCGTGACTATAATGTTCATGAATAGATTCGAGTGAATCAAAATCGTTTTCGTTTCGATTGTTTCTTATTTACTTATATGAACTAAGAAATTGAAAAACCCTCGAACTAGTTCTTTTGAGTCATTTGAACTAGTTATGGTGAATATGAATAAGGATGATATGAAAGTCCTCATATGGCTAACCATCGATTAACTACTGTTGAACCAACTAGATGTACACGTTTAGGTACAGTTTTTCAAACCTAAATGAAGTATATTTCAAGTGCGTATATCAAGCTAAGTTCAATCCAATGATTGAAAGATATTACCTTAAATCTAATAAGGTTTTCATCTAACGGTTTATGCTTTGTTACCAAGGTAACTTAGATTGCAAACCCTGATTTGGAGACTATATAAGGGAGAACTCTAGCAACTGGGAAACCTAATCCCCACACCTCATGTGTGGTACTATTTGTATAAGCTAGAGTCGATTATCATTTAACCTTTGGTTTCTACCGAGACCCTGTAAGTTAACGACTTAAAGACTTCATTGGGATTGTGAAGCCAGACCCTCTCTATGGTTGCGTGATCTGATCTTGCTGGTTGTATCGTGATTGAGTACAACCGTAAGATTGGATTGAGATTAATTTCTCCAATAGGAAAGATAGAAAAGAAGTCACAAACATCTTTTTCTTATCGTTTGTGATTCCGCAATATCTTGTTTCGCTAGTTGATTAAGATTATTGTGAGGTGATTGATAATTCTAGGTTGTTCTTCGGGAATATAAGCCCAGGTTATCGATTGGTTCCTGTTCACCATGATTTATCAAAAGACGAAAAAAATCATGGTGAACATGATTTCTGTGGGAAAATGATTTATCTATTCTTGTAGACTTGTCTCTGTGATATATATTTTTTTATTAAAGTTTTCGACTTTGGGTCGTAGAAACTCTTAGTTTGGGTGACATCAACTAAGGGAATCATGTGCGTAGTATCCTGCTAGTATCAGAGATGTAAGGGGTGCAACTGTACCTTGGATCAGTGTGAGATTGATTGGGGTTCAACTACAGTCCATACCGAAGTTAGTTTGTAGTAGGCTAGTGTCTGTAGTGGCATAATACAGTATGTGTTCAATCTGGACTACGTCCCGGGGTTTTTCTGCATTTGTGGTTTCCTCGTTAACAAAACTTCTGGTGTCTGTGTTATTTATTTTCTGCATTATATTTTGTTATATAATTGAAATATCACATGTTGTGCGTTTGTATCGATCAATTAGTAAATCCAACCTTTGGTTGTTGATTGAAATTGATTGATCCTTGAACATTGGTATTTCGTACTGTTCAAGTTTATTTCTCTTGTATTCAATCAGACTCGCAGATTTCTATTTGTTTGAGTTGGGATTGAATCTAGAAATTGAGATATAACTCTTTGATATACTTTTTATTAAGATTGAGTCTGACTATCTAGTTGATTCTCTTAAAAGTATATTGGAGTTAGTCCATACAAATTATTAATCAAAATATTGGGTGAGGTCGTTAGACCCCCTCTTTTTCAATTGGTATCAGAGCAGTCAAACACTATAAACCTAATAAGTTTGTGTTTGACTGATCATTAAAGTTTGCCCTTATGAGATTTTTTTTTGGAAAACTTGCTCTCGGCATGTGTAATGCACGCCAGAATTCCTTAATGATTGTTCAAAGATTATTATGGACCAGATCTATGGTTTTCCATGATAATGTCATTCCATCTAATACTTTGGAAAAGTTAGATGGTGAGAAACAATCCAAAGGAAAAATTGAAAAGAAGGGAAGATTGAGAAAATGTTCTTTACTCTCAAAGATATGGAATCTCATTAGATTAACTCTTAATATTTTTGAGGAATACTATCGTAATGGATCAATTAACAAAGATCTATTTAGAGCATTTGAAAACATTTTTAGATTCTTAGAAAAACTTAACTCGATTAAGAATAAGAATAAATCCGATAAAAGTTCGGTACATGTAAAATCATGCAATCATGATGTACGAACTAAACTCGTTGTCAACACAAGTGGGTCCCATAAAACGGATTCTCGTATTTTTGACACGGGCTTAAGACATCGGAAAAATCTCCTTTCTGGTCATATGAAAATGAAGTTAGAAAGTTTTTTTAATCCTGATTATCATTATTTCTATGATTATATCACTGGTATTATTCACAAATATCAACCAAAAATGGTGCATGAGGGTCTCTCTGCACATCTTGCCACTTGTTAACTTGTTTGGCACTACCCCATTTGTATATATCTTGAGATTGGGAAAGAAACAGTTTGATTTGTTTGTACTTGGGTTAATGGTTATTTTGTCCTCCTCTAGATAATTGTGTAATAGCTTTCTAGTGCATCACCTTTTCACACGATTGTGAGCTTTCGCAGGTTGCATAACGTTGTGTTTGATCACTTAGGAAATCATACATTCCTTTGTGGGTCGCGGTTCAAAAACTGGTCCAAGACCATTTGTGGGTTTAAAATAAGCATACGCGTACCTTCTTCTTCCTCACATCTTGTCCGCGTACGTGAACGCTCTAGGGTTCATGTGTTTTCTCCATTAATCATCCTTGGAGATCAAAAAGTAAAAAAGGGTTTTCCAAGATTCATGTCAAGTAAGTCATCTCTTCCTCTAATATCTTACTTTCTAAATCTCATGAAAAATTTCAAGGTTTCAAAAGAGGTTTCTAAGAATTTTGGTTCTTCATCTTCTTCTAGCATGAACTTACCAATAGATCAAAGTTCCACTAGAATTAGATTTGTCAATGATTATTGTGAGAATGTTTTTGAAAGGATTTCATCTAATGGGATTATTCTAAAAAAGAAGTTGGATTTTTCTTGTGGGCATAAAGCGGATTTGATTTTTTTTGAAAAATTTAGTCTTGAAAATATCTTTGATGGTCTTGGTGAAGGTTTTGACACTCTTGGTAGAATATTTTATGCTAACATCTATGATGTGAATTGTGATGACATGGAATTCAAGACCATAGTAAAGAGACAAAGAATTCTTGTTAATAGAGAATTGATTTCAAAAATCACTAAAATTCCTCTTGGGAGTTTTCGCCTTCCAAGACCTAGTCATGAAAGACCATCGTATGAAACCATCTCTAATGGTGTTTGTGGTAAGAGTGTTGCTTGGAATGAAGGAAAATTTCCTAGCACTCATCTTAGCCTTGCTTTGATGTCTTTTGGAAAACTTGGTATCTCTAATCTTTGTCCCTCCAGTACGATTGAGAATTCTCGTTGGGGCCGTGAGTTTGCGGAGTTGGTCTATTTCCTTGTGTTTGGAACTCAAAGTCTTGACATTTGTGGGTTTATAATTTATCAAATGTTGTCAATGACATCTCCCAATAAGAAGTTAGGCTATCCATGCTTGATTGGTAAAATTTGTCGCAACTTCTCCATTGGAACTCCCAAGCTTGTTCGTCCATGTACTTTCAAACGTATGAAGGAGAATGCTTGCAAGAGACAAAGATATGACACCCTTGATGGCTCAGGTGATTCCTCCATGAATCTTCTTCATCAAATTATCAAAGGTGTTTGCAAGATTAATTCCAAGGTAAGGTTTGTGCATGAACAATTACTTGTAATTGGTTCCAAGTTTCCAGAAATCAAGGATGACATGGATACGATTCAAGCCACTCTTATGGTCTCCGATGATGAAGATGATGATTAGTTTTCCGTCCTTTATCAGTTTTTGGTTTTTGGACTTGCCATTTCCTTATTATGTTTAGGAATCTTCTTATGAGAATTTATTATTGTGTTTTAAGAAGGATAACTAGGGTTTGGAATAGCCATTATTGTGATTACACATAGCTATGTCCAATGTTTTCATCTTCAATGTTTTTAGATTTATTTATTTAAATTCTAAAGATAGTTTGGAAGATGATTTTGCAGTATTAATCTTTATGGTTTTATATATTGCAATTTGTTATGGGATATGTATGTTTGCGTCCGTGAAATATCACTGTCCCATACATGGTCAAAATTTAAGTCTTTCATATGTCAATATGCATGTATTGATAAAAGAATGATCAACTTTTGACAAACAAAAGATAAGCCTTTTATGTCATTATGCAAATATTGATGGAAGAAAGGATGAGCTTTTGTTTACAAAGATTAAGTCTATTATATGTCATTATGCAAATAGTGATGAAAGATAAAAATGAATCTTTGTTTATTCCTCAGTATTAATCTTCCCCCGATCCATATTTTTATCTATATACCGTGCGGATCCGTAAGTTTTCTTATGTTGAGCATTTCCAATTGAATTAATCATGGGTTATCTTGTGGTTAATTTAGTTGAATTTTTGGATACACATTCATATTTTTATGTGATTTTTTAATGTCCAAAGAAATCCTTTTTTTCTCGTGAAAGTAAGGTCGCTCTTTTTGTTCTTTCAGGAATGACATTTAATGGGGGAGAGTTCTTGGTTGAACGTGTACTTAATTGCAAAATCTTTGTGGGGAGTGCGGATGTGGAATATAATAGTGGTTATCTTTTATCTTTATAAACTCCTTGATGAATGCATTTAGTTTCGTCTATATGATTGCATCTAAAAACTTGATATGTGCTTTCTTTTGGTCATGAAGTGTCTCTATGGAAATTTCATTAGGATCCCACTAGTTTTCGCACCTTTGCTAATTTTATTGAAAAAAAGGGGGGAGAATTAATGTGTAGTTCACACTACAAATACATATGGTTTTCGGATCATTATGTAAGGGTGTGTGTGTGTGGGGGGTATTGACTAAGGGGGAGTGATACATATCACCATAGTATTATTGTAAAAGTTTTGATACAATTGAACTTTGATGTTGTGTAATAATACTATGACACTGTGTAACAATAATTGAGAGCTTTTATTTTCTCATTGTTATGGCTACGGATCTTCAACAATGGTGATGCTGATTTGAATATATTTGGAATCATTGGAGTACTTAGAAGTGATGAATATTTCGAATAATGTTGAAGAACCAAGGAGATCATGCATGTGGAAGAGAAGCTGCAAAGTTTATTTATTTTGTATTCCATACGTATTGATAGTATTGTCACTAAAATTGACAAAGGGGGAGATTGTTAGAGCACTGCTCGGTCGAACTCGCAAGTGTTGCTATCTCAAGCTTGTTGTCAAGTTTAGTTTCCAAAACTATAAGTCTTGGTTTCTAGTCTACTTATAGCTAAGTCTCGAACTAGGATAGAAAGTGTAGTTGATCACTAGACTCCATGGCGTTCATCATGCAAAAACGAAGAACTACTCAAGGAACTGGTGGATCTTCATCGACAAAAAGGTATGTGGAGACTTGAACTTATCTATCACTCAAAAGTCTATCTACTTTATCTCCTATCTTGAGACAAAAGTCGTATTGTTATATAGACTACGATTATACACATTTTCTATTTCGAGCCTAGTTTATCTCGCTTATCTATTTCTTGAAATATATGTTGGCAAGCTTTCTCTTTGGACAAATTCATCTTTACAGGTGACGAAAGTCATGTTGAATATTTCAATATCTTGAAAATCGCTTTGATAAAAAATAGTGTGTGAACAACCACTATTTAACATCCTCTAAGAATGTTTTAATGATTGAAATGAGAGTTTAGAATATATAACCTTGAATAGATATAAACATTATACGTGAACTCATACTTGTGTAAGTCCAAAATCCTTGAACTAAAGTATGCATACTTTTCTATTTAGGTTGTCCAGAAACAAAGTCCGCGTACCCGTATGTGTACTGGCGGAAGTTCACATCCCATGAATTTCTTCTGGAGTTTGTGAACTAAAAACAAGCTCAATCCGGGTACTTAGTTGCCAAGGAGATCATGCATGTGTAAGAGAAGCTGCAAAGTTTATTTATTTTGTATTCCATACATATTGATAGTATTGTCACTAAAATTGACAAAGGGGGAGATTGTTAGAGCACTTCTCGGTCGAACTCGCAAGTGTTGCTATCTCAAGCTTGTTGTCAAGTTTAGTTGCCAAAACTATAAGTCTTGGTTTCTTGTCTACTTATAGCTAAGTCTCGAACTAGGATAGAAAGTGTAGTTGATCACTAGACTCCATGGCGTTCATCATGCAAAAACGAAGAACTACTCAAGGAACTGGTGGATCTTCATCGACAAAAAGGTATGTGGAGACTTGAACTTATCTATCACTCAAAAGTCTATCTACTTTATCTCCTATCTTGAGACAAAAGTCGTATTGTTATATAGACTACGATTATACACATTTTTTATTTCGAGCCGAGTTTATCTCGCTTATGTATTTCTTGAAATATATGTTGGTAAGCTTTCGCTTTGGACAAATTCATCTTTACAGGTAACGAAAGTCATGTTGAATATTTCAATATCTTGAAAATCGCTTTGATAAAAAATAGTGTGTGAAAAACCACTATTTAACATCCTCTAAGAATGTTTTAATGATTGAAATGATAGTTTAAAATATATAACCTTGAATAGATATAAACATTATACGTGAACTCATACTTGTGTAAGTCCAAAATCCTTGAACTAAAGTATGCATAATTTTATATTTAGGTTGTCCAGAAACAAAGTCCGCGTACCCGTATGTGTACTGGCGGAAGTTCACATCCCATGAATTTCTGCTGGAGTTTGTGAACTAAAAACAAGCTCAATCCGGGTACTTAAGTATGCGTACCGGTATGCATACTTGAGTGGGTTATTTGCTAAAAATGGCTTATTCATGAACTTAAACTTATATAAACTAAGGAATGCAATCTTTGCAAATTGTGGATATAATGTTCATGAATCGATTCGAGTGAATCAAAATCATTTTTGTTTCGATTGTGTCTTATTTACTTATATGAGATCTAAGAAATTGAAAAACTCTCTAACTAGTTCTTTTGAGTCATTTGAACTAGTTATGGTGAAGATGAATAAGGATGATATGAAAGTGCTCATATGTCTAACCATTGATTAACTATTGTTGAACCAACTATATGTACACGTTTAGGTATGGTTACTCAAACCTAAATGAAATATATTTCATGTGTGTATAACAAGCTAAGTTCAATCTAACAGTTCAAAGATATTAGCTTGAATCTAATTAGTTTTTCATCTAACGGTGAATATTTAATGCTTTAGATTGCAAACCATGACTTGGAGACTATATAAAGGAGAAATTTAGCAACTGGGAAACCTAATTCCCACACCACCTGTGTGATACTAGTTGTATAAGCTAGAGTCGATTCTCCTTTAACCTTAGGTTTCTACCGAGACCCTGTAGGTTAATGACTTAAAGATTTCATTGGGATTATGAAGCCAGAACCAACTATTTTTTATATAGTTGTGTGATCTGATCTTGATGTTTCCATCCTGATTGAGTGTAATCGTAAGATTGGATTGAAAAGTCACAAACATCTTCGTCTCATCGTTTGTGATTCCGTAATATCTTGTTTCGCTATTCGATTAAGATTATTGTGAGGTGCTTGATAATTCTAGGCTGTTATTTGGGAACATAAGTCCGGTTTATCGATTGGTTCCTGTTCACCTTGATTTATCAAAATACGGAAAAAAACTCATAGGTATTCCTGTGGGAGACATATTTATCTATTCTTGTATATTTGTCTCTGTGATACATATTTGTTTGTTAAAATCTTCGACTTTGGATCGTAGCAACTCTTAGTTTTGGGTGAGATCAGCTAAGGGAATCAAGTACGTAGTATCCTACTGGGAACAGAGACGTAAGGAGCTCAACTGTACCTTGGATCAGTGTGAGATTGATTGGGGTTCAACTGGACTCAATACCGAAGTTATTTTATAGTAGGCTAGTATGTGTTCAATCTGGACTACGTCCTGGGGTTTTTCTTCATTTGCGGTTTCCTCATTAACAAAACTTCCGGTGTCTGTCTTGTTTCTTTTCCGCATTATATTTTGTTATATAATTGAAATATCACAGATTGTGCGTTTGTACCGATCAATTGGTAAATCCAACCTTTGTTGTTGATTGATCCTTGAACATTGACTTTTCGTACCGTTCAAGTTTATTTTTCTTGTATTCAATCAGACTCACAAAATTCTATTTGTTTGAGTTGGGATTGAATTGAGAAATTGAGATTTAACTCTTTGATATACTTTTTATTAAGATTGAGTCTGACTGTATAGTTGATTCTCTTAAAAGTATATTGGAGTTAGTCCATACAAATTGCTAATCAAAATATTGGGTGAGGTTGTTAGACCCCGCTTTTTCACAATCTCCCCCTTATTCCTTCATTGCCCTTATAGTAAAGCTGTAAGATTCGTATTAGGATGTAAGGGACCGAGTACCAATGTTACAACAATGGCAGAATGGATACAAAACTTATTTTCTTATACTAGACTTTCCTTGTCAGGTACAGTAAGGAGAAGAAGAATTGAAGTCAGCGCATGCGGGTACATATGGAAGCATATGTGTGATAAAAGTTTCAGAGCAGTACAGATCAAACATGAAACAACAATCTACCAAGTCAATCATCATATCAACCACTCCTACAACAACAACAACCAGTATACCCTAAACAGAAATCCAACTACAACATAACTGCAGACACAACAACTCAGATGCCCAAAATTAACCAAAACTGCTATAACTCACTGTTGTTACATGATTCACCCAAACTATTCCCTGGCTATTGTTATTTTTGCAGATGAAGAACAAGGAACGGAAGACAGCAGGGTCTTCTCTTGCAGAGTAGACTCGCAGGAAGAAGGATGTACACTGGGGGTCTTAGTGGCATTCAAGTGGCTACAACAACAAAAAGAAATAATATGTAATATCCAGGTGGGAAACAAAAAGCGGGTAAAGGAACTGAAGAAGTAGTGGCTCAACCACCAAAAAGTGTGCAACAACGATGTCCTCACCGACTATATAGATTATATTTCCTATTTATGTATGTTTGATTGTAATCCCCTAAGGCTGAATGGGGAGAGCTATTTCCAGACACTGATGTGTTTGTAAAAAATTATGCTCGTCAAGCCACAGGTATGACTGAGTAATTTCTATATATTTCCGTCTATCCAAAAAAATAAAAATAAAAAATTACATGGGCGAAACGGTCAATCAATCATAAAATATTACTCCCTCTGTCTTTTTTTATCTATCATAATTTCTACTTTGGTATGTCTCTTTTTATCTGTCCGCTCTGTTTATAGACATACTTTTCCCTTAAACTATCAAATATACCCTTTAGTTTTTATAATCATAAAATCATTTTTAACATAAACTTAATTCCAAATCTTAAATATTAAAACTTCTACTTATTCTTACATTTATGGATACTTATACAATTCCTTATAAAACTTCTACTTATTCTTACATCCCGATCTAATTATGGACTCCATAATAAAAGCAGTATAAGTTTGTTTTTATTTTCTTAAAATATTTCCTAAAATAATAATATTATCCAATTTATAATTTATAATACTATTAATATTAGTTTTGGTAACAACATAACATTAAATAGGGCTAGTCAAGGGTTAGTCACGACATTTTATAGGATTTCCTTAATATTTTGACAAAGTCAATTAGGACTGTTAATTTGAGACGGAGTGAGTAATTAGTTAAAGGATAAAACGGAAGATTTCAATAAAACAGAAAGATATGAAAGAATTTTGTTCACAGTTTGGTTTGTCAAGGTTTTGTTTACCCACACTACTGGTGGTTATAAAACGTTTGAATTTTACAAGAAAGTTGTATCTAACCTATATGAAGATTGTATTTAGTCACCACCCCTAAAATTAATCTCCAATCTCCAATATCTTATTTAACAAATTTATTTAAATTTAGAAAAAATGAAAGTATTGACACCAAGATCATGAAGAAGACTTTTTTTTTATGAACAATTAATGAACGCGTAATTGGGGATATGAAAACTAATTGGGGGATATGAATTACTTCCCCCAACCAAAGGTGGCTGTTAAGGGGTGTTTTTTGAGTGCGAAAATACTAAAACACCCTTTCAATAATTAAAAATCATTATGAAAATACAGTAATGCCCTTTCCCTAAAACATTAAAATCAAATAACCAAATTCATATATCCCCAAATTCCCATTCGAGGGATATATGAATTCATTTATGATTTAGGGATGATCAACCACTCATGGCTTCTCTGAGAAAGTAAGTGATTTATGAACTCATTTATGATTGTTTTAATCGATTTGTAGCCATGGGTTTAGGTTATAATCGCCAACAATAGCTGAAAATGTCGAGTTACAGAGAGTACCGGCATTAGATCTGGGTTTGAATACCAAGCCGGTTTAGGTACTGGCATAGAATTTGGGATGAATACCATACCGGTTTGAATTCCTAAAAATGAATTTTTTATACCGGCATACAATTAGGGTTGAATACCATACCTGTTTGAATTCCTGAAACTTAATTTCTCGTACCGGCATAAGAATTGGGTTGAAGACTATTCCGGTAGTCAACTAAAAACACACAGGAACAATTCGAAAATTCCGGTACTTAAAAACGGAAAAGATGAAAAAAAAAGCCAAACATAAAGAAAAGAGGCAAGCAGAAGATAATAATAATTCAACCATAATATATTGTTCAATCATTTGGTATGGCATCGTTAAGTTGGTCTGGTGTCATGGATCCCAACAAACACCTTGTAACTGTTGATATTAATCGGCACCGACATAAATACTTGGAATGCGTGATGGATGGGTCTGAGAATGGATAGCCCCGCTCCCTGATTGAGTCGGGTGAAGATATAAAGTCTAAACCACTCGGCGCAAATAGTATTTACTTATTGTTTTGCCCACTCGCCCGACTCCAACACAACTCAATAGCAAACAACAGCAACCAGAACCACCTTCCTTCTTCTTCTTCTTCTTACGAAGAGAATAGCTGTTGTGAAATCGGTGACTGTCTTCAACAAATTACAACTGATTTAAACAAGGTTGGTTTTTAGTCTTCAACTTAATTTTTTGTACCGGCATTGTATCTAGGTTTCGTGAATGTCGGTACTTAAAAACCTGCATGAGTTAGTTCAATTCGAAAATGCCGGTAGTACACTTAAAACATACATGAACATCACTGAAATTGTGCTCAATATCGACACACAATTTAGGTTCCATAGGATGCCGGTACAACGATACCGACATGCTCGATATTTAAGGTTTTATGCCGGAACATTTTACCGGTATTGGTTTGTTTAAGAGTTTCCATGTCGGTTCCTAAACTGACATGACTTAAGCAACATGGCGATGATGATCATATTTCCCATCTTAAGAGGTCTCTATCTGTAACATGTTTAAGAGAATTCATCTACCACATCATCGCCCTCATAAGCCACATCTTTGAGCCATCTCAACCAAACTCTCACAGCCTCATCAGTCACCTGCTTCGTTTCCGCATCAACCATGACGACAAGAATTATTTCCAGAGTTCGCTTAAGCTTTTTAAACTCATCTTTGACACCCCATGCAAGCCTTAGTTCTTCTCCAATAATAGGAATCAATCTCTTTAATATTTCTGTTACACCATTAGTAAGATTTCCTTCACCAATCGACATAGTAAGATATTCGAATATATATATATGTGGAAGATTGATTAGCATTATGAATACTTTTAAAAGTTGTAGTTTATCAACTAGAGGTCCACTATCTTATTCATTGCCAATTAAACAAATGGTCTTAAAACACGTTATCTCTTAACAAAAACTATTCACAGACCATTATCGACATTAACAACTCTTACACTGTCCACTCCCAGTTTTTCTAATGAGCCCGTGTTTGAGTGAGACTCTTGGGATAGCTAAATAAATTAAAAAAATAAAGAACGACCTCTACTAACAATCCATACTAGCTAGAGGAAACTCATGAATTTCTTTAAATCATATACACACTAGAGAAGAAAATAAAGTCAGCTAATTTTATCCTCTGGCAGGGAGGGTGAAAGACAATTTCGTTGTCGACTATAATGACGAAGGTGTCGAATATATAGAAGTCATTCGTGAAATTGGCTACCCCGATGCCTCGTCCCGTCATAGAGATTTCTATGCCGGAACAGTCAGTTTACATTATTTGGTTCTTGTATAGAAACTAACATGTACCGGCATGGTGGTGTTTGCTAACGTCCATGCTGGTATTCCAAATTTCCAAATATTCTTAAATATGTGACAGAAAATCGGCATGCAATCTTGGTTTGAATACCACGCCGGTATGTTCTTGAACAGTTGGGGATATTTTGTCCCGACATACAAATTTGTATGAATTCAATGCCGGTTATAGAGGTTCCGGCGTAGTATTCATACAACGATCATGCCGGTACTAAGCTTTTTCAGACAGAAATGACGGTTTCAAAAAAAATAATCAAATTTTCGACCTCTTTGAAGCATTACTTGTGTGTGTTGGGGTTGCTTGTATGCTGAACATGTTTACTTGCTTGAGTTGGTTCTTCACAAAACACTTCATGGTCACGAAAATCATGATTCAAAGGTGTTGGTTCATCATACAACAATTGTGAGTTGTTATCATTAACCGAAGATTGAAGATATGATTGTTGTTGTAATTGAGCTAAAGATTCAGCAGCTGCAAGTCTCTCATCACAATCATCTTCCATTTTCAAAAAAAAAAAAATCTTCTCAAATTTTTTTTCCCTCCTTCTACTCTCAACTAACCCACACAAATTCAAATAAACATAAATACACACTTATTATATCCCCAAATCATTAACATTTTACTAATCATAATTAGTAACTAATCCTAATTAGTGAGGGTTAAATTAGGAATTAATAATTTAATTATATAAGGGTAACCCAACTAGGATATTTGGATCCCTATTTTATCATTTAGCTATATCCCCCAATTAAATTTCATATCCCCAATTACGCGTTCCAATTAATCATGTCATTTTTGTTTATAACCATTACCTTTTCTTTTACTCCTTGCATGGGCCATTACCTCGGACGTCCATGTACTTTGAGTGGGACATTACCCTGGACCTCGCATTATTGAGGCAGCGTGGACTTTCTTGTCCTGTGTAACAACTACACGAAGAAAAGTAGAAAGGACAATAACTGCGCCCGTAATCTCCGGTGGCAGACCATATCTCCTTTTCCTATAAATTTGTAAAGCGCTCATTTATTTTGTTTTGTTTTGTTTTTCTAAAGCACTCAGTTGGAGTTTTTATTTTTATTTATTTATTTAAGCATGCATTTTATTAAGTTTAACTGAGATATACATATTTTAAATTTATAATCTAAAAATGTAAGATTCTGGATGCGGATACGGAGCACCAAAATAAAACAGATTTATCTCCACATATAAATATGGGAGAACTAATTTCTAGCCCTTTTTATTTATTTATCTTTATGAGCAGCCCATCATTAAGATTCGTAATATATGAAACCCAAATAAATATTAGTTTACCAAATTAACCTTATATCATATTAACTAATTTATTATCTATTTTGTTTTTTGTTTCTAACAAATAAAAAAATTGTTGAGAAAATAACAAAAATATCAAAAACCGAATCTAAAATTAATCCTAAATTTTTAACTGTTTGGCTTTTTCCTAAAAAAACTCATTAATTTATTTCTTGAAATTCTCATCATCAACTAATATTAATATAAACATTATAATTAGAGTTCACATTAAGTTGAACGATAATTAGGGTTTAAATTAGCTCTCTAAATTCTCCCTAAAAATATTTTTTACTTCTCTTGTATTTACCACGCCCGTTTAAATGTGAAATATCAGCTTTGCAAAATTTAATGACAATTGCATGATGAATGCGAAAATCCTAGTTTTCACAATATAGAGATAATGGCGATTTTAACTTCTTTGAACTTTTGTTTGTGAAAATCCAAATTATCAAAAATTTCAGTTGTCAATTTTTTGTGATAATTACAAATTTCCGTCCGTTATAATCGGCTAAGTTTGTGAAAATCACAATTATCGACATGTTGTTGAAAATTCGCTTTTTCGTAAATAGTGGTAATCTTGAGTTTCAATTGAAACTCAAATCATAAAAGTAAACCGCCTCAAAATAAAGTGAAAATATAATTTTTTTTCATAGGAAATATGGTCGAGTCTTTATTTTACATGCCATTTGATCGTGAGAATTTTAGTTCTCACCGTATACTGATAAACGGAATTTTCAATGTTGCATTTTGTGAAAATGACAATTATCATCAACTTCTGAAAATTTATAATCGCAATTATGTGATAATCGGAATTTTCAGATGTTGTATTTTGTGAAAATGATAATTATCATCAACTTCTGAAAATTGATAATCGCAATTATCACCGCTTATTGAAAATTCTAGTTTTCACACTATATGGATAATCTTCTGACGGAATCAATTGCATTTGTAAAACATGGAATCATCACCCGCTTGTTCAAAATTCAACTTTTCAAATTTAGTGATAATTTTATTTTAATTTTCCAACGGATTTTAGCAAGCTAGAAACAAAACAATGACGCCATATTTACTTTAGATCGTCAAGCAAATTAGAAAATAGAAATAGAAATTCCGAAACAAACTAGAAAATAGAGTGTTCATCACGGATTTATAGGATTATTGATACAAGTACAACAAGATTATTGATACAAGTACAACAAGCCAACTAACGTAACTTTAAGCTCAAAAAGAAAAGAATAAAAACAAGATGATCCCACACGTGGACTAAATGAATCCATAAGGGATCGAACTTAGTATGGGATGACGGTGTACATTGGTGATAGTTATATATAATGGTGGTAATAGTGCACATCGACTGCATAAAAAATGTTCTGGGAAGATTAATCCTAATAACACTCACAAAAGAAAGGTACCGGAAAAGAAAGAAATGAAAACAGGAGGAAGAAGAAGAGAACGTGTCTACCCGCGTCCTAAGAGCAACTGCAGTCATCAGAGCATAACCAAAGAGTAAATGAAAACTAAAAAAATGGGTTTAGTCCGTGGTGTGGCGTTACGTTGCTGGAGTAAATATGGTGGAGCGGATGTATAAGAGTTCGCCTGATACGGGGCGTAGTTATAAATTGCGCTCGAATGGGACGTAATTTTAAATTACGCCTGATGTCGGGCGTAACCTGGGATTCCGTTTGTCGTGGGACGTAATATCTAAAAACCGCCTGATGGAGAGGCGTAATTAGAAATCACGCCTGATGGGACGCAGTTTGGAATTACACCTAATGGGGCGCAATCAGATACTCCGCCTGATGGGGCGTTACCCAAAACAACTAGAACTGATTACGCCCCATGGGGCAGAAATCTAACCTACCAAAACAGTTTACGCCCGATGTGGCGCAATCGTGAATACCGCTTGGTAGTTTTTGGGGCGTAACTAAGATTTCCGCCCCACCACAAACCCGTTACGCACGTTCCAAAATCCTCCTCATTTTCATCGATATCTAAAGAATTTCATCCCAATCTTATCCGCAACCTTGTTTTTACTTCTTTTTCAGAGCTTCTTCTTTACAATTTCGTCAATTTCATCTTCTATCTTCTGTATTAGTTGACCAGCCAAAAAAATAATAATATACAGATGAAGATTAAATTGAATTTGTGCGTATCAGGTATGTTATCTTGCTCTTTTGTGAATTCAATTTCTTCACATAAAAATCAAAATATTGAATAATTATCATCCAATATTTTTTTGATGTATTTTTACTGCAAGGACTAAAAATTTGTACTAGGTTTTGCTCGAATTTGAATTTAGAGGTTAAAAAAATAAAAACCCTACCCGTACACAGAACTTAATGTAATTGCATGTGTGTTTTTTTGATACCCTAAACTGTGATTCAATGTCTATTTCATGATTATTGTTTTTGATTGATTAATGTTTGGTGAATTTGATGATTAATTTTTTTGATTGATTAATGTTAGGTTAACTTGAGGATTGTTATGATTGATTAATGTTTGGTTAATTTGAGGATTGTTATGATTGATTAATATTTGGTTAATTTGAGGATTGTTATGATTGCTTCAGAAGGTAATTATGTTTATTGTATGTGTATAGATGTCGATTTCCAGGTTCAATAATCGCATAAAGACGAACAAGAAACAAAAGATGGTAGCCGATGATGTTTATAATTTAATCTCTACTGGTAAAATTAGGGAGATTGATATTCCTGGGTTAGGGAGGTTTCCAGTCGTGGAAGATGATAAACCACACGCTTCTACGGATATCGATATCTCGGTTTCAGACAACAATAACTCTCATTATACACATCGTGGTAACCTGCATTCGATCATTAGTCACTATAAGGTTATTTCTAAACAAAGTCCTAGATTCAAATATATTTTTGAAAGAGCCGTATGGGATAGACTGTTGAACATGGAAGTGGGCGAATGTCCGCATGCCATGGTCGAATATATTGTGGAGAGGTTTTGGGATACGACGAATACTTTTCACTTTCCTTTTGGTGAGATGGGGTTCACACCTCTTGTTTGGGTAATGTTGACAGGATTGAGTATTGGAGATGGGAATCTTAATGTTCTGTATGATTCTGAAAAGTACCAATTTGAATATGTCCGTGATAATATATTCCCAGATATCCAAGATGAATCTCTTTTTGCAAAAGGCCCGTCATGGAAATCTAATTCAATTACAGTTAAATTTTTGGGTTCATATTTCGTACCAGAAAAATTACTTGAGGCAGAAAATGATAAAGTTATTGCTGAAAGAGTAGCAACTGCTTTTTTTATGTATGTTTTGGGACAATTTTTCTTTTCCAATGCAAAGAACTATATTGATGCGGGGTGGTTAGCTGCTTTTGAAGATCTTGATGCAATTTCCACCTATAATTGGGGTGGTGCCGCATTTTCGAGGTTGTATGCCGCACTCCGTATAGCTGGTCAGAAGCGGAAGTCACTAAGCGGACCCTTCCAAGTATTAGAGGTAAATTCTATTGATATACTTCTTCTTCCTTTCAATGTTTAATTTATTTGGTTGAGTAACATTAATTTTGTTGCTTGCTATTTTGATTTAGTTTTGGGGCTATGAATATTTGGGCATATGTCACTACACCAAATCGACGGTTTTGAGACATGTATGGGTGTCTCCTTGATTTTTTGAGACACATATAAGTGTCTCAATTTTGGCGTAGGGAACGTTTTGAGACGAATTTAAGGACGCTTATAAGCGTCTTTTAATTAATATAAGCGACACTTATAAGTGTCTGTTAAATAATTTTTAAGAGACACCTTTAATTAATTTAAGAGACACTTATATATGTCTCAAATAAAATTAGCTTTTAAAAAAAATCATAATTTTCCGGCTGGGAATTCCCAAAATCAAAATTATTTCCAGCACCTGCATGTTTTGATTTTCTGTACACCCATACAAGTCGCAATTCCATTCCCAATCAAATATTAACACTACCATCAAAAATGAAGTCTTAACATTTAATATCTTCAAGGAAATAATAAAAAAATGAATTCTGGAATACAAGAGAAGATGTTGAAAAAGACTCAAGTTACTTATCAAGAAATAAAAGATGTTGAACATAATCAGTAACAGAAAATTTAAATGACAAAGACTTGAAAGTCATCTAGTTTAGAACCTTGGCAGAATGAGAATTCTAGAATGATAAATTGAGTTCCTTGTTGTCTCACAAGTAGCATAAGCAATGAGCTTCCATACCTGAAAAAAACAATGGAAATCTGTAAGAAACATTTACAATCATGATTCATGGACAAATGGCACCTGCCAAGAATCAACTGAAAAGAAATTTACTTTTCTATCCGAACTCAAGAAACTTTTAATCCCTTCACACCTAATAGAATCAAGCAAGAGAGAGTCAAATCATCACTAAAAATGGCCACACCACACGAGAAGTTTGTCTAATCTCAATTCCGGGTGTGGGTCATAAATATACTATAAGATGTAGCCCTTAAATTGTCAGCACAACAATTCATCTCAGTTCTCTAAATTAAGTGTAGTCAAAGATAACTGGGAAGAAAGCTGCAAAAGCTGCTATGAGTCGCATTCTTCAGTAACACTTAGGTACTGGTAGATTGTGTATGTACAAAATTTATGTCAATACAATATTAATGGAAATATACTTAAAAATGACTGCACGAGATACTCAATAAAGCTATCACAACTTCATTCAATCCGTTGACAAGGAAGAAAGACACAACAATACACATTTCCATAAAGGAAAAGTAAATGAATAATTTCAGAAGCAATTTCTCACCCTGGGCAAGAACGTCGGGTTAACGGGAGCAATTGCGGTTTTTGAAGGCAGCACCCTCACTAGATAGAACCCAAGCATTGTTCCTGCGAGACTCAGGGCAGCCCGTGCACCTTCTGGAATTGAAACATACCCAAAATAATCATCAGTGGTCGGGGTCACATATAAGATGGCAAGCGAAATAGCATCGAATTAACAAAACCTTAAAAGGAAAAAACACAAAAGTAAAGAGAACTGACCTTCATCAGTAAATTCCACAAAAGCAAAGCAGAGAACAGAATTTGATCCAGTGAAGACACTATCCCCTGCGTTCTTCGTTACTGGTAAACATTCACCAGTAAGAGCAGACTGCAACCACAAAAAAGAACAAAACATCCAACAATTATAAACCAACATAATTCTATAGATTCAACTTCCATTCATAAACTGCAATTGTAAGAATAAACACACCTGATCAATTTTCAAAGTATCTCCATCAAGTAGACGGACATCAGCAGGGATTATATCACCAAGCTTGATACTGACTATATCTCCAGGAACGAGAACAGCTGCATCTTCCTCTTAACACACAAGACAAACCCAAACCCAAATTTGTACACATAAAGAAAGTAGTACCAATGAAAAAACATATACAGAGTTGATTAAATCTTGCCAATCCGGTGGTTTACCCTGCAACAAAACCCAAGTGGTAAAAATTAACACACAAGACAAACCCAAACCCAAATCTGTAAACAGAAAGAAAGTAGTACCAATGAAAAAACATATACAAATTACTTACTCCTCCATAAGTAAGGCCTATAGACATATGCAGAAATTCCCAATTGCAGAAACCAAAATCAACTCGTAAACAACAAATCAGACTCAAAATCTTCATGCTTGCATCAAAACCAGATACCAAAACACTTTAGAGACAATAAATACATGTTCAAGATCAAAACCTCTATCAGATTCATATACCATTATTCTCTAAATTAAAAATCAAACATGTTATAACAAAAGGAAAAACTCACAGACCCATAGTGAGAAATCAAATTCATGCAACTTAAATGAAAATCAGTTCATAAAAACAAGAATCAAACACACAAAACTAGTAAAATATAGAGAGAAAAAAACAAACAAATAGGGTTAGAGTTATACCTGAATCTTCAACGATTTGTAGTTGAATCTTACAAAATTTTCACTTCAATCTTCTTCTGCCGGCTATAAACACAAAAATGAGAAATCTAATTTCTAGGGTTTACAAATCAAAGATAAATTTTGATTTCTATAGTATTTCATACCTGAGGTTAGATATCTTATAGGTTTTTACTTCTTCGATTTAATAGTCTTCTGAGAGATTCAAGCTAAAAACGAAAATCACAACTGGTTTCTGTCTGATTTCTCTATAAGATACGGTTTTTCATACAACTGTTTAGATTTACAAAGGCACAAATCGATTAAATACTTTAGCCTTGATCTCTGGTTTTGGTTTGATTTTGGTTTTGATCTCTGGCCTCTCACTCGATTTCTCTCTATTTGACCAAAAGAGAAGCAGGAGACGGAACTCGGAAGGAAGAAAAAAAAAAAGGAAAGGAGATAAGACAGAGTTGAGAGAGATACCGAGTTTTATTAAAAAAAAAAAAATCTAAAATAAAATAAAGAAGAAAACCCAAAATAAATGGGGGGAACTAAAAAAATGGTGGGAATTGAGGTGAATCAAATGAATTTAGTTTCAAAACGATTTGGTGTGAGATGAAGATATGGGGGGAAATATGAGAGGGAAATAAAATTGAGGGATTTAGAAATTGGAAAGAGGGGGAATTTTGGGGTTTTGGAGGGAAATAAAATGGAATAAAAATATAAAAGAAATGGTAAATTGATATATGTGAAAGTTAATAAAAGGTCTTGTAAAGTTTAAAAAAATTTAAGACTCTTGTAAAAAATTTAAGACACTTGTAAGAGTAGTTGAAAAATTAGAATTAAAGCAACTCATATTTTTGATTTGGGACTCTTATATGAGTGGAAGCACTAAAGACATGTATATGTGTCTCAAACCCAAAAATCAATGTGTCTCAAATTGGGCCATATGGTGTAGTGTGTGCACCCGAGTTAGTCAAATCTAAGGATGATCAACCAATATGGCCTAGATGTAGTAGGTGGAAACCAAAGAAGAAGATGGTGGATATTGTTCGTTGTAGAACTGTACTTAATAAGTTGACCGCGGACCAAGTTACATGGCAACCCTGGGAATCATGCAGACAAATCCTTGAGTCAGAAATTGGAATAAAAACTATCATGCTCTCAAACACAAGGGTTATATTTGGTTGGAATGGCATTGTGAGTATTATTTAATTGTTTTTAAATGAGCATTATTATTAGTTGGCAAAACCATCTTACTTCATGGTTACTCCATTATTGTACAGTATAACATGTACCTTGGAGAAAGGTGTTGGAGGAAAAACCATCCCAACTTTGCTGTTCCCATTGATGAACATATAATAGTTGGGGATATCGATGTTAAACAAGGAAAATGCCTAATCAATATAGGTTGGCTCGATGCAACAGATGTTGTGCAAGTTGTTCCATATGATATGTATATGCAATATTGGAGAAAGGTAACTAACTTTAAAGAATATGTTACATATCCCGATTGGGAGGTTCCAATATATGGATATGACAGTAACCTCCATAATCACACGATTGAAAACCCTGCTGAACATATACGTATTCCGCCTCAACATCAAATATCCCCCGTAAGTATTAGTTCAATATTACATTTTTTTGTTTCAAAATAATATGTGCTCATGTTCTTTTTATGTGACAGGATGAATGTTATTCATTTTATCAAGAGCATGCTGATTTTGGTCATCAATTAAGTACTTTTACGTTAAATCAAACAAAGGAGAAATTGGAAATTAGGAGGGAGAAAGATGCGGAAATAGAAAGAGTAAGACAACATAACCACATGTTGGAGCAAAAACTCTCTTATTTGCATATGGCACCACAATCTCAATCTCCCCTTGGATTCGGTCAGTTTTCCCAAACAATACCACAACTAGTTTGGATGACTATGGCACAAGGATCAGCGCCTATAATTGGACAAGTATCAGCTTCAACAATGTCTTCAGTTAACCCCACTTCCAGAGTCAATCTGCCTTTTATCCCTCCACGCTCGGCGTCTAACAAATTGGGAAGTAATTAAGAAGTGTTTGAGAGCATGATAGTTTTTATTACGGTGTATCCTGTTTGGTAGGGCTGGGCGTTACTGGACGGCATATATTACGGTGATTAAAAAATTAACTGGTGTTACTTAAATTTGGATTTCTAACACGGGTGATTAAAAAATTAAAAAATCTTAACGGTGTTACTTAACGTCGAGTTAAGTATTCGGTGTAAACCCGGTGTAATTTTTTTATTAGGTGTAAATCAACACATAAGTTTTGTACACCCACGTTTCCACTAACGGTTTTAGTATTAGGCCGTTAAAGTTAGGGGTCTTGGACCAATGACGTTCTCTACTAAGGGGGTGTTTTGCAAAAAAATAATCTTCGACCAATAACGTTACGACACTTGTCTTCTCTAGAATTGTTGTAGTTGAAAGCTTTTATCTAATTTAATTTGAGGTGGGTGTCATACTCACCGTGCAACATGGGAGCTTATATGACTTAGCCTTTTAAAGGAGGAGTGAGTTGAAGATTAAAAACAACACTTTCTTATTTGATTCTCATAAATGTTTACAAGGAATTGAAGAAATCAAGAATACAACCGCTCTCTTGAATTTTCTCTCTCTTCAAGACTTTCTCAACACTCAAAAAATACATCATCCCCTCTTTGAATCTACTGGGTTTCTTTATATAGGGTAGTTACATAGTGGATGACAGTTAAGTTGTCCTTTAATTTCGGATCTGCCTTGCGATATTATCGCAGTAGTTATAATACCAACCCTCGCAGATATTTGTAAAACTCGCAGTATCAACATGCTTTTTCCGTGTTTTGGCTATCGTCACCCATTGCGTCATTCTTTCTGCCATCTGCAACGCTCGCAATGTATTGTTGATTAACTCGCAAAGCTGTCGCCGTAAATATCGCAGGAGTATTGTTGTGGCGATATTCCGATCCTACATCTTGCCTCTTCTCATGTCTCACTACACAAAATTGAGTAATTTGCAACACTGAATTGTTACACTAATTTGTGTGATAGATTTTGTTACACAAATATGTGTGACATCATTAAAAAGTGTGACATTAAATCTTTATCTAATTATATTTTATTTTTAACTAATTTTGTCATACTAAATAGTGTGACTAATAATCCATCCTGATAAAAATATTAAAAAACTATTTAAAATCTAAAAATGATAAGTGAAAATAATTTCCCCGCTAGCAAAATAAAATACCGCCAAAATATTTCCTCTCGCGTATTTTATCCGTATCGACCAATAACCACGTTTCGATACACGGTTATTATACCCGTGTATTATTAAAACCTAGCCACACAGATAAAAACCAAAAAGTAAAACATAATATTATCCTCTTTCTTCCTCAAGGTATGCGCCTGTGTTTCCTTCACTTCTTCTCTTGTACCCTCCGCTCTATAGAATCGTGTGAATCGTGAAAAAAAAATCCTTCGAAAAATTCTTTTGATTTCGTAATACTTTACACCATCTTCTTTTTGGAAGATTTGTATCCTTTTTATATTCTTCTTCAATAATTAGATTATGTTACTATTATTCTACCCTAAGTTACCAACACGATTGGGATTTGTTAGTTGTAGATGAAAAATATTGTTAGGGTTTTATGTAGATTAATATTGTTAATCGGATTATAATTATTCTTCTGCCCTAATCGTAAGATTGAGATCCTACTATTTCTTCCGACTTTGTTTTTTTCCCTAATTTTTATTTTGAGGTTAAAAGAATCAGTTGAGATAATATTATGATTTGTCTGTTAATATGCTTTCTTCCTCTTTTTGGTGATGATTAGTCGATACATAGTCGATTAGTTAACTTGTTTGTGCGCAAGTTCTTATAATTTTATTATTATGCAATTACTCTGGGTTAGATTCATTTTTGTGGTTTGTTGTTATGTGAACAATTTGTGTTTCTTATCACAATCAGCAACATAGGACTAATCATATAGCTACGTATGTGTTTGTGATTTTTTTTTTATTTTTTTTTTTTGCAATTAACAACTTTAGTATTCATACCTTACAAAAGCTTGAATCTTCTACAATGAAGGCAAGCAACATCACTGTTTCGATGGTACGTGCTTTAGTATTTTTTTTCTTATTTGGTGATTGCTTGATTCTATAAATTCCAAACCTAAGCAGCCTCTTTTACATTTCAAGGTTTGATTTCATAGTGAAAGAGTTTTAGATTCATAGAATATAAAGGTTGTTTCTTTCTATCTGGGACTTGCCGGCTTGTTGGATCAAATGACATCCTGACATCTTGTTTATTTGGTAGTATGGTGATCTTATAGGGATAAAGTAAAGTAGTAGTAGACTTAGTGTTTTTTATCCACCAGTTACTGACAATGTTAATCCTCGTGACACTATGTTTTTAATCGAACTATACGTGTAAAAAGAGAGTAAGGTTCCCTATAAACTAGCTGGCCTATCGATGGTCTTAGTCTGTTAGTCCCGTATCTTTGCTATTGTTCTAGAGTCCACGGATTCTTTAACTTTTGAAATCTGCTAGCAACATCTGTTGTATGACCTTGAGGCTTTAATTTTAACTGGTAAGACATGATATTTGATTTTTTTTTTTAATTCAATTTCATCGAATTCAATTGTATTATATTTTGTTGAATCAAAAAGTTTGTCTTAGGAAGATCTTACCTTAAAAGCAGTGGAGATATTAGGAAGATCTTATGCAAATGGATGATTCATAGTTCTACCAAGTTCGACTGATAGTCCATCCAAGTCGTCAGATTCGATCTCGGAGCCAGGGTAAGCATATAATATGTCAGTCATAGTGAAAGAGTTTTAGATTCATAGAATATAAAGGTTGTTTCTTTCTATCTGGGACTTGCCGGCTTGTTGGATCAAATGACATCCTGACATCTTGTTTATTTGGTAGTATGGTGATCTTATAGGGATAAAGTAAAGTAGTAGTAGACTTAGTGTTTTTTATCCACCAGTTACTGACAATGTTAATCCTCGTGACACTATGTTTTTAATCGAACTATACGTGTAAAAAGAGAGTAAGGTTCCCTATAAACTAGCTGGCCTATCGATGGTCTTAGTCTGTTAGTCCCGTATCTTTGCTATTGTTCTAGAGTCCACGGATTCTTTAACTTTTGAAATCTGCTAGCAACATCTGTTGTATGACCTTGAGGCTTTAATTTTAACTGGTAAGACATGATATTTGATTTTTTTTTTAATTCAATTTCATCGAATTCAATTGTATTATATTTTGTTGAATCAAAAAGTTTGTCTTAGGAAGATCTTACCTTAAAAGCAAAATATTGATGGGAAGGTAAGCCTATCTTACTAGTAATCTGCCCCGTATGAAAACTGTTTTCTAAAGTAATGATCAAAAAAGAAAACATACACACTTTGTTACTTATTTTATTCGTCTTTGCGTACTGTCTAGGTATGAGGCAACAAACAAAATGTTGGTTTATTTAATGATGACACAATTTTATTTTCTTAAGCATTAACAATCTTTCCGTGTAAAGGTCTAGTTAGCATATGTCAAATGCTACCTTCCATTTGGTCCATTTTCTTATTGAGATTTTGATTTTGTGCTTGTAGGTCGAAACAGTCGCTCAAGTTGGCATATATTGTAAAAGTGATTGAGGGTGCTCTATGTAAAACCTCTCCACTATTGGATCAGAAGTTAAAAAATTACGAAATACATGATAATTTAACTTTTATATTTTCTTGTAGTTATTGGGTAGCATTGCCATCACATGTCAGATAGTTCAAGAAATTACTTTTTCTTTTACTTTCTAAATTATTGGTAAAATTGCCTGGTTCACTACAACAACAACCAAGTCTTTAATCCTAAAATTACATGGCTCACTAGTGCGCCCAAAAATAATAAACTGCTATATGGGTTAGCTTTTTGATTGATTTCATGTCTCTTTGTTAGGTAGATGTTATCCAGTGCATGTTGGAGGAACTGTTTCGATAAAATCAACCGGAATGGAAAGATATATCCCGCAACGTCAACTCAAGTCACTTTGCATTTTTGGAGAAACTCTTGGATAAAAACAAAGTTGGTCACTACAGGAAAAATATACATCTACAACTGGCGATTTACAACGCTTAGCTAAGTATTGTAGAAAGTCCTATGTTTTACAACTGAATTCAAAGGAAGAGTTGTGGTATATCATCACTTCCAACCCTTAGGAAACAAGGGGTTGTGCTAAGAAAACAAACGACAACTCCTTAATAAAAAGTGTTGTGACAACATTGAGCTATAACAACTCTGTTTCATAAGTGTAGTGACTTAGCCTATCACAACTCTCACAAGTGTTGTTGAAAGAGCACAAAAATATGATAACGGAAAATATGTTAGAGGGGAGATTCGAACATGAACCTACTGTATGGAAGTGTATGCTCATCAACCATCCTTTCAGTTCACAAGTTTTGGTTTTTTTCATTTTTTTAAATAGAAACCTATAACAACACTTATAAGTGTTGTAGAAGTAAAAATATATAATGTTGGAAAAAATGAGGTTGGTGGGATTCGATCTTGAGCCTCGGGCATGGAAATCTACACCACTAACCATGCATCCTACACTATCACAGGTTCTGTCAAGTTTGTGGTTCTTTAATACACTAACTTTATGACAATGCTTCATAAGTGTTGTAAAACAAAATGTAATGCCCAAAAAATAATGCTCAGGACTCGAAAAAAAACAACGCGAAGCCTTCTCTGAAAATTACTTATTTCCGATAAGGGTAGTCTGGTCATTTTCACAGTCTCCATAAAGTTTATTGCACATATTTCCATCAAGGGTAATATGGTCATTTTCACATTCTGAAATATTTACTTTACCTATTTCTGATAAGGGTAGTCTTGTCATTTTTCACAGTCTCTATAATATTTATTGCACTTATTTCCATTAAGGGTAATATGGTCATTTTCACATTTTATAATATTTACTTTACCTATTTCCAATAAGGGTAGTCAGGTCATTTTCACAGTCTCCATAATATTTATTGCACTTATTTCCATCAAGGGTAATATGGTCATTTTCAAAGTGTAACATTTATATTACTTATTTTCGATTAGGGCAGTCTGGTCATTATTAAAGTTTCGATAATATTTATTGCACTTATTTTCACTAAGGGTAATATGATCATTTTCATAGTCTGTAATATTTTATTTACTTATTTCCGATAAGGGTAGTCTGGTCATTTTCACAGTCTCCATAATATTATTGCACTTATTTCCATTAAGGGTAATATCGTCATTTTCACATTTTGTAATATTTACTTTACCTATTTCCAATAAGGGTAGTCTGGTCATTTTCACGGTCTCCATAATATTTATTGGAGTTATTTCCATCAAGGGTAATATGGTCATTTTCAAAGTATGTAATATTTACATTACTTAATTCTGATAAGGGTAGTCTGGTCATTATTAAAGTTTAATATTTTTTGCATTTATTTTCACAAAGGGTAATATGGTCATTTTAACAATCTATTATATTTTATTTACTTATTTCCGATAAGGGTAGTCTGGTCATTTTCACAGTCTCCATAATATTTATTGCACTTATTTCCATTAAGGGTAATATTTTCATTTTCACATTCTGTAATATTTACTTTACCTATTTCCGATAAGGGTAATCTGGTGATTTCTCACAGTCTCCATAATATTTATTGCACTTATTTCCATTAAGGGTAATATGGTCATTTTCACATTCTTTAATATTTACTTCACCCATTTCGAATAAGGGTAGTCTGGTCATTTTCACAGTCTCCATAATATTTCATGCACTTATTTCACTAAGGGTAATATGGTCATTTTCATAGTATAATATTTTTTTACTTATTTCCGATAAGGGTAGTCTGGTCAATTTCATAGTCTCCGTAATATTTATTGCACTTATTTCCATTAAGGGTAATATCGTCATTTTCACATTCTGTAATATTTATTTTACCTATTTCCTATAAGGGTAGTCTGGTCATTTTTCACAGTCTCCATAATATTTACTGCACTTATTTTCACTAAGGGTAGTATGGTCATTTTCATAGTCTGTAATATTTTTTTTACTTATTTCCGATAAGGGTTGTCTGATCAATTTCACAGTCTCCATAATATTTCTTGCACTTATTTCCTTTAAGGGTAATATCGTCATTTTCACATTCTGTAATATTTATTTTACCTATTTCCAATAAGGGTTGTCTGGTCATTTTCACGGTCTCCATAATATTTATTGCACTTATTTCCATCAAGGGTAATATGGTCATTTTCAAAGTATTGAATATTTACATTACTTAATTCTGATAAGGGTAGTCTGGTCATTATTAAAGTTTCAATAATATTTATTGCATTTATTTTCACAAAGGGTAGTAATATGGTCATTTTCACAGTCTATAATATTTTCTTTACTTCATCATTCTTACCAAATTTCCGACTTATAATGGTCCACTCAGGGACATGTTTCAATCTCGGAGTCAGGTTATGCATACAGTATGCCAAAATAAGGTTTGTTTAAAGTTTCGGGGAATATCCCGAAGGAATCTTACCTGTAAATGGATGGATTCGTCGTTCTTACCAAGTTTATGACTTAGAGTAGTCAACTCGCGGCCAGGTTTCGATCTCGGAGACTAGTAAGCATACATTGTGCATAAATAGGGTTTGTTTAAGGTTTCGTAGAGTATTCCGAAGGAATCTTACCTGTAAATGGATGGATTCGTCGTTCTTACCAAGTTTATGACTTAGAATAGTCAACTCGAGGCCAAGTTTCGATCTCGGAGACTAGTATGCATACATTGTGCATAAATAGGGTTTGTTTAAGGTTTCGTAGAGTATTCCGAAGGAATCTTACCTGTAAAGGGATGGATTCGTCGTTCTTACCAAGTTTCTGACTTAGAGTAGTCAAATCGCGGCCAGGTTTCGATCTCGGAGACTAGTATGCATACATTGTGAATAAATAGGGTTTGTTTAAGGTTTCGTAGAGTATTCCGAAGGAATCTTAGCTGTAAATGGATGGATTCGTCGTTCTTACCAAGTTTCTGACTTAGAATAGTCAACTCGAGGCCAAGTTTCGATCTCGGAGACTAGTATGCATACATTATGCATAAATAGGGTTTGTTTAAGGTTTCGTAGAATATTCCGAAGGAATCTTACCTGTAAATGGATGGATTAAATCGTTCTTACCAAGTTTCGACTTAGAGTAGTCAACTCGCGGCCGGAGTTTCGATCTCGGAGACTAGTATGCATACATTGTGCATAAATAGGGTTTGTTTAAGGTTTCGTAGAGTATTCCGAAGGAATCTTAGCTGTAAATGGATGGATTCGTCGTTCTTACCAAGTTTCTGACTTAGAATAGTCAACTCGAGGCCAAGTTTCGATCTCGGAGCCTGGTTTGCATACAATATGCAGAAATAGGGTTTCCTTAAGGTTTCGTAGAATATTCCGAAGGAATCTTACCTGTAAATGGATGGATTTGTCGTTCTTACCAAGTTTCTGACTTAGAGTAGTCAACTCGCGGCCAGGTTTCGATCTCGGAGACTAGTATGCATACATTGTGCATAAATAGGGTTTGTTTAAGGTTTCGTAGAGTATTCCGAAGGAATCTTAGTTTCGTTAATGGATGAATTAAATGTCGTTCTTACCAAGTTTCTGACTTAGAATAGTCAACTCGAGGCCAAGTTTCGATCTCGGAGCCTGGTTTGCATACAATATGCAGAAATAGGGTTTCCTTAAGGTTTCGTAGAATATTCTGAAGGAATCTTACCTATAAATGGATGGATTTGTCGTTCTTACCAAGTTTCTGACTTAGAGTAGTCAACTCGCGGCCAGGTTTCGATCTCGGAGACTAGTATGCATACATTGTTCATAAATAGGGTTTGTTTAAGGTTTCGTAGAGTATTCCGAAGGAATCTTACCTGTAAAGGGATGGATTCGTCGTTCTTACCAAGTTTCTGACTTAGAGTAGTCAACTCGCGGCCAGGTTTCGATCTCGGAGACTAGTATGCATACATTGTGAATAAATAGGGTTTGTTTAAGGTTTCGTAGAGTATTCCGAAGGAATCTTAGATGTAAATGGATGGATTCGTCGTTCTTACCAAGTTTCTGACTTAGAATAGTCAACTCGCGGCCAGGTTTCGATCTCGGAGACTAGTATGCATACATTGTGCATAAATAGGGTTTGTTTAAGGTTTCGTAGAGTATTCCGAAGGAATCTTACCTGTAAAGGGATGGATTCGTCGTTCTTACCAAGTTTCTGACTTAGAGTAGTCAACTCGCGGCCAGGTTTCGATCTCGGAGACTAGTATGCATACATTGTGCATAAATAGGGTTTGTTTAAGGTTTCGTAGAGTATTCCGAAGGAATCTTAGCTGTAAATGGATGGATTCGTCGTTCTTACCAAGTTTCTGACTTAGAATAGTCAACTCGAGGCCAAGTTTCGATCTTGGAGCCTGGTTTGCATACAATATGCAGAAATAGGGTTTCCTTAAGGTTTCGTAGAATATTCCGAAGGAATCTTACCTGTAAATGGATGGATTTGTCGTTCTTACCAAGTTTCTGACTTAGAGTAGTCAACTCGCGGCCAGGTTTCGATCTCGGAGACTAGTATGCATACATTGTGCATAAATAGGGTTTTTTTAAGGTTTCGTAGAGTATTCCGAAGGAATCTTAGCTGTTAATGGATGAATTCGTCGTTCTTACCAAGTTTCTGACTTAGAATAGTCAACTCGAGGCCAAGTTTCGATCTCGGAGCCTGGTTTGCATACAATATGCAGAAATAGGGTTTCCTTAAGGTTTCGTAGAATATTCCGAAGGAATCTTACCTGTAAATGGATGGATTTGTCGTTCTTACCAAGTTTCTGACTTAGAGTAGTCAACTCGCGGCCAGGTTTCGATCTCGGAGACTAGTATGCATACATTGTGCATAAATAGGGTTTGTTTAAGGTTTCGTAGAGTATTCCGAAGGAATCTTAGCTGTTAATGGATGAATTCGTCGTTCTTACCAAGTTTCTGACTTAGAATAGTCAACTCGAGGCCAAGTTTCGATCTCGGAGCCTGGTTTGCATACAATATGCAGAAATAGGGTTTCCTTAAGGTTTCGTAGAATATTCCGAAGGAATCTTACCTGTAAATGGATGGATTCGTCGTTCTTACCAAGTTTCTGACTTAGAATAGTCAACTCGAGGCCAAGTTTCGATCTCAGAGCCTGGTATGCATACAATATGCATAAATAGGGTTTGTTTAAGGTTTCGTAGAATATTCCGAAGGAATCTTACCTGTAAATGGATGGATTCGTCATTCTTACCAAGTTTTCGACTTAGAGTATTCCTCTCACGGTCAGGTTCCGTTCTCGGAGCCAAGGTACGCATACAATATTCCAGAATAGGGTTTGTTTAAGGTTTCGGGGAATATTCCAAAGGAATCTTACCTGTAAATGGATGGATTCGTCGTTCTTACCAAATTTCTGACTTAGAGTATTCCTCTCGCGTCCAACTCTAGTAATATTTCAACTTGTGATGTTCAATTCTGATATATTTCGTCCCCAGTTCATCCGAACGAGAAACTCAGGTCTAATTCAAGTAATATTTGAACTTGTGATGTTAAATTCTGATATACTTCGTCTTGAGTTCATCCGAACGACAAACTCAGGTCCAAATCGGGTAATATTAGAACTTGTGATGTTCAATTATGATATATTTCGTCCCCAGTTCATCCGAACGAGAAACTCAGTTCTAACTTTAGTAATATTTGAACTTGTGATGTTCAATTCTGATATATTTTGTCCTCAGTTCATCCGAACGAGAAACTCAGGTCCAACTCTAGTAATATTTGAACCAGTGATGTTCAATTCGATATATTTCGTCCTCGCTCATCCGAACGAGACACTGTGTACAACTCTAGTAATATTTGAACTTGTGATGTTCAATTCTGATATATTTCGTCCCCAGTTCATCCGAACGAGAAACTCAGGTCTACTTTAGTAATATTCGAACTTGTGATGTTCAATTCTGATATATTTCGTCCCTAGTTCATCGGAACGAGACACTCAGGTCTAACTCTAGTAATATTTGAACATGTGATGTTCAATTCTGATATATTTCATCCGAACGAGACACTCAGGTCCAACTCTAGTAATATTTGAACCCGCGATGTTCAATTCTGATATATTTCGTCCTCAGTTCGTCCGAACGAGACATTCAGGTCTAACTCTAGTAATATTTGAACCTGTGATGTTCAATTCTGATATATTTCGTCCTTAGTTCATCGGAACGAGACACTCAGGTCCAACTCTAGTAATATTTGAACTTATGATGTTCAATTCTGATATATTTCTTCCGCAGTTCATCCGAACGAGACACCCAGGTCTAACTCTAGTAATATTTGAACATGTGATGTTCAATTCTGATATAATTCGTACCTAGTTCATCGGAACGAGACACTCAGGTCTAACTATAGTAATATTTGAACCTGTAATGTTCAATTCTGATATATTTCGTCCTCAGTTCATCCGAACGAGACACTCAGGTCCAACTCTAGTAATATTTGAACCCGCGATGTTCAATTCTGATATATTTTGTCCTGAGTTCATCCGAACGAGACACTCAGGTCCAACTCTAGTAATATTTGAACCTTTGATGTTCAATTCTGATATATTTCGTCCTGAGTTCATCCGAACGAGACATTCAGGTCTAACTCTAGTAATATTTGAACCTGTGATGTTCAATTCTGATATATTTCTTCGTCAGTTCATCAGAAATCTCCCGGAGCTTCATACTTCATAGTTTATATGTCATTATACCGCATTTGAAGTTCGAATTGACATTGGGATTCATATTTATCAATTTTGATGATGTATCATGCTAAGTTTGAACTCTGAAACCCTCTTGGAGCTTCGAACTTACTTCGTGACCGATGTGAATAGTCAAAATTCAAACTCGAAGCATAAATAGAAAGCACAAAGAAACACACCGATTATCGAATTCACTTCTTATTTTTCAGCTTCATTCTTATACATTTTTTGGATTTTTTTTATATCAGAATGTCGATAGCAATGTCCTAAATTTATTAAAAAAAATTTTGGATTTTTTTTCATGTCGAAGGTTGATAATAAACAAAATACATGGGTTCGTATTAGCACAAAGAGAAGCACAAATGCTTCAATCCGTATGAGCATCCCAAATAAGATATCAGCCGTAAGATCTTTTCTTGATTCGTATGATTGAATTAAAAGAAACATGGTCCGTCGATCATATTCATTCGGATTCACTTTTTTTTTTCCGAAGTGTTTTCTTGTTTCTCTTTCTTGTTTCTTTCTTCGTTTTTTCTTTCTGCTTCTCCTCCATTTCTGTTTCTGATTTAGGGAGATGAAATATAGTTCTGAGATCGAGATAAGAAAAATATGATCATGAATCAGGTGATGGTGGAAGTGATGTTGCTGTTTGAGTTTAGGATGAAAATGAATCGAGAAGTCAGTGAGTTAGGGTTTTCTGAAGCTGGTTTTCTTTCAGAGTTGGTGTAGAAAGAGGATGATTTCGAGCTGTAGCAAATGAAGATTAAGAGGGTTGTTGATCAATTGATGAGTTGAAGCATTTCTGCTGATGAATCGAATAAAAAAGGTAAATCTAAGATTTAATTTAGGGTTTCTTTAACTAAGCTCTTTTTTGTGTGAAATTGATGTGTTGTTTGATCTTTAATAATGGGTTTGTTTTTTAATTGAATTGTAGATGGATGTAATAGGTTTAATTTCAGTTTCCATAGGAAGCTGATTTTGAAATTAGGGTGTATGAAATCGGAAGCAGCAGATGAAGAAGATGAATTGGTTTATGATGAGGAATATTTATTAATTAATTTGTGAGTTTTAATGAAGAGTAAAAAATCTAGGGTTTCTGTTCTTTACCCAAATAGATATTAGGGTTCTTGGATGTAATTGAATCAAGTGACTGAAATTGAAACTAAGGTTTTAGGGGAAGGATTAGAGATGGGTATGTTTGATTTGAAATTTTTATTGATGTTGTGAAGTTGTTAAGAAATAAATTGAAGAAGGTGATGTTGATGTTGAATCGAATTAGAGGCCGTGGTGGTGGTGTTGGTGGTGTTGGTGGTGGTAGAGGCAGAGGAGGAGGTCGTGGTGGTGGTACTTAGCTAAGGAATTCTGCATTGAACTCCACATTACCACTTCCACAGGTAAAAAGCTTACTTAACTTTGCAATATTTTTCTCAATTTTCTCTAAGTTTTCAGCTGGAAAACTCAGTAAAAATGTATTTCCTTGCAGCTGATTTGGTGGAGGTGTTTCAAGGGTTTTGAAGTTAAGCAGAAATTGTTATTGGTTTGGTTGATTCAGGTCTTGGAATCGGAGATTTCCTAACAATGTATTATAAACAGGTATGCAGTTTAAAAACATCCTAATATTTTTGTATCTTTCATATTTCTCAAATTGTCTTTGGTAGCGACTCTTAAACTATGTTTGTCTCACTGTTTCAAGCACACACTCAGTGCATTTCTGAAATGGTTTGTTTTTAACCTCGAATCGGCCGATTTTTGACTAGTTTTGTGGTGTTTGTGATGATTTGATTCGGATTTGGGGCCATTTGTGACAGGAGAAGTATGGTCCTAAGGCAGCTGTGAAGCCTGGGAGTAATGCACTAGCTTCTGATAAGAAAAAACCTGACGTTGATACTAATGTTGGTTTATCTTCTCATCCCCTGTGGAATTGTAAGTAAGTTTGGATTTTTTTTTCTTCGTTTGTGTGTGTCATTGTTACTAATTTTGAAACAAAATTCATGTGTAGAACTGCTACTTAACATACGTGTGAAAATATACATTTCAATCACTATGTGTATTGTACTATGTGAACTTGGTGATGTGTCAATTGCTTTGCACATGACTAAACATTTCTTATACACCTAGTCATTTTTTTTGTATATATGAGCGAGTCCCTTCTCCTGTACAAATATTTGTGGAGTTGCTTTTTTTTTTAGTACTTCATTGTTGTTAATTAATTAAATAAAGTAAAAGGGTGCCCAATTGGTAGTAGCTTGTTAATACGTGGACAAGTCCTGATGATGCTTCTTGTTCATTTTTTAAGCTCCGCTATCCGTGATAAGATCATCCCACATGTTGTGTCGTGGTTCACTAAAGAAGTTGTCCCGAGTGAAGAATTTGATATGGATATGGATGATGACGAGGAAGATGATGGCGGGAAAGATGAGGATGGAGATGACGACGAGGAAGACGATGATGAATATGAAGGAGAGAACAGGAAGAAGGTAATATCACTGAACCCCTTAATCTGAACTCTTCTGGTTATGCTACTCAATTTTTTCTCTTCTCAAATATGTTCTAATATGTTGTCTTTGTTTTCTCGCTTGACTTAAATCCCCAGACCCAACATCCGGAAAGGTAAAAAATCTCTCTATTTGCCCATTTCCTTTTTAGTGAGTTCATGTCGATTTTATTTATTCACTGTTGTGGTTTATATGTTAGATCTTTGTAGCTGAGTTTATCTACTTTCTGAGTTGCAGAAAAGTAGAGTTCCAGCTGCTCAAGGACAGCAAGGGGAGGGACCTCCAAAGTGCAAGCAACAGTAAGGTTTGGTTTAACAACATCCAAGTAAATCACTGCCATTTTTTGAATGTGTGTGTTTAACATTGGCAAGTTGATTGTGTTGCGTATTCGTCATTGTTTCACTAATGATCAACAAATAATGATTCGACAAGGTCGAATGTTGTTTGAATATGTTACTATGAATGCAATTGCAATATGGAAAGTCTTAAGAAATATGACAAGGTAAACCATCTTTTTTTCTTATGTGAAGATATTTAAAATGCTCCTGTGCATCCTGGTTTATTGAGGTTCTAATGGATTTTGCAGGTACACTCCTCTGTAAATGGCAAAAACTTCTGGTCCAAGTTGAGGGATGAGCACATTGAGCTCCTTAACTCTCCTTAGCTAATAGAGTTGGGAGCCTTTTATATAAATTTCAATGGATCTAATGGAGTTTCAGTCGAGTTTGTCGATCAATTCTCTTGTGATCTTGAGTCAGATCATCCTTCAATGACATTGATGGTTTTGGATTCTATGAAGTTTGTAGTATAGCTTTGAATTGTGTTGTTTTCTTGGTAACTCTTTCCTTTTCATTCATTATGGGGATGGTTAACTAATCGGATATCGGATATGCTTATGCCAATTTTTCGGTTTTTTGTTTGCGGAGAGTACTTGTTAATCCTTACGCTTTGAGTCTGCGGCCATATTTTTTGAGAATCATGTGCTTGTTCTGCGGCTTCTTTGATGATATTCCAAGGTCTTAAGGCTGTTGAACCAAAATGAAACTTCCCTGTTTGTAGAGAGGTACTAATAAATATATTATTTTTTATGATGTATCTTCAATTTGTGTGTGTTTCTATGGTAACCCTCTCGCAGTTAGGATCTACCTCTCCCGTATATCTTGCTCTGCTTTCTAGTCATGGTTTTCTGATTTTGTTGCTTGCTAGGAAAGCTTCGTTTTGTCATCTATCAGCTGAACTTGCTATCTGGTGTGAACAGCCCAGCTATAAATTTGGAGTTTTTCAAACAAAAAAAAAAGATATTATCAGCTAATTAGATTATATGTTCTTTCTTTGCATGTTGGAGTATATGCCAATCCAATTCACATGATTGAGCTAGATCTTCTCTTGAAAAAAACAGGTAAGAACATGAAACTAGGAATACTGGTCCATCCTTTGTTTGAGAATATTTAATCTTTACTAAAACACTTCAAAGATTACGGCGTAGGGATTATTGGAAAGAGCGGATGTTGTTCCGAGATGGTCAAACAATCTAAAGAATACTTTGGGGTCGCAGATAAATATGTCATTGGATATTGGTGACAGCTTGATAGCTCTGCTCTTCTTCAGGGGAAAAGAGAAAAAATTTAAAAAAAAGAAATGAAAACTTTGCTCTTTATCTAGTTCTAGGATAGAATGTTATAGGAATAATTGGAGTGTGGGATTGTAGGCATGTATTCATTAGTGGTTAAAGAATTGGGAAGCTTTCTTTGTGAACTGTACATTACTTTCTTGTTAGAATGAATGTAAATGTGTTACATTATCAGGTTTAATGAGAATGTGAATTACCTTCGGCAATTCGGTTTCAGCTATAAATGTTTTTCCAAAATTTTTTATGCACAACTTCTAACAAACATTGTAGTTACACATTCATCTACTGAAAACATATGTTGTAACTTCAAATATTACAACCCTTAAGGATGTTGTGTTAGAGATTATGACTACACTAGACAAATGTTGTGAAGGAATGTATCACAATATAAATAAGTGTTGTGTAAGATTTTTCAGTCACCCTAACAAGTGTAGTAATAGTACTATTCACAACAATTAGGGAAGTTGTGTTATAGAATTTTACTACACATACTAAAGGTTGTGAAATCAAGTCTTACAATATAAATAACTGTTGTGTTAGTCTTTTGAAAAAAAATCGAAAGAGAATCACAACTTTGGGAAAATATTGTTGAACCATGAATGACAACACTGTTTACAACGCTTAGTCAAGTATTGTAGAAAAGCTTGGACTTTCTACAATACCCCACCTACACAATGCATAAAAAGCGTTGTCGTAGAGGTACTACAACGCTAATAAAGTGTTGTCAATGATGATTTTTCCCGTAGTGTATGATACCATTCTTGGAGGTAAATGGGATAAGACCAATTTGTGAGTTCAATAGTTTATTCCCAAAAAAAATTCTTAGGTTGAGGTTTGCAGTTGAAGTATATATCTCATCTGTAATCTAGAGTCAAGTAGTATCTACTCTTGAATATGAACTATGAAATGGCAGTAAATTTTAGCTAATACAATGGGGAAAAACAGGTGATGTAGGAAAATTGGAACTTTTGTTTCTATACTATTTTTCATAATGGTGGAAATTGTAGTTGTTGCGGTTAGCAGTTTTTGAATCACTAGGTTGTCCCTCCATTTTCTTATGTATGTTAATCATTAGATATTAAGCCTTTCGTGATGCCGTTAGGTCCTTTGGGTTAAGGGTTAAGAAGCTGTGTTTACATCCCTTGAAAGCTAATTTAGCTGTTTAAAAATTGTTGTTGTAGGAAAATGAAAATACTTAAAAATGACGTTTTAAATTTTCTTACAAAGGTTTTGTGGTGGATTTATGAGATGTTAGGCATTATTTGTTGCTTATGCTAAACACTTCCCGTTTGTTGCATGTGCATGATTGATTCACTTCACATACAACGATTGAATATTAGGAAAATGTGACTTGATGTGTAAGGTGATGCCAATTACATCTTAAAACATATATTCGTTGATTCATAAATTAGCATTTGCACTTCTTCAAGAGTCTTATATACAACATCTAATTGTACCTTGGTATGATTGTATTTCTATGATTTTGTTAACTTATCATGACTTTTCTTTTATTAACATCTGTAATAAAAAAAAATTGTGTAGGATTAAAATGCCCGAGCATGGTGTATCTTAGAGATAATAAAGAACTAATGGAAGTAGCTGAAGATAGTGTGGCCAGAAGGGTTTAAGTGAGCACATCTGGGAAAGTCTAGGAGCGCAGAATGATGAAATAAAAGAGTAGCCGGCTATGATGACATTAGAAGTTTCTTCTGAAAACGTATATCTAAATTTTGATTTTCTGACTACTTATTTGTAGCCTTGTTACTTTTTAATGGAATGACTTATATGAAATTTTAATGCAATTCAATTTTTTATACTACTTCGTTCAAGATGGGTTTAGAAAAATGTCACTGGACAGGAGAAATATATATATATTGTCAATTACTGCCAAGATATGTGACACTAATATGTGTAAAACTCTTGTCACACATTTAAGTGTAACTTTAATTAATTTAAGTCACACTTATTAGTGTCACCCTTGATGTTTAACAAAAGAATAACACCATATTTATTAAACTAATAAGTGTGACAATAAATAAGATGTCACACATATTTGTGTAACAAAATCTCTGTTTTGGTGTAGTGTCTTTTCTGCGAAGGAAGAAAGATCATGAGAATTGAATCTTTTGTAATGCCGCAGCTGTTTATCCTTTTTCATTCTTCTACTCTGACACGTTTCTGTATTCTTCGCCAGCTGTTTTCACATATTTTTTCTTCCATTCAATTTTTGACACGTCCTTTTCAACCGCTACGATCTAACCGTTCACGTCTTTTCTTTGCATTAACTGCACTTATCTTCTCGAGAATTTTTACTTTATATATATACCTTCTTCACTCTTCACTTTTCTTCCTTTTACTTTCTTCTTCATTCTATCTGCAAATTTACTGTTCTTCCATAAATTCCGCATCTGCTACTGTCATAGTTTCTTTCTTTTTCTTTCGATCTCATTTTCATTCCTATACTAAGATGCCTCCTCCTGGTCATAAAAATGTTTTTGCCTTTGAGAAGATGCAAAAGAAACTTAAAGATTAAGGTTTTACCTTATCCACTATTCCTGATCAAAGCTCTAAGGATGAACTCTCCATTAAATTATTCTCTGATCACCCATGTAATGGCGAGAAAGTCATAGTCTCATTAGGTCAACTTGAATCTGGCCTTCCTATTCCTCTTTGCAACCCTGAACTTCCTTTATTTTACAAAATTATTTCCCACACGAAGTTCTCGCGGGCCATATATCAATTGACTGGAGATTGCATTCGTCTGTTTCTTGAGTTTGCTACTCGCGGTGCTGGTAAAGAGTCTCTCTACCCTCTTGAAGCAAAGAAACCTAAGTTCAAACATATTCCTATTGTTCCTGCGAAGTATACTGTAGATAACTTCTTCTCAATTTACTATATAATCCCTATGAAGAAGGACAACACTTGTTAGGGTATCCGCTTACAAAAGAAGGATAACATTGCTGAAGATAAAGTTCTTATGTTAGATATCGATTGGGGTAATAATCAAGGCCCTCGCCACTCCAGTGATGACAAATGGTTCATTTTTCCATTATGCCTAGAGGGTCCCCACATTTCCGGTCCTCATGCATTGCCTGCGAATCTCGCAGAATATCAACCATGGGTTTTCAACTGGCCTGAAAGGAATAAAGAGGTATGCTCCCTCAATTTTTTTGCATACTTATCATTATTATCTTCCTCATGTGTTCATTCTCTCGCTGACTAATCCAATTTTTCCAGATTAACAGGATGAAACTTAAGTACCAGAAATCTGGAAACCCAACACCCTTTTAGCCCTTAAATCTCTCACAGATGAAGTAAGAAATACTCCATTATGATTCTCAACAATATATTGTTGCCTCCGTTTCTTATCTTTATTTGTGTTCGCAGGTTATTGAAGAAATAGAACCTGTGAAGATTGTGAAAACTAAAGGGAAAGACAAAGATACTTCTCGCAAGGAGAAATATACTATTCCTCCCAAAGAGAAATCTATTGTTCCTCGCAGAGAGAAATCTGTTGCTCCTCCCTTAAATAAAAGAAAAACCCAATTCTCTTCTTCTTTAACCCCTCAATCTAATGAAGAAATTTCAAAGGATGATTCCGATAATGACAACGATGATGATGATGTTGACATCCCTTCCGCGGTGGAATCCTTCAAATCTGAATCTTCCATGGCCCATCTATCTAACATTTTTGGTGATATGACACATGGTATCGCCAATGATTATGGAAATGAAGCTCTTAATGGGGTATCCCAGGAACTTGCCAAGATCTGCGATGCTCCCATATTGGTTGATAATGATTCTATTCAAGGAATATCATGATTAATAACTCTCAGTCTCTTAAATTATCTTGGTATTTTGGTATGTTTTCACTTCTTCACCACATTTATGCATTTATTTCCTCGCCAAGTTTTAATTTAAATTGTTCCCTCACAGACTGGAAGAGCTTCTTTTGCTATTTCCTCAGACTTGGAGAAGAGGTGCGCATCTTTTCGCAAGAATAATACTGTTCTTCGCAAGAAGAATGTGGAATTGGAATCTGAGTCTGAGTCAGCTAGTATTCGTGGGCAATTGGAATCTGGGACTGCTGACCTTCAAGAAAATATCAAGCGGTTGGAAAGTGAACATTCTTTCTCGCAAGATAAGGTCGCAAGCCTCCAAGCTGCGAACAATCAACTTTATGGTAATAAATCTATCTCTTTTTCTTTAATCATGTATTAGTTTGCATTTTTTATTATTTTTCTTCTTCGCAGATGTTTACGGACTTTCTGACGAAGCTGTATTCCTTCTTTGTTTTCCAAATCCAATAGACGATGATACTTTTTTAGATCTTCTCAATAACTCTTTGAATAATCCCTCCAATGATAGAATTAATTCTCTTTCTATAGATGCTACGCCATTTAGAAACTAACCATAGATCTTGTTTAGACATGGCTAACAAATTCAAATGCTTTTACCACAATTCTAAGGAAGAAATTAGAACTTTAAGGGCCAAGAACAGTGATCTCTCAGATGATAAAGATCGTATATCTAGACAAGGAGCTCAAACTTTTGCGGATTTTCATAAAAGCCTTCTTGAAGTTCAAATTGAAAGAGATAGACTTATCTGCGATAAAGAGATTTTTGTTGAAAGAGAAAGCCAAATCCGTTCCCGTCTTCTTATTAATGATGATGATGAATTTGCTTGGGCTGCAAGGATTCTTTAAAATGCTAGAGCTAAATTAGGTGTAGATGTTAGTCTTCATGTTGAACAAGCGACCTTAATTAAAGACATGATTTCTGAAAGAGAAGGTTGCTAATTGTTCTTCCTCATTAATTTCTTATTATTAATCTTCTTATCTTTGCAAAATTTTCAATTTTTTGTTTTATACTCGCAGGAGATGAGAAGAGATATACTAAAAGAATTGGAGAACTTGAAGCTCATAAGTATCAACTCACAAAGACTCTTGCTGATCGCAATGAAAAATATTCAAGATTGAAGGACCAATTAAAAATCACTACTTCAAATTTTAGTAATATCCTTGTTGGTGTTCACAATGACTCCGTCAAGAGGGTTTATGACGATCATAGCATTTCTCATTATTTATATCCTTGCCTCACTAAGGAAGTTCCAACAAATACTCCAAACCTTGTTATCTCTGACAGTAAGGCGGAAGAATCTGGCGAAGATGAAGGATATAGTGAAGATGATGGTAAAGAAGGATAAAAATCTGGCGAAGATGATGATGGGTATAATTAGTCTTGTCTTTCCCTTTTAATCCCTCTGTATTTTTTTTTTCATTTATCTCTTTCTCCTTGTAATATACTGTTGTGAGTTTCTCCAGCTTCTAACATTATTTAGTGTATAAATTTCTTTTGCTTCTATCTATATAAATCATAAAACAATTCTTTTCTGCGATATAGTTAATCAACATGATTATTAATCTTTAGCTATCTGTGTAAATGTATCATATGATAATGTCTACGAAAATTTATCATATAATGATGAATAACAATTCTATCATTATGTTCATTCCCATACTTTCCTCTGTTATTCATATGCAATATGAAATAAATTGAGTAGAGTTTAGACATTAGTTGTGAATAAAATCTATTTAATTATTTTTTCCTCAATCTTTGCGATGACATCGCGAGTAAAAATTGCATATTTTTATGATCTCTGCGTAAATATCGCAAATATCATGATCTCTGCATTAATATCGGAAGTCTCATTATCTATGCGTCAATATCACAGTCATTCAATCTTGATTTCATGTGGTCTTATTATGCCTTCCTAGTTAAAGGTCTTATCTTGCCACATTTTGTATTGGCGACAAAATCACACGACGTCCTTACACTTGCATGTAAAAACCCATTGATCTTGCCTTATCTACGTTTTGTCACTTTCTCTGCGACAATATGACAAGCCTAAGTTCCCTTGCGAGAACAAAGACTCATGATATTGCCGTCTTGCGATGAAATCGCAGGAAGTCTTTACACTTTCATGTAAAAACCCATTGATCTCATCTTAACTTTTCTTATGGCTTGTTGCCTCTGTATAATATTTGTCACGCGACAATATGACAAGCCTAGATGCTCTTGCGAGCATAAAGCCCCATGACATTGCCGTCTTCAGACACTTATCAGCTCCATAATGGAGGGTGCCACCCTTATCTCCCCATTGGTTTCCCCTTCAAGGAGGGCACATCGGCCATACAAGAATAACTCCTCCCATCGGGTCTTAACAACAACCAGTTGTTTTCGCAGCCTCTTATCCTTTATGCCTATATGGCTTATAGTTACAAGACTACACCCTAAGTGGGGTTTTCTTTGGGCCGAGTGCATCATATCCAAGACTTTCCAAGAATGGCCAGGGTAGTTTCGTACTCCCCGGGCACCCTTGGATAAACCGTGTACCTCGGCACCTTAGTCATACTCTGCACTCCTTAGAAGAGATCCTCGGTCGTCCAACCAGGGTATCACCTTATATAATTGGAAATCCAAGGTTCCTCCCCCGGATAGGTTTTATTTAACCCCAACATCTCCATGACTCAGGTTCCATCAGCGGTATAACCTTATCCCTGAGTCATGCAAAGAGATACCCCCTTATATGATGCACTTTAGGTCTTACATTTGCCTCTTACAAAATTTTATTCGCGAACTAGGGTGTACGCCATAAAGGTTCGTCCCGTTATTTTATTTCTCTTGTGAGTATTACAAATTTGATGAAATTTATTTTCTTTGATCTTCTCTTTATTTGCATTTCAACTCTTGTATAATTTTTCAACTTCATCTTTTTCATTCAAACGAAATATTCTTTTGAGACCTTTTCTTAAATTTCATCATTTTACCTTTTTACTTACTACTTTGTGCTTCTGTTTTTTTGTTACGTTTTGTTATTTTCTCTCCATCTGCGAGACGCTCACCATATGTTGTTTGTATCTCATGTTGATTTTGAAATGTTCCTTCCTCTCGCCGCTCTATTGTATCAACCATCAACTTATCACCTCTTTGTTTTTGCTTGATGTTTCGTTTCCAGTTTCTGCTCTTTGCTGCCCTTTCCTCGCAAGATTCCATATCAATTTCATAGCATTTCTTCCCATCAACCCAGTCTCCCTTTATTACTCCAACACCATTAGGATGAGGAGATTTAATACATTGGTGGAAATTTGATGCCACACCTAATATCCCATGTAGCCAAGGTCGGCCAATCAGGGTATTATAAGGTGATTCAATATCCACAATGCAGAATATAATCTTAGAAGATAACCCCTTTAATGGAATTTGCATTGTAATTTCCCCTTTGGGCTTGTTGGAAGTACCGTTGAAACCATAGATCTTATAGGTTGATGGTATCAGATCCTCGTCTTTTCCACCCATGGTTCTGTAAGTATGATAAAATATGATATCAACTGAACTTCCAGTATCTATTAGAACTCTGTTAATGGCCCAGGAATCCTCAGTTTCACCATCATCATTTCCTTCATCTTCTTCTTCTACTTGTTTTGGATTTATTTCTAATCTTACCACCAGTGGGTTGTCATGCATCTCGCAAGGCTCTGGTACTTCTTGTGCAGCGAAATAAATAGTTTTCTTTTGCCACTCCTCTAATAGCGAGACTCTCGCAATATTCATTATCTCTTTTCCATCTACGTCTCTCGCGAAGACTCTACTCAGAACGTTGTCGTGGAAATCCTCAATAGTCTTGTATGCATGTATGATGGAATTACAGAACAAATTTTTCGCCTTGGCTCCAACCTATATCACAAATGTTTCTGCTCCTTTTACAGTATTCACTCTGCGATTATATGGTGTTGGTGGTAACTGCTGAGATTGCGGATGTCCTATTAGAAAATGATTTAACTTTCCCTGATCAATCATCCTCAAAATTAATCTTTTTACATTCCTGCAATCGTTTATTGAGTGACCATGAAAATGATGGTAAGGACAAAATTCTTGATTTCGATTGTTTTGATGTGGCTCTTTTCCCATATTCCGGGGTGATGGGATATTTTCCATCAAAATGATAGCCTCCCAAATTTTTTCTATGCTAGCATTCAGAGGTGGCATTTTAATTTCTTCCCATATTATTTTCTGAGTCCCTTGCCCTCTGAAATTATTTTTATTCTGACCACCATAAGTCTCTTACGGCTGACCAAGTCTTTGAATTTTATTATTTCCACTGCGATTGTAATAATTCTTTTCTCTTTCATACTCCTCTTGATCTCGACTTCCCATGGCTACTAACTTCTGCTGGTTTTCAATAACCACTTTCTCTTGTTGTGACTGCGGGGTGCTCGCCACATTATTAATCATTTTTGGAAGTAAACTTCTGTTTGCCACTATTGAGCTGGTGTTTGCTATTGGATATGATTCCATCTCATTTTGTTTGTCCTCTAAAGCAATGTATTCTTCTTGTAGTTCTCGCAGCTCAGTCATTGTGATGGTATTTTTAACTCTGAAAACTTGAACATATAGTAGATTGGTTGCAAACATAGCATTAATGAAAGATAAAATGAGATATCTCTCATCTACTCTACCATCCATTTCACTGCACATTGTTTTCCACCTTAATGTTAAGTGCTTCAGAATCTCGCCAACCCTCTGTTTTAACCCGAACACATCTTCAATTCCTGGACGCGCAGAATTGTTACTTATGTATGCCCCCAAAAATGTGGTTTGTAGATGAGTGAAAGAAGTTATAGTATTCTTGGGTAAACCCTCAAACCATTTTAACGCCTCGCCAGTTAAGCTTGATGCAAAGTATTTGCATAACACAACATCATGGTTCTCCCATTGTAGCATACACCTAATATAGTCTTTAATGTGTTGAATGGCACATGTAGATCCATCAAAAATACTAGTTAATGCTGGCAAGTTGCATTTTGGGGGTATTCCTCCTAGTTGTACTGCTTGAGTGAATGGAGTTTTTGCTGCTTCTTCAATCGCCTCATCAAGGTGTCTTCTTCCTCCGTCTATTCTATCATTTAACATTCCCCTCATTTCTACTAATTCTCTTAAAACTTGTTCATTACCAACTAAACTTTGCTCCATTGGTCTTTTCAGTGCAGATTCTCTTCTCATGAGCTCTTGCCTATCTTGTGTTGCGAGATTTTGATTTCCATCTCCATTATTTTCTACTTGTCTTTCCCCGATATCTTCTCTTACATTTCTTTCGCAAATACGCACACCGTTATATATCTCATTTTCTCTTCTGCGATTTTCTTCTTCTCTCCTTTGCACCCTATCGTATTCTTCATTAATATTATCATTATTGCGGTTCTTTTCACGTCTTCTTTCTCAATTGTCATGATTATTATGGCGAATTGCCTCTTGAAATTCTTGCTCTTATACTTATGCTCTCAATCTTTCCATCTCGCAAGCTAAGCGAGCTTGTTCAGCATAATGTCTCTCGATTTCTCTTTCAATTATCTGGTGATTTCTTAGAGTTTCTCTTCTGTGCAATATCCTCTTTCCTTCCTCTTGATCTTCTTCATCATCTTGGTTATTTCTTGCCTGACGCTGCTCATTTACTTTCCTTCTGTTGTTTGGTTGAATTTCATCTTGTGGTACATAATGATCTTCCCTTATTTCTCTCCTTTTGCGACGTCCTCCATTTGGATCATGATTTTCTTCTTTAATATTTATTATAGGTGATCTTCTTCTTATCTCACTTCTAATTGTTCTCGAACTTGATTTCGTTGTGCTTCTTGATCTTCTATTTTGTAACCTTATGTTTTCCATTCTCAATTCATGGTTTTGCCTTGCCAAGTTTGTACGTTCTTCCGCCTCTAATCTCCTTTTCTCTTGTATTCTTTTTCTTAAAACCTCTATTGTTTTATTTTCATCATTTCCATGTATTAATCCTCTATTTACTTCTTGGTTTCTTCCCTCTCGTCTTTCATCTCTTAATTGTCGATCTTCTGGTTCTTCTATTGAATCTGATCGCCAAGTATGCATGCTTACTCTATCATAATCCACAACTCTATCTTGTATTGGTGTTTGCTGATTTGACTGTTGAATCTGATTTTCTCCATCATTCCTTGTTCTATTTCTTCTTGTTCTTACCCTTGAAGATTCTCCCATTTCATCTGTTTCTCCACCTGCAAGTCTTTTACTCCTCCTTACGGTTGTTGGTGGTTCTGAAGTATTTTTTCTTCTCCTAGCCATTGATCTTAATGAACTGTTAAAACTTGCGTAAAATCCTTCACTAATTGTTCCAAATTCCTTCTAATCACAATGTCAATTTTCACCTTTTTCTTCAAACAATCATCAATTCATCCTTGTTTCGGGCACCAAAATGTAGTTGCAGGAAAACCTACACTACACCCTTGATAAGAATTTACAGTAATTAACACATATTTGAAGATTAAAAACAACACTTTCTTATTTGATTCTCAGAAATGTTTACAAGGAATGGAAGAAATCAAGAATACAACCGCTCTCTTGAATTTTCTCCCTCTTCAAGACTTTCTCAACACTCAAAAAATACATCATCCCCTCTTTGAATCTACTTGGTTTCTTTATATAGGGTAGTTACATAGTGGATGACAGCTAAGCTGTCCTTTAATTTCGGATCTGCCTTGCGATATTTTCGCAGTAGTTTTAATACCAACCCTCGCAGATATTTGTAAAACTCGCAGTATCATCATGCTTTTTCCGTGTTTTGGCTATCGTCACCCATTGCGTCATTCTTTTTGTCATCTGCAACGCTCGTAATGTGTTGGTGATTAACTCGCAAAGATGTCGTTGTAAATATCGCAGGAGTATTGTTGTGGCGATATTCCGATCCTACATTACCGATTATAGACTCAACCAAAATTCCAAAAAAAAAGATTTTTGTTAAATCTCAATTGGGGCTACTCTATATTCAGGAGTTAAATAACCTAAATTCCGTATCGATTATGGTAGGATTTTTTTGCCAATGGTCTACTTTAATCGGGAGTCAAGATAACTTTATTTACTACCGATTATAGGATAATCAAAATTCAAAAGATAAAGGATTTTATTTTGGGGATACTTTATATTCGAAAGTTATACAAACTAAATTTTCTCCCGATTGTAAATGGTAGTTTGGCCTTAAAAAAACGGGATTTAAAATGACTACCGATTGTGAAATAACCTTCCGATTATGAAATTTTTTGTCGTTTTGTGTCGCCTCTAATTCTTTTGGGGTCGCCCCTAAAGATCCACCTTTTCTTTTTAGAACTGCGTCAGATCAAAACAATAACTTAGTTAGTCATCGTACAATAGATCCAAGGCATCAAGGACTAAAGTCTAAACCCAGAATGACATACAGATATTAAGAGATCCGACATCATTATGTTCACATCAAAACTAACAAATATACATAAGTATATGTCAGGGCTTTAGTTTATGCAAATAAAATAAAATAAAATTTATTTAAGAAAAAATAGGATTTAGATTCTACAAAAAAAAAAAGAAAAAAAAAGTGGATCAATTGTGATAAATTGCTCAGTGATCAGAGCTACGTGCTGATGAAGTATTGTGAAATAGAATACCGAGAATAAGAGACACAAAGTAAAGGGAAAATAGAGAGAAATTCTATTAATGGGTGTAGAATTACAATGGGCTAAGCCTCTATTTATATAGATATAAGACTTGGTTCCCAAAATATGTAAACCCTAATCTTAGACACAAAGGACATCTTAGTAAATAAACTTGGTTTATAACAATTATAACCTTTTAAGAGTATTAGGTTAACTAGTTGGAAGCCTAACAAGTTAAGCTACAACAGCATAATACTACATTAATTGAACAGGTTGCTGTGCTAACCTACCAGCGAGCCTCATGTGTAACTTAGCCAAGGGAGCCGAAGCTGACGGGGGGCTGAGATTGTGTCACAAGGGGGGCAAACTAACACTACCTTCCATGTTAAATCCTGCAATATTACGCCATTAGGGACTTGAACCTGGGACCTCCGGGAATGCATGAAACGGGGATGACCGGCTGAGCTAAGGCCCGTTCTTTTGAATCATATTGAATTTAAAACTTAAATAAAGCTTATTAATATGAAAATTTAGGAAATTATTAATGAAGGATAATTGTAATAAGTATTATGTATAGAAATGTATTACATTAATTAATAAACTTCTGTAAATAGGACATGAAATAAAAATAATAATGGTAATAAAAGTTAAAGAATTATGTAAATAAGGAAATTTAGACAAATTTTATTAATTGACAATTTGACTTAATTATTATTGGTTAGACATACTTATTAGTATTAGTTCAGATCCAAAAAACAACAACATCTAATTGTCCCAGATGACAGCATAGTTGGCAAGTGATCGGGAGATTGCAAGTTCGATCCCCACTAATTGCATTTTTGCACTATTATTATATCTTGATAGGCCTTTACACTACTTCTCTAATGATTCTAATCTGGGAAACTTAGGGGGAGACCCAAAAAAAAAAAATATTCTCATTGTCAAGCCCACAATTAATTTTTGGTACGGTGACACCCATAATTATATGAAATTATTAATGAATCAATACATAACTCGTTATGCAGCCTAATTTTTCAGGGGTATAATTGTAAGCGCAACTTGGACATAACATATCTAAAAATCCGCGCCTTAGAATTTTACAAATTTTATATCGTTGGAAATCTTTTTAAAAGAGCTACGCAACGAGCACAAACAAGAATATCAAATTTTTGTTTTTCACAAAAAAATCGGAGGTGATCCTCATTTTAGGGAAAATTTTCTAAAACTTGATACATAACCATTATGCAGTCACCAAAAACGATGCATAACACATTCTGCATACGCATAACGAATTATGCAACCATTTTCTCGACTGCATTACAAATTATGCATTTGGATAACAAAGTTATGCATCCATAACAAGTTATCTAACCATTGTTTTGGTCGATTTTAGTGCGTACATAAAATCATTAATGCATAATGCAGTATGCATCCATATTTACGGATGCATATTAGGTTATGGATCTATTTTCTCGATGCATAACGCATTATACAGTCATATTTTTGGATGCATAACAGGTTATGCATCCATTTTCTTGAGTGCATAACATGTTTTGCATATATTATTATAGGTGCATAACGTGTTATGCATTCTTTTTTTTTTGTTGGGTTCAATACTAACAAAAAGTAGCTGCATAACGTGTTATGCAACCACTCTCTGTACTGCATAACAAGTTATGCAAACAAAAAAAAGTTATGCAACCATTATGCATAACGTATTATGCAACCATTTTCGGGATTGCATAACAAGTTATGCAACTAATTTTGGAGATGCATAACAGGTTATTTCCAAAAGTTATACATTGAATAATTATGCATAATCCATCTCGACTAGAATCTTTTCATCTTCAGATTGAAGTCTAAAGTTATCCTTCTTCCTACAGAGCTTACAGACACAATCAAGAATCGAATTATAAGCCGACGTCCCAAGTTGAAACCCTCCTCTATGAATCTCCCCAGCTAATCTTTTATCCTGATCAAGTTTCCCATCCACACACCAACCTTTAATCAACATTTCACAAGTAGATTCATCTGGAAAGAACTCATGAGCTAGATTTTTGACCATTTTCTCAGCAGAATTGGCAAACCCATTCTCACAGAGATTCGACACAACAATCTTAAGCGATTGCCGATTACGAACCAAACCGTATTCAGTTTCCATTTTATCAAAAAACGATACAGCTTGAGTATCTCTACCAGCCCTAACAAGACGATTAACGAATGTTTCTAGGGTTTTAGTACCAATAACCCCACGCCCACCAAAAAGAATCTCATGAATTATCTTAAAATCTTTCTTTCTACCAAAATAATCAACAAGATATGAATAACTTTGATCAGTATGTTGAAAACCTAGACGAGATGAGATCCATTGATGAAACCCTAAAACAGTGGTCCGACCAGCATCAGGAGAAAGATTAAGAACCCGAAGAAGAAGGATATTTGGGGTTTCAATAGATAGATTCGAGAAATGAAGATCTAAACGTTTGTTTAATGGAAGAGAATCGTCGTATTCTTGTTTGAGTAGCTCAGTTAATATTCCCTGAGCTATTTTCTGTGTTTCTTCATTTTGATTACAATTGGTTTGGGTTGTAGATGGTGGTGATGACGGCGGCGGTGGTGTTGATGATGAGAAATTTCTTCTGTTATATAAAGAAGGTTGATTGCTGAGAAATCTGTAAGAAGGGTAAAAGAATTGAAGAAGAAACAAAAAAAAAACGAAGAAACCAAAAAAAATTAATTTTGGGCTTGGGAATAATTTTTTCTCCAAAAATGGGTGCGCGCCTGCAGTTTTGGGAGCATGGGTTTCACAGTGGAATAATCTGTGAGAATGGGTCTCACTGTAGTTTTCACTTCTAATTTCTATCTCTTCACATACCTAAACAGGCCGAGCCACCCCATATTAAATTTTTATCTCTTCACAGACCTAAAAAGGCCGAGCCACCCCATATTAAATCCTAAACATGCACCGGGAAGGGGAGAGGCGAAACCGAAGCAATGGGGCACGAGACACCAAAAAACATATGCCTGAAGTGGTGAGGCAAAACAACATCACACCAAACAAAAAATATGGTTAAAAGTAAAAAAATGTCTAATTATTTTTTGGGTGGACAATTTCCTTTGATCAAGTATAAATGATGATACTAGTAATTTTGCAGGTACATGTCTAGGAGCCAAAGGTATATGCTGTGAAGAGGTGGTGGAAGAGGAATATGGGGCCGAGTATTTTGAATGCAAGGCACTAGAAGCTGCTGTGGCATGGATAGTGGAGCTGGGAATTACTAAAGCTATTTTTGAAATGGATTGTGAAAATGTGGTTAAATCCATTTCTGAAGATAATCTACATATTCACTGGTCTAATCAACCTTCAATTGAAGTAGTTAAACATAATTTCAATAGTAGAAAACTTTGGTTTTGTAAGTCTGTAAACAGATTAGGTAATAGAGCATCTCATGAAATAGCCAAAAAAGCTAGAACTCAAGCTGCTAACTTTTTATATCTAGATAATTTTCCAGATGATATTATCATTCTAGTGAAAAATAATCTTTGTAATATTCATCACTAGTAATGAAGGTTTTACTTTAGTATAAAAAAAAAAGATGATACTAGTAATTGGCGCCACGATGCAGGAGTGCAAAGTTGTGTACCGAAAGTCGTTTGATTGAATGCTTCAATGAGATAAGTTATGTTGTCTTACTGTCATATGATCAATTTTTCCATAGCTGACTCTTACATATTTTGAATTATTCAATTTCTTACAAAATCATCTAGCTGAAATTTTCTTCTCTTACATGTTGAATTTTGGTAATGAACCATTAAGGATTTGACTTTTGTGTTTTCTCTTCATTGCTGCTAATTTGTTTGAAATTCTGTGGTGGTACCAAGCTAATTTTGTATCTATAATGGTGGCTGAAACAGTGCTTGTTAGTGGTGTAACCGTAATCTTAAAGAATTTGGGTTCTGTTGTCGCTCAGGAAATTGGTCTTGCTTGGGGTGTTAAGAATGATCTCAAAAAGCTCCAGAACACCTTGCAAATGATTGCGGCAGTGACAGATGATGCTGAAAAGAAGCAACTAAGAGACAGCTCTGTGCGATTGTGGCTAAAGCGGCTTAAAGATGCTGCTTATGCGGCTGATGATGTGCTGGATGAGTTCTCATATGAACTCATGAGGAGAAATGAAATGATCAGAAAGAGGGATAAGGTACGTAATCTCGTGTCTTCATCTAATCCGCTTGCATTTCGTTTCAGAATGGCTCGTAAGATAAAACATATCAATCAAATGTTTGACGAAATATGTAAGGAAAAGGATGGCTTTCAGTTGCAAAGGATTATTAGCTATCATCCTGAAATAACATACCGAGAAACTGTAGCCTTTGTAGAAGATTCAGAAATCTTTGGAAGGAAAACTGATCAGTCAAACATAGTTGATTTGTTGATCAACTCATCAGCGTCAAATAACCAAGTCGAAAAAATTTCCGTCATACCTATTGTGGGGATGGGGGGAATTGGGAAGACCTCTCTTGCTCAATTGGTTTTCAAAGATGACATAATAGTGAAACACTTTGAACTAAGAGTATGGGTCTCTATATCGAATCATTTTAATTTCAATGAGATTTTAGGAGGTATCGTGGAGTCCATTACTAGAACTAAGTGTGATTCATCCCTTACTTTGGATACACTGGTAAACTTAGCTCAAGAACATCTGGTTAGAAAAAAATATTTGCTAGTGCTAGATGATTTATGGAATGAGAATGCTGAGGAATGGCGTGCATTGAAGAGGTGGTTGGTAGTTGGTGCTCAGGGAAGTAGGATTTTAGTCACTACTCGTATAAACCAAGTAGCAACAGTTGTTCGGGGGGAAATTCTTCCTTACAATTTACAGAAGATATCTGCAGATGAATGCTGGTCTATAATCAAAAAGGAAGCTTTTGCCCCTGGTGGAGCAAAGGAAACTCCAGAAATGGTGAAAATTGGAAAGAAGATAGCAAGAAAATGTTGTGGTTTGGCACTTGCAGCAAGAACCATAGGAAGTCTAATGCACTCAAAGGAAGATGTAAAAGATTGGTCATCCATCATGGAAAATGAGATTTGGAATATAGCAGAAACTACAAGCAAAATCATGAAAATACTAAAGTTAAGTTATGATAATTTGCCTGCACATTTGAAGCAGTGTTTCTCTTATTGCTCGATATTTCCGAAGGACTGGAAAATTGAAAAAGAAACTCTAATTCGGTTATGGATGGCTGAAGGATTCTTGCAATCAGCTGATGAACGAAAGGAGAAGTCAGCGGAAGACATTGGGAATGACTATTTCAGCATTTTATTGTCGAATTCATTCTTTCAAGATGTTCAGAAGGATGCTTTCGATGATATCCAGACGTGCAAAATGCATGACCTTATTCATGATCTTGCACAAATTGTTATTGAGAAACATGAATGCTCTTCTTTGAAGGCTTATGAGATGGAACATATTTCTAACGTTCACCGTTTAGCATATGTTTCAGATGAAGGGTCTTTAAAAGCATTTTCCGATGTCCTGAGTAATGGAAGAAAATTGCGCACAGTTGTTACAATGTACGGGCCTGGTAAAGACTTGAATATTCAGAGTTTCTTCATTGGTGCTAAGAATTTGCGGGTATTAGACATGAGTGCTTTCCGTAACATGACAGTATCAGCTTCTTCGATGTCTAAGTTGAGACATTTAAGGTATCTAAATCTCTCATATTGCGAGATTGGCAGAGCACTAAATGATATCTGTAGGCTTTATAATTTACAGACGTTGGTATTATGTGGTAGTAAGTTTCAAGAGCTTCCTAGAAACTTTGGGTCTTTGAAGAACATGAGGCATCTTAATCTCGCGTGCACTAAAATTACAACACTACCTGATTCTATCAGTAGCCTCTGCAACTTAAGGACACTGAATCTCTCTCGGTGTACTGAATTTCTGACTTTCCCTAGCGGAATTGAAGCTTGGAAATATTTAAGGTTGCTTGACGTTTCAGGTACGGGGATCATAGAATTACCTGATTGCATCACAAGTTTCAAATATCTGAAGGAATTGGATTTTAAGTCTTGCAAAAATTTAGAAGCATTACCTAGAGATATTGGAGATTTGAAACTTCTGAGATGTCTTGACCTTGAAGGTACTGTTATTGAAGTATTACCTGAATCATGCCTCAACAACCTCAGCAACTTGGAGACGATCAAATTTGGAAGATGTAAGCTTCCCCAAGATATTTCCAACTGGCCGAAGTTGAAACATTTTGTACTTAACAGAGATATTGACAGGTATGAAGATGATGATGTAGACGAGATGCCAAGAGGTATAGCACGGCTGAATTGCCTTCAAACCTTAACTTACGTCGTGGCGAAGGTCATCGAACCATAGTATGATGCACTCGAGGATTTGAATGGTTTAAATTTCCTTCAAGAACTAACAATTTCGAGTCTCAACAATTTGAGAGATCAAAGAGATGCCGAGAGTGCAAATTTAGCAGGGAAGAAAAACCTTCACCTTCAACGGCTAAAATGGGATGAAGACAGGTGGTGTTTAAACATTGATGAAGATGGGGAGCAGAGGTGGTTTACAGACTTAGATGAGCAAGATGCAGATAGTGTGGTGATGGAAGCTCTACAACCTCCTATTCGTTTGAAGAGTTTGTTTGTTGATAACTTCATGGGTTCAAAGTTCCCCTCATGGATGGGAGTTGCATCTTGCTTACCGAACTTGGTGAGGTTGCAGCTAGTGGACTGCAGAAAAATTAAACAGCTCCCGGCGCTCGGGCAGCTCCCATTTCTCAGGCAACTGAGAATACGCTATTCCGATTCTATCAGATGTCTAGGTCACGAGTTTTATGAAGAAGAAACCAATTCCTGTGAGAAAACTGTTGCGTTCCCTTCGTTAACTGATCTCCAACTTGTCTCAATGTCAGACTTAGAAGAATGGGTTGCTCCTCCTCCACCACATTCAACACAATATATTTCAAGTATTCATTATTCCTTCCCATCCCTTGTGTTTTTGGTCATCATGGGGTGTCCTAAGCTGACAACCATGCCGGCTATCTTTCCTAATATAAAAAAGCTGTGCTTATATGATATCAACGGCATTGCAGTAAGTTCAATATTGAGTAACCTCACCACTCTCATTGAACTAAGTATAACAAAAGTTCCAGAGCTTTTCTTTCTCCAACAAGGATTATTTCGCACCAATAGTCTCCTCGAAGGCTTGTATGTTATACGCTGCACCGACTTTCGAGGTTTTTGTTCAGCTGAGAACGAGAAAGAACCAGTCTCTAATTCTCACCTGTACAACAACTTTCTACAAGAATTGGAGTTCATTGATTGCCCAGCTCTGACAGTTTTTCCAGATATTCGTGGCTGCACATCTCTCCAGAAAATCACTATCAAAGGTTGCAAGGAATTGAAGTTCGAATATGATCTGCGGACATGCATGTCCTTTGTTCCAGAGCTAGATATTGATTTTTGATTCATGAGGCCGAATTATTATCCTGGCTTCATCCAAGAACATCAGGTGATATTCATTTTGGATAATTTGCTGTTTTCACTTGCTTGTAATGATTGGTTTATAGTTCATAGCGCCACCTTGAATGTGTGTGTAAGTTGAGTTTAACTGTACTTTGGCAATTCAACGCTTACAGTAACAAGTCACACTCGCTTTTCTTTACTGTGTAATGTTGGCCCTGTTCTACTTTCACGGCTGTATTGAAAACTATTCATGTGATGTATTACGATGGCATTTTGTTTCGCAGAGTTTTTCCTTCTCTTATAACATTTTATGCATTTGAGTTCTTATAAATGTTGCATAGTTATTTTAGGTGGTTCTATAATACCTGTTCTATTTCCCATTATTTGCCCATTCCTGTTGACTAGTCCATTCTAGTGGATATGTATCTTAGTAGTTCCATTTTACTCACTACTTCCATAATCATTCACCTTGCCACAATGACTTAATTATCCTCTGGTATGATATAGAAGTTGAGTTTGGTATTAGTGTTAAGAGTTACCTAGAAACTTTGGGTCTTTGAAAATATGCGGCGGGTCTTAAATTGCAGCTATGTGGCTCTGCACTCTGCAAAACATAATAAACAGCTACCTGCTCTAGCGGTCTTGCCTTGATTTTGAAACGCATTTTTCATCAGGGTAATGAGAGTTTCATGTTTCCCACCAAACTAGCGGAAGTTGCAGCTAGTGCTCCACGAAAAAATAACAATGGAAATAGTGGGATTCGAACCCACGCACTTTCAGACACAGTAGAGAACCAGTGAGGTGAACCTGAAACTTATAGACAAGAACAAGATAGTCATGAACCTTACTTAATCTGGTGTTATGTTCGGATATTTAAGTTGCCAATCTTGTAAAAGGAGAAGATAGAGAAGGAGACACAAAATAGAGGGGAAGAAGAAGGGAGAAATTATATTCATCAATATGTATTTCCAAAGGTTTGGGACTCTATTTATAGAGTTACATACTTGGTGCCTAAGTAATGGGGTCCCACTAAAGTGGGCATCTACCTAATAAACTTCTGTTTATAACACTCCCCCTAGATGACCACTGTATCTAAGCAATTGCCTCATTAAAACCTTGTCAAGAAAATCCAAATGGACAAAACATGATCGAAGGGAAAAGAGTACAATTATGAGAAAACTTAGAACATAGTAGGACATGCATATGTTGCCTCATTAAAACCTTGACAAGGAAAACCCAGTGGGACAAAACCTTGACGAAGGAAAAAGAGTACAACTAGATAATCCAGTAAAATACCTTTTCCTAGGATGCTCCCCCTGATAAGTACTTCAGTTAAATCTTGGCTTCCAAATCTTCGAGTTGACACTTTCCAATTTCAATAAACGAATTTCTTGAATTGTGGAACAATGCTTTAGTGACAAATCTGCCAGTTGATGAAGTTTTCATTTGTGTTAGTCTTCTAATGGTAGTGTTCTCGAGTCTTCACGCTTCTTTAAATACATTGAGGACTTGCTTCTTGGATTGCTAGCTTCTCGAAGATGATTAGTAGTTGATGTAATTTCTTCAACAAAGTGCCAATATTTAGTTATAGTTGCATAGGTGAACAAAAGTTGTGATCATACCATATATGGATTAGAATAATATCCAAATTCATAGGAGACTGTGGTCTAACAAAATGACCTAGTTAATGGTGGGAATCCACCAAATAACCAAAATTTGATATAACTCCCCCTTGGATGACCACCATGTTGAATTAAATTGCCTCACTAAAACCTTGCCAATAAAACCCAATAGGGAAAAAATTTGGACGAAGGAAAAAAAAAAAAAGAGCACAAATATCAACATTTTTGAAAGAAAATTAAACGTCAACAAGATGTTGCCTCGTTAAAACCTTGTCAGGAAAACCGCATGGGACAAAACCTGAAACGAAGGGAAAAGAGTACAAGTTTTGATGTATTTATCGATGCTAACCCAACTATATGAGTTTTTCAAAAAATAACCATCAAAAGAATAACTCTAGTCTATCTTAAAGGCGAGTTTATTCTAGCATAATTCTAACTGCAGATTCATGAAAGGAACTAAAATAGAATTTATGCTGCTAAAGCGTGGATTTTTGTGTTTTTAAGGACTACTCAAGAGACCCGTAAAGTTGATAGCATCAACTAATTAATCCAGATTTTCGGTTTTGAAACAAATTTCTAAAAAAACACATAGAGGATTGTTCGACCTGACATAATCAAATCAGGTGGCTGTCATAAAATTTGAATATGTTCCCAACCACATTTCTTGTGTAAATGTAATACGAGTACTTCAAGGACCACCACGCCAAAAGCATTATACATGGATAACACAAATTTATTGAATCAATCTTAGGGTCTGATAAAAATAGAACCCTCAAATCGTTTTAACAACGAAGAAATTTCTCGTATAAAGAAGAAATATGACTACACCAACCTGTAATTAATATAGGATAGGCATGTTTAAGGTGTTAAGTTTGGATCCAAAATTGCATCAATCGAGAAAATAATCCAACCTAACTTGGATTGTATGCCAACCAATCACATATGTTGATATTCCTCTGTAGAGGGGTTCACAACCACCATCATTTATTTTAGTAGCTACTATAAATGAATATTCGACCATAGTTATATTTTCACGATCCCATAAAATTTTCCAGTGTATGCATATCTTGAAAAAAAATATTAATCAACTGGTACCAGCGCCCGCGGGCATTATATTCTCCCCATCTTCCAGTAAGGAGATATGAACTATGAAAATGTGGATCTTGTTTGGATAGACTCTATTGAAGTACTATATGTAGCTTATTGTAAAATGCTACTTTTTGCTATATGTGATTGGATTTGCCTTTAAAAAGGCAAAAGATTACGAGACCTTTCACACCAATTAATAATGACATCCTTCTTTTTTTCTTCAATTTTAATCATATTGGGAGAGAAATTGATATAACTTTTAAGTTAATGAACACAAGCTTATGATAGTGTATGTCTCCCCCTGATCATGGTGGAAATTTTATCATCTCACATACGAAAATAAATTTCTTAGAGTATTATCCGATTAAATCAAGGACATATACTCATATTATATTCTGGATTAAAAATATACCAGTTGGACTATACATAATGACTCTAAAAGCCATAAGAAAATGTCCTTAAAAATTGTATTCTACTTGACATACAAATTTAACATCAACAATGGATTATAATGACTACAACCAAAAAATATTAAATAAATCTCCAAAAACTAAAATTCGTGACCTATAGGGCCAACGAGATAATGATTCACCTTAAAATGATATTATAGACACTTTATGTATCAATATAAATTATTTAAATACCGGTGTAGGTGTAGATTATCCACAAGGCCAGGTGGAGACATCCTAAGCTATGATGTACCCAAAGAAGAAGAAGTAAGAAGCATGGGATAAGTGTTGTTAGGCGCGAGGATTAAGGAAGCACATGGCTCGGACATGATCATTTAACAGCTGTCGGACACGACTTGACCCCAGTCCTCTGACAAAGCTGACAGACAAGACACGCTCGGTCCAACGATCATAGTTAGTCAAAGGGATAAGAATATACGCGTCATATCGGCCAACAGAAAGGGAGACAGACTGGAAGGGCGACCTCGCACTAAGAGAACACTCGAACGGATCAACTCGGACGATAGACTACAAAGGAATCAAAATACGTCGGCCAAAACCATAAAAGAAAGGGCGACGCAAGAAGGCCCGACGACAGGACTTCAAGTTAGATAGGTTGTGATCAACACCCTAGTTTGTTTGTATGTAACCACTCCTATAAATAGAGGAACTTTTATCCAAAAGAGAGTGAGTGGTATTTTGAGAGAAAGAGGCTTGTAATCACGAGAAAGAAGTAAGAGGAGAGCGAGATTATCTTTCGAGTGAGTTCATTTGGAAGAGAAACACCATTGTAACACCTTGAAGTAATAAGATACACCCTTTCACCCCCGTGGACGTAGGTAATCATACCGATCCATGTATATCCATGTGTCTAATGTTTGGTTCTTATGATCACTTGCATGAGTAGAAGTTCTCTATCCTTTGGATGTAGTTTGCAATAAAATGCGTCTACATTCTGGCGCCGACTAAGGGGATCCGACTAAGATCTCCGGATACCTTTCCTAGGATACCTTCAGAGACGATCCAAAGCTCATGTATACACGTTCAAGTGTTGTAGTTAAAGCTAGGATGAACTCTGATGGCCGAAATCGCTGCCATTTTGAGTCGTTTAGTTTACATGCATAGTTACAGCAGTAGTAGCGTCTTCACGAGGTGTGGTAAAGTTTCCGTTCTTCGCCCAACAACAGTTTGATCAACAGAGATTCCTCATAAGCTCACCAGCGATTAACAACACAAGTTTGGATCTAGGTTGAAAATCTGCTGATATGATGACTTCTTACTTTCAGTGGATGATCGAGTTTTAACGGTAGACAAGCTATTTTCTTACGATGGTTTAAGAGTTTGAGTGTTGGAGAGTAACAAAAGGTCAAAGATAAGGTGTCTTTTTACATAAAAAACTGCCGATATCGAGGTGTCATAACCAGGCGATGTTAACCAGTTGTCGAAGAGTTCTTAGAGAAGATCTAGGGAGAACGGCCATGATAAGATTTCGAGGAAAAAACGACAGTAGAAACTTAATTTAACTTTTGGACTTGTGCGTCATACTTTTTAGTTACCATGTGCATGAGTTTAATGATTTGGAGCATATAGAATGAAGGACAAACTAGCTTAAATGCGGAAGTCAAGTACTGAAGGCGACGTCGTACGGAGTGATAGTGACGTAGCGCAAAATCTTCCACAAAGTCAGCTAGAGTCAAAAGAGGGTAGATAGGCAGAACGTACCCGATAAAGCGAGTCAGCCTTGTGTCTGCAAGCTTCGATATCGTCATATGTTTTGCGTCAGTTGGATATATCTCACCCTTTTTGAGCGTTTATTTCCAATACAAGGTCAAAGTAAGGTGTTCTTTGTATTTTCTTACGTAGGTAGGGACGATACTCGTCTCACCACGCACCACATCCGATGGCTAGCACCTCAGGGAAGGGAAGGACATTAAGGAATCGCACAGTTACTAGCAGCAACATGCAGACAGGGGTAACATGGCCAAGACAAGAAGGGAGCCGACAACCACCACTCGAGGAGCCTCGGGAAGCTGCGCGAGGCATGCCAACTATAAATGAATGAGTGAATCTTGGGATAGATGACGACACCCTACCCTTGGACAAGGTCATCTTGACCCAAAGGAGAGTTGACCAAGTAGACGGGCTAACAGCTTCATACACATAGGACGATGAAGAAGCGCTTGCAGCACAAGCTCAGAGATAAAGATAAAGGCAACAAACCGAGTACCAGGAAGCCTTGGGAAGAGAACAAGAATATCTTCGGCAGATTCAGTTGGGGCGAGGAGCAGACAGTAACGTCGGACCTGTACCTGCTCGTGCAACCGGACATACAACTGGTCTGATACTGCCTCCACCACCGACGTCGGCACCACTACAGTCTCGTCCATCCCACCTTAATGGACATTCTAGCCATGAAAGCACAGACCCGACGTTGTTGGCCATTTTAGAAAGTCAAAGAAGACAAGAAGCGGCACTAAGAGAATTCCAGCAGCGGAACCTCGCCTTGGAGTTCGAGAATTACCAGTTAAGGAACCAACGAACCAGGTCAAGAGGATCGTCTATCCAAGGAACATAAAGCAATCTTGGCCGATCAGAGAAACCACCACCCCCGACTGGGCCGATCTTCCTTAATCGGTCTAGGAGATCTCCCATACCTTCCCCTAGGGGATACGGACCAACCGAGGACTTTTCCACTAATGAAGATAGGCGAGGAAGGGGCGAGCGTCAGTACGGGGATACAGAAGCTAAACTGAAAGATTTAGAAGCAAAGATCAAGGATCTATCGGGAAATAGCGAAGAGAACAAACTGGCAGAGATTATGAGCGAGGCGAAGAAGACACCTTTTTCCCAAGAACTTGAACAAATGTCGTTCCCCCCAAAGTGTACCTTACCGACGTTTCCATCTATATTCGACGGAACGGGAGATGCGGTCGAGCATCTGAAAATGTATACCATGTCGTTGATACAATGGAAAAGTAGTACGGTAGTCATGTGTAAATTCTTTCCGTCCAGTTTGGAAGGAAAGGCGAGATATTGGTTTTATTCACTCCCACCTGGATTGATTGACGGATATGATGCACTAGTCGAGGCCTTTCTTGAAACTTACATGCACAATAGTCGACCTCGGCCCATAATGAACAAACTATTCACCCTCGCCAGGAGATTCAGGGAAACCTTGATAACCTTGACCGATAGGTGGAGGAAACTATGTACTGAAATTGGTAAAGTGCCAGTAGAACATGCTATCTTTGGATTTGAGAACGCATTTGGAAGATCGGACCCTATCTGGAGAGCTATGTTCTCTGAAAAACCAAAGACCTTAAAGGAAATGCGAATAATGCAAGAAAATTTTATCGCCCTAGAAGAAATTCAGGCCGAATCAAGAGATAGAGGGGTACAAGAAGCTAGCGCAGAGGCATCCGAGGCCAAGACAGTTGTGGACGATCCCGTTAGGCGTCCCGAGAAGAGATCTGACCATCCACCGAGGAGCAGAGAGAAGAAGTAGTGGGTGGTTAAAGGGAAAAAGCCGAGGCATGAAGCCCGATCGTATACTCCTTTGAACGCTCCTTTGGAGGAAATATTCAAGGAAGCCGAGAAGAGAAACAATATCAATTACCCAGTGTCAAGGGGAGTCCAGTTCCACGAGACCAAGAATCACCCCGAGTACTGTCACTACCATCCGTATAGGGGCTACTCCACCAATAATTGCTGAGAAGTTAAGGACATCGTACAACACCTCGTTCGATATGGATACCTAAGGCAATTCGTCCGACACCCAGCTCAGCCTACGGTAACACCCGATGCGCCGGTTCACCAAGTTCGCATTGCCAGATCGACTCAATTTGTAAATACCATTTCACACTCAGCTGTTCAAGACTACACTCTAGGTCCGGCAATCACCTCAAGGATTCACAAGAGGGACCATAATGGCAAAGAAATATTTTGCATGGACAAGACCTTACCCATGGAATCTTGGATGATGCATCCTGTCTCGTTCTCGGCCAAGGACGTCCCGACGAATGGTCAGGCACACAGTGATCCCTTGGTAATTACGTTACTAATTGAGGAATGGGGAGTAAGAAGAATCCTTATGGATAGCGGCAGCTCAGTCAAAGTGCTGTTTTACGACACGTTTAAGAGAATGGAGTTGTCGGAAGATATCCTCGTCCCTTAGACATATCACATCTATGGCTTTAATGGTACAGTAACCATTCCTAAGGGGGAGGTAACGTTGAGGGTCTAGGACGACGGAGGCTACCTCGATACATTAACAACTTTATATGTGGTCGACGTCGCCTCACCCTATGAAACAATTATCGGGTGCCCATGGATCGCAGGGATTAAAGGAGTGACATCAACATATCATCAAAGGTTAAGGTTCCCGACATATAAGGGAATAGCTGAAATTGTAGGCCACTCCCAAGCAGCACGACAATGCATGCAGGTTGATCTCCAAATAAATGAAAATCGGCGATCTAGACAAAGGCGATAGAAGAACAAAGCCAAGGAAGCTAAGGCGGCATAAGAATCGGAGAAAACTATTTCATAAGCGGTCATGGAGTACGAGGCTCAGGAGAAAGACCCCTTATATCAATTAAAGGTAACAGCTCCATTCGGGGAACCTAATTCCACTTTCTCGACAGTTGAGCGGACGCGGGAAGTGAATTTGGGGACAATTAAGGAGCCAAGGTTAGTAAGGATTTGGACTTTACTCTCGGACGAGCAAGCATGACAACTCATGACGGTGCTAAAAGAAAACATAGACGCGTTCGTTTGGTAGGTGCACAATTTAGAAGGCATTGACCCGGAGGTCTGCTGCCATCACTTGAAGATTGATCCGAGTGTCAAGCCGGTTATGCAGAAAATGAGGCGAATCGCACCAGAGTTACAGTCGGCGGTCGAGGCCGAGCTAAATAAGCTACAAAAGTCTAGGATAATCCGGAAATCCCATTACCTGCAGTGGATATCTAACATGGTCGTGGTACCAAAGAAAAAGGGAGGAGTCAGAATATGTATTGATTTCAGCGACTTGAACAAGGCCTTCCCGAAGGACAGCTTCCCTCTCCCAAGAATATACCAACTAGTAGAATCTATAGTCGGGTACGAGGCGATGACACTGATGTATGGTTACATAGGATACAACCAAATACCATTAGCGCCCGAGGATCGGGAGCATACCTCCTTTTTCACACCAAGAGGGATGTATTGTTATACTAAGATGCCCTTCGGACTTAAGAACGCTGGTGCTACTTACCAGAGATTAGTGGGAGACATGTTCGAAAACAAGATCCACGACACCATAGAAGTTTACGTAGACGATATGTTAGTCAAGAGTCGCTGAGCTAGGGATCACGTCCGAGATCTTCGAGAGATTTTTCAGACGATAAGGAAACACAAGATGAAAATCAACCCCGCTAAGTGCGACTTCTGGGTTATATCAGGAAAATTCCTGGGATATATCATCACCTCCATAGGAATATAGGCAGACCCCTAGAAGGTTAGGGTTGTTTTAGAAATGCCTTCTCCCGCGACGGTAAAAGACGTGCAAAAGCTAAATGGATGCATAGCAGCGTTGGGGCAATTCGTGTCACGGTCGTCGGACAAATGTAAAGCCTTTTATGACATCTTGAAGAAGGGAAAACAGTTTCAATGGACGGATGCAATCGAAGAGGCTTTTCAAAACATCAAGTTACACTTAGCCGGCCTCCCGGTTTTGCAAAGGCCTGAGCCAACATAAATCCTCACCCTATATTTATGGGAGACACTATATGCCGTTAGTGCAGTGTTGGTTAGGACGGAGGGAAATGCGGAGAAGCCGGTATATTTCACTAGCAAAACGCTAAGCCCGGCCGAGAAAAACTATACCAGAATGGAGCAGATGGTTCTGGAACTAGCCTTTTCCCCTTCTTAACTCCGAACGTATTTTCAAGCTCATCGCATACGGGTGCTCACCAAATCTCTTATTGAATTAGTCCTGGATAATACAGGGCGATCAGGAAGAATTTCTAAATGGGGAGCCTAAATCAAATAATATGATGTGGTGTACGAGACAAGAACGGCGATCAAAGGACATGTAGTGGCCGACTTCCTAGCAGATTTCCCACTAAGCGATAAACACGAGGTTGAAGATATACCAGGGATGATGGAAGAAATAGAAGAACCTGCTGACCTATTAGCAGCTAGTAGTCCTACACAATGGGAAGCTTTCGTCGATGGGGCGTCTAATAGAGAAGGATCAGGTCTTGGGTTGGTCTTCACCAAACTGAAAGGAAGAAAGATGGTACACTCGTTCAGGTTGGAATTCAAAGCAACAAACAATGTGACCGAGTACGAAGAAGTAATCCACGCCCTGCGGACACTACACCAAATCCTGGTTTTTGCAACGCCATAATTTTTTAATGTGCAACGGATATAGACGTTGCATATGGAGCAACCGAAATAGACGTTGCACAATAAAAAAATCTGTTGCACCTTTTATAAATTAACTCATAATAATAGAACGTAATTTGTGCACCATTGATATAGTTTGTGATCCTACGATTATTATAAATAGTGTTATTTTCAAGGGTTTTTATATAGTTATCTATTTATTTTTATTTTTTATGTTTCTTATCTTCCTCAGTTCCTCCTACACTCTTTTTATTTTCTTCCTCCTACTCTCCCTCCTGAAAATCTGATAGATCCAATCTCATCCCACACAGATCAAAGACTAATCATAACCCCATCTCAAAATCAAAACCCATGTATCAGATTTCACTAACATAATCGCTTCGATTTCCCCAAGTTCCATTCTTTCTCTGGAACTTCTCTTTACAGAATCAAAGAAATCTCACTTCAAATAACATCCTCTCAGAAGATTTTTGGGTTTGGGGGAGTTTCATTCAATTAGTATAACCCTTTATCCCTTTGTACTATTACAAACCCTAGATTTGGACCAAAATCGGTGAGCTTCTTTGATTTTATAAGGTTTTAAAGTTATGTTTTGATGGGTACCAAATGAGAAGTTCATTTTTTTTTTCCGTGCTAATCATGTAGGTTTGTTTCATATAGTTTTGGAATTGTGACATTTGATTTATGATTTTTGTGATTTTGAATTTGTAGTTTTACCAATCTAGTCGTCTAGTTCTAATGGTGTTTCTTAGCCGGTCATTTTCAGTGGTTGTTGGACTTTAAGTGGTGGGTGGTGATGCTTGGGGTGGTGGATGCTGGTGTTCTGTGGTTGGTGGTGCAGAGAGATTTGAAGTTATATATTATATACTGCTGTGATGGATTTGTGGCTTAACTTAAGTTAGAAAGGCTCACGATATCCATTTTTTTTTCATTGTTTCTTATTATGAGTATGGATTTATTGCATTTATATCAGGCAAATTGGGATTTGCATTTGTGAATACCTAATTGGGATTTGCATTTGCATTTCTGCGAAGTGATGTATGTGAAATACCTAATTTGTTAGGAACTGATCAGGACTCAACCAATCGAATAATTTTTGTAAGCAGAAACCGCCTGACCTCAGTGCATGCATCTATTATTATGTTTACTGTAGCACCACATAGGTAGTTTACTTGCAAAGAAGAAAAATTACTTGCAGATTGTCCCCCTATTTATTTTTCTACTCTGTATAAGATCACAGGTCTTCTTGTTTTACAAAACATAGAGGCAGGAGAGCGTGTGAACTAATTATGATAAGGAAATCAAGATGTAGACACAAAAGCCTCAAAAAGAAATGCAGCAAATTGGATCTGAGTATCTTCGTCGATTACCAAAAAGAGGGGAAACTTTTTTGACACTAAAAAGGAGTTTTTATCTAGCACTCACATGGATGGTAGAGGGTTCTGCGTATTTGTCAGATCTGTTATTGTATCCAATGGAATGCTCCATTCAAAGGTCAGCCACTATTTTCTCTTTTTGTTACTCAGATTCATTTTTTTATGGATAATTGTACATGACTGCTATATCATCCTTCTCCCAAATCCTTGTTTGTATAATTATATGAGAATGCTAACAATGTAAATACTGCGAATATGCTTCGGCTGGCATACAAATTGCATGATAGAAATGTGAAAACGTATATGTTTTGTGGGAAAATAGAATTTAACTGCAATTTTGAATTCAGCCTTTGAATGGAAGAAAGATTGTGGCATCTGTTTGATGTCAAGTGGTGTTCCTACTTTCTTTTAGATCAGTTTATTTAGAAAGTTGATCTTCCCTAGCTTCAGTTTTCAGCCAACCTATTCTAGCAGACATCAGTCAACCAAACTGTTTGATGGCACAACTATGAAGTTCGTCCTAAGTGTTACTTTAGTCTCAAAGTTTTGCAAACTTATTTTGAAGTTAATTCCTCCATTACGCATAAATGGTTTGATTTGTTTATTAATAACCACTTCTGCAGATAATTTTTAGTGAGATGTCTAGCAATAGGTTGCACCGTTTTACCTTTATGTGAATGGTGATTTTCTTTACGAGATTATATAATCCTTGCTTGCTCTACATAATTTCCATTAGGCTATACCAGTGGCCAACATTGTTAACATTATTTAGTGGTCTGGAGTTCTTCCATTTAGCACTCGAGATACATTTGTGTTCCATTTATCGTGGTTAAATTCCTCTGTATTACTGTTTTACCAAACATTTGAATCACATCATTAGTGCATTTTTCCCATGGTTTTTGGTGTTTTGAGGTTAGTTGTCCAGTATTGGTGCAGATTTGGTGAAGAGAATGCTAATCGTTGAGTTTAACTATGAAATTTATATGTACAGGTAACACTAGGAATGAAGCAGATGCTTTCTGTATTAAGTTATTGTTTCCTCGGCCACAACAAAACTCTTCCCTGCTTAGGATGGCAATTAAAGAAGATGGTATTGTCGTAACAATCGACAGTTTGAGGAAGGAGGTTCTAAGGTCTGCTAAGAGGGCATCTGGTCCAAGTTTTTGCAGGTATCCATATGACCCGTGACATTTTTGTTGCATCACGTATTCTACATTTTTCAATCATGGTACAGTTTTTTTCCCGATCTTCGTTTACATATTTTTCCTTATTCGATTATCTGCATCGATCTTCGTTTACATTTTTCTCACATATTTTTTCTATTCTGTTTTATGGGGATGGCATTAGGCATTGCCCTTACAGTGTATGAGAGGGAGGAAGAAGCTGACACACTGATTGAGCAGATGACTCGGGATCAAGATCCTATCCTCCGTTATGGTGGTATGTATGCGTTAGAAATGGCCTACATGGGAACAACAAACAACAAGGCCATTCGTCAGTTGTTGCACTTTGCAGTTTCTGATATTAGTGACGACGTAAGGAGGACAGATTTTCTAGCCCTTGGATTTGTTTTGACCTCTGATCCTGAGCAGGTTGGTATTTCTGTCTGTCTAATACTATTCGTTATTTCTGTAACTTTGCTTCTCTATTTGTTTCAAGGTTTCTCAAGTTACCATTTTCGGAAAACGCTGTAGTTTGTATCCGTTGTTTTTGATCCTATCTAACACAAAATTTATCACGTTGTTGTATTTCCAGACTCCACGAATCGTATCCCTACTCTCTGAGTCTTACAATCCACATGTTAGATATGGTGCTGCAATGGCAGTGGGCATTTCATGTGCGGGTACAGGTTTGAGTGAGGCCATCTTGTTGCTGGAGCCACTCACTTCAGATTTTTTGATTTTTTTTCGTCAAGGGGGCACTTATTTCAATGACCGTGGTGATGATTCAAACCAGTGAAACTTGTGATTCTCGTGTTGGGTATTTTAGGTATTTTTTATTACTTTTCCCTAGTAGACTGTTTTTCTTTGTAATATTGTACTAATACTTGATGCCACTTTTTTTCTTTATGTTTTGTTTTTCTTCCTTGGAACTCATTTGTATCGTGTTTTATCTTAGGCGCCAACTCGAAAAAATTATTCTTGACAAGCATGAGGATACCATGAGCAAGATGGGAGCAATTTTAGCTTCTGGGGGATTCTTGATGCTGGGGGTAGAAATGTGACCATCAGGCTTCTTTCTAAAAATAGGCATGATAAAGTCACTCCAGTAGTTGGATTGGCTGTCTTTAGCCAGTTTTGGCATAATATATCCGTCGGAATTCTAATTTTCACCTGGAATTATCGTCGAAATTTATTTAGTTTTTTAATCTGTAAACGGGTTTTCAAAGTATATAAGTGTTTCTCAAATTAGAGTAATACGTTTCCTAAATTAAAGTAACTGTTGCGCAAATTAAAGAGCATGTTACTTAACAAACGTTGGTAATCTGTTTTACCAACGTTTATATACGTTGCACAAATTAATTTGACCAACGGATTTTGGCGTTGCACCAAAATTTGCTACGCCATATTCCCAACAGATGTTAGCATTGGTGAAATTCATTTTCAACGCGTATATCCGTCCCAAATCGGATGTTTTGGTGTAGTGGGATAATTGTAGAAATGGGACTACAGGAGGTTCGTTTAACTAGTGATTCACAGTTGGTGATTCGGCAGATTACGGGCAAATACGCAACACACGACCCCGTTTTGCAAAAGTATTGGGAGCTCGCCCAATATTACATCAACCAAATACCAAGCATTAAATTTCGACATTTGTAGAAAATACAACAGGCACTCGGACGCCCTATCCTACATCGCCTCACAGCTGGTGGACCCGAGCATAGAGTGTATTCGTATTATGAGGCTCCTCACTCCATCAATCCTAGAAACACCGGACGTACGGATCGATGTGGCTATTAACACGGCCGAACGATACAAAGAGGGCGATTGGAGAAATCCGATACACCAATACTTGGAATCGGGTGAACTACCCAAGGGTCGGCCAAAAATAAATAAATTCAAAAGTAAGTCGGGCGCCTACGAACTAAGGGAAGGGATCTTATACAGAAAATCCTACTTAGGGCCACTCTTACGATCTCTGAGTATGGAAGAAGGCCATATCATCTTGCATGAATTACAATATGGAGCCGTGGGTAACTACAGCTCGGGGAGAAGCTTATCGGCCAAGGCAAAGACAATGGGCTATTTTTGGATGTATATGAACGAAGATGCAAAAGCAATGGCAAAGGCTTGCGAAGAATGTCAATGGTACGGCAAGAAAATCCAGGCGCCAGGAGTACCTTTAAACTCTATTTTAAGCCCATGGACTTTTTCCAAATGGGGGATAGACATTGTCGGACCATTACATGTAGGAACGGGGCAGAGGAAGTACTTGATCGTGGCCACGGATTACTTTACCAAATGGGTAGAGGCTGCACCGCTAAGGCACATCCGAGACAAAGATGTCTTCAAGTTTATTTGGGAACATATCATTTGCCGATTTGGGGTCCCGGCAGCTATCATCTCTGATAATGGAAAACAACTCCAAGGGGAAAACATCGATCTTTTGTTCAACACTTACAACATTAGGAAGAGCAAAGCTACCCCCATTTACCCCCAGAGTAATGGGAAAGCCGAGATCACTAACAAGACAATCGCCGACAACATGAAGAAGAAATTAGATGGAGCATATGGCGATTGGTGCGAGGAGCTGTACAACGTGTTGTGGGAATACAGAACCACGCGGAGGGAAGCTACAGGGTTTCCACTATTTATGCTTGCTTACGAAACAGAGGCAATTCTACCAACGAAAGGAATGATCCCTACGACTAGAACAGAATCATGGAGGCGAAACGTTTCGTCCGATCTAATTTTGGCAAAACTCGACGATTTGGAAGAAACAAGGGAGATGGCATTACAAAAGATGGAAAACTATCAAAGGAGGATACAACGAGAATATAAAAAATGCGTTCGCCCAATGGAATTTCAACCAGGACAGCAAGTGTTGAAATTTCTGGCCGAATGGGAGCGAGACAAAAAAGGCAGAAAACTAGCACCAAAGTGGGGTGGGTCGTATATAATTGCGTCTAAAGCGGTCGAGGGATCGTATAGATTATTGAGACTCGATGGAACAAAAGAGTCCAAACCTTGAAACGTCAAGTATCTGAAACTCTACCACCCCTGAAGGGCGATACGAAGAAAATGTAAGCATACTTGCCTTCTATCTCTTTGAAACCGTGAGGGGTATGAGAGAGTGAGTGGTATTTTGAGATAAAGAGGCTTGTAATCACGAGAAAGAAGTAAGAGGAGAGCAAGATCATTTTTCAAGTGAGTTCATTTGGAAGAGCAACACCATTGTAACACCTTGAAGTAATAATTAAGATACACCCTTTCACCCCCGTGGACGTAGTTAATCATACTGAACCACGTATATCCTTGTGTCTAATATTTGGTTCTTATGATCACTTGCATGAGTAGAAGTTCTCTATCCTTTGGATATAGTTTGCAATAAAATGCATCTACAACCAGTTTAGTCACTACAAGGACTAATGATATAGGCTAAGAAGTTGGGTGCGCACCCTTTGATCTTTAGTGTCCAATTCTAACTTTGAGTGGAACAACTTAAAATTTTGGAGAATAATACAAGGAAGACAACTAAGAATTGCTAAATATCCCTCAGGAATGCAACAATTCTCCGTTTAATTGATGTTTGCGATTGTGAATACACGATGACGACATCTCATTCTTTTAGGATTTATAGAGAAAGCACAATTGGATTATATGATTCTCTTTAAGAAAATAAAGAAACCATTGTCGTTGTCGACTTTGGAAAAAATCCATTATGTGGTCGAAAAATTCACTCCTCTTTTTTTTTTTGGCAAAAATTTAAAAATATGCCAATTTTATGAAAACAATGGAGAAAATTAGCACCAATTAGTTTATAGGATTTATTAAACTCTCGTATCGACAAATAAAAAAAATAGTTGTCGTTTTGGTCATCGCAAAGGAAAAATTCACTTTTGTGGTTGACGGATGGTTTCTTGTAAAAATAAAAATAGAAACCATATGGATAAATCACATGATCCTTGTATAGAAAAAAGGATACCAAAATTAATTGTCCGTAGGTTTTTCAACCATGCACGTAATTAGTTACTGTAAAGGTAATCAAATATGCGATAATACCAACTTTTGGTGATTATAGTTTCATTAGAGGAAAAGAAACTATAAACCATCTTGCGATGGATTTTTTTTTCTTTTGTAGAAAAATTAGAGGATAAGAGAAATCAAATTTATTCGGTGATATTGATAAAATAATATGTAAAACATAATAACATAATAACAGGTGAATATAAGTTATTAAAATAATACTGATTAAATTTTTCTGTCTGCTATTTATAGAAAAACAGTGTCGTCGATCATGAAATCAGGTAAGTGCTCGTTCCTCCACCACCCTTCTTTCACCCAGGATCATGTCTGATGATTACATATACATAGTCGACCCTATTAATCATCCATCAGCCAGGAGTATGGATAATATCGCTCCTTTATACTGTAAACATCAAGCAAGAAGATATAAGTAATGTGCAACGATAAGATTTAACTAGAAGGGAGTATGTGGACGTGAGCAACTAGCTAGTCCTACAATAAATACGTCTTGATTATTGTTGAAAACTAACTTTATTTAAATCAAAATAAAAAGAATTATATAAGCAATTAAACACGCTTATGAACTTCTTACTTCTGTATGAACTATATATATGTCTGACATGTACTACGTGAATCAACTAATAGTCTTATAACCAAAACTCAAGGTAATCAAGTATCGTTGTTATATCTTACGGTTTTGACTACTGAATCATGTCAAACCGAATGATAAGATAAACCTAATAAAAATAAATCAGGGTTTATATTTATAAAAATATATACGTTCGATGTTTTAAAATATAAAATAAATAATTTAATCGATCGTAAAAGAAAGATTGCTCAGTGATTAGATCGACGTGCTGATGACCTCTTGTAAAAGGAGAAGATAGAGAAGGAGAAACAAAATAGAGGGGAAGAAGAAGGGAGAAATTATATTCATAAATATGTATTTACAAAGGTTTGGACTCTATTTATAGAGTTACATACTTGGTTCCCAAGTAATGGGGTCCCACTAAAGTAGGCATCTACCTAATAAACTTCCGTTTATAACTGCTAACACCTTTGTAATCCATTAGTTATTAATGGTTTTATTTATCCAAAGCTGGTCATTGAACTATTGTAGGTTATTTAACTATGAAGTTTTTTTAAGATGGACAATTGGTACATTCATTGTTAATGGATACCGGAGTTGTAGGTATATAATGGATGGAACACCTTTCAAAATCGAAAGTACATGTTTGTTTAAGAGTTGCACACATAGAGTAATTGAATTATCAACTATTCTACCCTTGAGAAAATGGAACACCTTTCAAAAGAAGATTCTTCTCTCCAGAAATCATATTGAGTTACATGTTTGTTTATTAGAGCTCTCAATTGATTACGTTTGAATTGCGAATGGATCAACAACTTCTTCTAATAAAAATGTATTCTCTTCAAAACTCTTTCTTCTCTTAAAAGCTCTCAATTCCCAACATGTTCTCTTAGCTTTTCAACAGTTCTTCTTCACGTTCTTCTTCACATTATTACTAAAACTTGATGATACAAACTACTCCCTATGGAATTTTACCAAAACCTAATTAGAAGATGAAACCCCTAATCCAGGTCCATGGGTTAAACATGATAAAATTCTACTCGCACTTCCTTGTCGGATGTGTGACAATGTTTGGTCATGGTTATCTATCTCCTTTATGTTGTGCTCTAAAAAAGCGTTTTGATCGTAGATAACATAGATAGTCATCCTCAACCTCCTCGTCTAGACTTCTTATGTTGCTATTGTTACCTCCCTTACAACCTATATGGGTACTATGAAACTTGAAGAGTTTATCACCTACTTGGTTACGTTTGAATTGCGAATGGATCAACAGGACAAAAGCTTATGTTCTTTGAAACTCGGTTTTTACCAAAACCTAATCTTGCGTCCCTTCCTTGTCGATGTGTGACAAGGGTTACAAGCTCCTTTATGTTGTAAGATCTAACGACTACATCACATTACACATGATCTTGCCCCTTGGGTAGGATACATCCTTACTGATCTTGCTAGTACATCCTTACTCGGAGTACACGGGTCCTGATGAAATAAAAATGGGTAATGGCTCCTCTATTCCCATCTCTAATATTGGTACTTCCATCCTAAGTACTCCTGAACGTAAGTTATACCTTAAAAGCACTTTATTTGCATCTCAAATATCTCATAATCTATTATTAGTTTCTCATCTTACTACTGATAATGATGTATTATTTGAGTTTCAACCTGAGTTTTGTCTTGTGAAGGATCGATGCACGGGGAAGGTACTTCTTCACGTCAATAGGGTTGGTGGTCTCTATGTTCTTGATGATTCTTTGAAAGGTCTTGTTGGTGAACTTGCTAGTGTCCAAGCATGGCACTCTAGATTAGGTCATCCCATAATGCGGACTATGCATCATGTCATATTTAAGTTTTCCCTTCTTGTTTCTAGTCGAACAATCAGTTTTTGTTCTTCGTCTCATGATCATCGAAGTCATAAGTTATCTTTTTCTTCTAGTACTACTATTTATTTAAATCCTCTTGATTTGATTGTTTCGGATGTTTGGGGACCGTCTCATGTCGTCTCATGTCGTCTCTAATGATGGTTATTGATATTATATAATCTTTATTGATGCATATTCTCGCTTTACATGGATGTTTCCAATTACTCATAAGTCAGATGTCTATTCTATTTTTCTTGTTTTCTAAAGACATGTTGAAAAACCTTTTGATCGAAAAATTAAAATATTTCAGTCTGATAATGCACTTGAATTTCATAAACTAACTCCATATCTTCAACAATATGGAATCTTTCATAGTTTATCTTTCCCACACACATCTGAAAAAAATGGCTTAGTTGAACGTCGGCATAGTCACATACGAGAAACATGCCAAACTCTATTATCTATGGCCTCAGTAGCATCTTCCTATTAGTATGATGCATTTTTTACTGCGTGTTATTTGATAAATCGAGTATCATCATCTGCTCTTGCAAAAACATCTCCGTGTGAAGCATTATTTGGCTCAACACATGATTATACCTCTCTTCGAGTTTTTGGATGTCTTTGTTTTCCTCATCTCCATCCCTATCGATCTCACAAGTTGGATTCTTCTTCATTTCCTTGTGTCTTTATTGGTTATAGTCCGCACCATAAAGGTTACAAATGCTTACATGTCCCCACTGGTCACACATATGTTAGTAGGCATTTTATTTATGATGAGACCACTTTTCCATTTACAGTAAAAGAATCTTCTCCAACATCTCCTTCATCTGATAAGGTAACATCTTCCCCTATGCATGTCATCTCCACTATCCCAGTTCATGTTGGTCTTCCACAGCCATCATCAAGAGCATTACCTTTGTCCACGGAAGGTGTTAGTTTGGACCTACGAATGTTCAGCATGTTGAAGTGCCTCCTCAGGATACCACTATCTCTGACAATCAGTCATCGGCTACTCCTTCCCTTCCAACTCATCCAACGGTTACACGGTCTAAGGACGGGATTTTTAAGCCAAATACTTCAAAATATTCCCTTGTTTGTGACTCTCTTCTTGAACCAACATGCTTCTCTCAAGCTTAGGCGGATCCTAACTGGCACCAAGCTTCTGATGATGAGTACAATACCTTGCTTAAAAATGGTACGTGGATTTATGTTCCTTATGATCCTTTTATGAACTTGGTTGGTTGCAAATGGGTTTATCGCATTAAACGTGATGCTAATGGTAAATTTATTCGATACAAATCTCGTCTTGCTTCTAAGGGATATAATCAACAAGAAGGTGTTGATTTTAGCGAAACATATAGTCCAATTTTCAAGACATGCACCATTCGTATCATTGTTACTATAGCTCTGTCATATAATTGGGAAATTAATCAATTAGATGTTCAAAATGCGTTCTTGCATGGAAATCTTGAGGAAAATGTTTATATGAAACAACCACCAGGATACACTGATCCTAACTTTCCAAACCATGTTTTTAAACTTCAAAAGTCTCTTTATAGTCTCAAACAAGCGCCACGGGCATGGTATCATAATCTTAGCACCTTTTTACTACAACTGGGTTTCATCACTTCTAAATGTGATTCTTCTTTATTTATTCGTCGTAATGAACAAGGAATTGTTTTCTTACTTGTTTATGTTGATGACATAATTCTGACTGGTTCAAATCCTACAAGTTTGGAGTTTATTCAAATGCCTCTACATAAGGAATTTGATATCAAGGATCTCGGCTCATTATCTTATTTTCTAGGGATTGAAGATACTCGCAATTCGTCTGGTATGTTTCTTACACAAAAAAGGTATGCTCATGATCTTATTATTCGATCTAAAATGGATGGTGTTAAACCAATCCAAACTCCGTTAAGTACTATAGGTGACATGTTGTCTGATAAAAGTCCATTGTTAAAAGATGCTATTGAATATCGTAGCATTGTGGGTGCCTTGCAATACTTGACTTTTACTCATCCCGATTTAACTTATGATGTGAATAAAGTTTTCCAATTTATGCATGCTCCAACTGAATTTCATTGGACATTAGCTAAACGTATACTTCGATATCTTAAGCAGAATTCTACATTTGGAATTCATCTCAAAGCATCACATGCTCTACAATTGTCATTTTCTGCCTATACTGATTCTGATTGGGCTGGTTCATTGGAAGATCGTCGTTCCACATGTGGGTATTGTATTTATTTAGGTGGAAACATTATTTCATGGAGTGCTCGAAAACAAAAAATAGTATCTCGCTCTAGTACTGAAGCTGAGTATAGAGGTCTTGCTATTGATAGTGCTGAGAATATGTGGATTCGATCTCTTCTCTCGGAACTTAATATCTCTACTGCATCTCCACCGGTTCTGTGGTGTGATAATCTTGGGGCAACATATCTTACAGTGAATCCGATTTTCCATGCATGTAGTAAGCATATAAAAATCGATTATCATTTTGTTCATGATCAAGTTGATTCTAAACAACTAGATGTTCGATTCATTTCTTCTAAGGATCAGATTGCAGATATCTTCACCAAACCACTTTCTAAAGATCGTTTTTCTTTGTTGCGTTCCAAGCTCACAGTTCATGATGACCCGTTATGCTTGCGGTAGGGTATTTAGTTAGCGTAATGACCAAGGAATTGTTCCGTATAACCATACAAGTTTACCATTCATAGAACTCTTGTATTTTAGGAAATCTTGTAAACTAGGAATGACTTGCAGAAGTCTATAACTGATTGTATATAAACATAGTCCGGACATAATGTACTGCAACAACTTCTTCTAATAAAAATGTATTCTCTTCTGAAACTCTTTCTTCTCTTATTCTAAACCTAAACCTAAACAAAACACAAGTTCTAACTGATCAACTGAAATGTTTGATGTGTAACAATACTTAAAACAGTTTTCAAAATATTGGAAAATTTAATCCGACGAGGGTGGTTATATCTAAGTGCAATCCAAGAGATTATTCGGCTTGGCTAAATTTGTTTGAGTACTCTTTGTACTCACACCTCCACTTGCACTCAAATACCAGTAATGATGGATTTAACGTAATACCAAGTGAATTGCGGTGAAAGACTGTGGAGTAGGGAACATGAAAAAATTGCCAACATGTTGATATGGCCGAGTTGGTTTAAGGCGCTGGTCCGAAAGGGCATGGGACAAATTTCCAATATGGATTTAACGTTTATATATACAAGTCTCCATGACTAAACCAGCTTATTATTTGTTGTGTTATGTGCGTTGTGTTATGTGCATCTCTGAGAAGGCTGCTAAAATTTGAAGTTTGTATGACTTCTATGAACCTTGAACAATAAGTTAGTAAGAAGGGCACAGCCCTTAGTTAAGAAAAGTTTCACCCATTGACTTGATGATAAAAATGATAGTCCAGTTGAAATGATATAGTTGAAGCAGCTGACGGACATTCATTGGTTGTTGCACATCTCCTCCATACTGATGCCCAGACCGATATCTTGTCCTACCGAAAACCTTTTGTTGAATATTTTCAATATTGTTTTCCGCTATTGGGGGGTGTTCGACCTAGAAGTTTTTTCTGGTTTTACTTTGGAAAACCTAGGAGTTTCTAATCAAACTTGATCAGACGCGTCTCTTTCCATGAGCCACCATTGATGGATTTTGGAAGCGTCTGTTGGTGATGAAAAGGCATTTCTAACAGGCATGAATATCCCTATAAGTAGTGAAGGTATTCTCCCATTCTTCATAATTAATTCAATCTGTTTTCTCTCTTTCTAAAGCATCATCATAAATATTTCTAGTGTGTTCTTGATTGGGTCAAGAGGTACAAACCTTGAATCTAATTTCTCTGTTGTAGGGCTTTCATTGTATCCTGAAGGCATTATTTTGCATACCTATTGTAATCGCCAATTGATATTGAGAGGGTAGAAATAATTTTCTAAAAGAAATCTATTCGATCCTTGAAAGTCAAGAGTACAACAATCTCTTTGTGGTTATTTCATCCTCAATTTGAACCCATTTCCCAACACCTTTTACATATGCACATGTATCTTTACTGAACTGTGCTTTTGATGGACTACAGGGAAATGGTTACCAAATGTGTAGAAGAAGGGACTTGAATGGAGATGAAGGGACCATCTTTAATAAGTTATGGAACTACATCTTCATTCTTTACAGGATAGACAATGTAAACATAATTTATCAGTTTTTATATGAACATTCATGCACAAATTGAAGGATATACCAGACTATAGTTAGCAAAAAAAAATCTAATTTTAAAGGCATTTTCATGTAATATGTTCTTTTAACATTCATGCCAAAGGTTCATGATGTATTCATGTAATATGTGCTTTTAACTATTACACTAGCCAAAGGTTCATGATGTATTCATGTAATATGTGCTTTTAATTTTAAACTGTTTGGAACACATAAATATGGAATGGTCTTAATAGGATATTCATTCCATTAGCCTTAAACAAAAACATTTAGTTGGATCATTGGTTGAAGCTTAAATCCATTAAGGGTTAAAAACCTAATCTGTTGGTCTTTATTAAAGGTGGATAAATTCATTGAATCCTACAAAGTGGATTTATTTGTTGATGGTAAGACCAGGCATAAATTCAAACCAAGGAGTTAGAAATAATCTAGATGTATATTTAGTCCAAATACATTTATTAACTCTGGTTATCCTGAAAGGAGGGGATGAATAGATAATTTATTTGACTAAGTACATTTTTAATGTGTAGATACATAATTCTGATTTCAAATAAAGAAGAACTTGGAGAGCATTTGATCTAGGTACATTATCAAAATGAATGCAGACATGTAATGGATTGGATACAATTCCTCCATAACCTATACATTGAGGTGGAATTACAACTAGAAACGTACACATTTCTAATCCTTCTCTCTCCATTGAGGATAAATTTTTGATGTGGGAGGAAATTAGACATGGTCATGTGGAACTAATGAGGTGTTTCCATTTGTACTAGTTAATCAGACGTTTTTAACTAATTAAACTCCCCTTTTTTTTTCCTAATATACCCTTTCCAAATAAAAAAAATCTTGCATCCTTAGTTAACGTTGATTATATACGGAGAAAGCTAAGTCATATGGGCTAGATTGAGCTGCTAGATTAGCCAAAAACTGTTGCAGTTCAACAAAAAATTGTTGTCTATTTGTTAACACTAGTTCTCTATCTTAGCATTTGCTCGCACTTGAACTAGCAGCGAGATAGTTGCGTTGAATGGTTCGACGCCACAAAAATCACCTTTTCGCTGAACCAAACAACACAATAGATTTATTTTTGATCTGATATCTGAGATTTTTTGCGTTGAACCAAACAACGGTAGGTGCTGGCGTGGACTGATAATCTAGCTTCTAGATTAGCACTTCCTTAAGACTTAGGAGGTTGTCCTAGCTGACGTAGAATGCTAATCTAGATGCTAGATTAGAACACCATAGGACTTAGCCTAAGGAAACTTGTTTTTGAAACGAAAACCTGAAGAATTTTTTTTTATCTTTCCTATGTTAGTTAGGGTTCTTCTTCGAGTACCAAAGGTAATTTCTTGATCTAAAATTTCATTTCAGAAAAAAAATATATATCTATTTCTTGATGTAAGACTCTGATGGATTAGATTTTGACAGTATGCAATAAACTAACATGTACTCTCTCTGTTCCACTTTAGACGAGTGTTTATGGTTATTTTTTTGTTCCACGTTACTTGATAGTTTTCATTTTTTTCTCACAAAACTACCAACAATACCCTCGCAATTTTTCTTGGAACCATAAGTTTATTATTAAAGACACTAATAGCAATTAATGTTTGAAGACTTTTCTCAGGGGCATAGATAGAATCTTTTTATATCTCTCTTCATTTCTTAATCTGCGTGAAAACTCTTAAAACATCATCTAAATTGGAACGAAGAAAGTATGAACTTAATAATACGATGACTAATTAACATCACACCATTGGGTAGTATGTTTTGATGTAATATGGATATTGTTAATTGGCACATATAGTCTTACCATTAACTTGACAGTTGCACACTAAAAGCTTCTCCAATGGCATGTGTGTGGAGATAAATGTCAAAATCCACCTAGTATACACATTTATTTTCTCTAAAATCATTCTCCATCCCTGATGTCTTAAACCAATATATAGATGACTTTAGGTAGACACTTTGTCAAGGTAAATGTATAGTTTTAGAAATTCCCCTTGACATTGTATACCATCCTAGTCAGCTAATTGAATTAACTTTAATATATTAAGTAACCATTTTTAGCACTAATAAAATTGTAATTATGGAAAATAAAATTTATACTAATTAAAAGAAGAGGTTACATGCAATACTGTTGGAGATAAAAAAATTTCTCTCTAGTTTTAAGGAAAAATAGATTGGGGATGTCTTATTTGTATTGCCACATTGAAAACACACACAATTACCATTGGAGGAGATGTAACTCGAGGCTGATTCTCATGTATATGGGTGAGATACACAAATATTTTCTTATTTCTCTGCGAAAATAGTTTCACTTTTAATTCGTTATAAATTGTTATCAGACACATGCAAACAGATTAGGAAACCACGTTAATTTAGGAATGTATTATTATTTTATTAGTTAACTAGAGAGATTTGGGGAAGGGTATAGTTGGAGTAGAAAAACTAAAACAAAATTGATAAAAAAACCGTTAAAAAGAGACTACACATGGCATTCTCTCGTTAGTCCCACAGGCCCACGTCAAAATTCTCCCACATAAAAAAAAATTCTCATTGAGGCATTGGAGTGTCTTTGCAGGTACTCCTTTTTTCATTCATCAAGAATATTTAGAAAGCCAAAGATCATTTGAGAGATGAGATGGAAACCTTTCATCATCAAGAGCGTAGCACGAGAAAAATTGTGAGTCATTTAAACGGTCTACAATTCATCCACCAGATATAAATCTTGACTCATCCAATGGTTAAGATTGAATCTCGAGGAGTGTTTTAGGAACATTTTTGCAACAACATAAGCCACAAATCTCATACTATTAGTTATGTGAGTTCAGCTAGCCAACTGCATTATGTGTGAATTTAGCAGCTCTATGATAAAAGGAATCATGCGTTCAAGTTAGTGTCATGTGTAGTCGAACCTTGCCAATGAACTTATATGACCGTTCACTGTAGTACCGACTGATGTCAATATACCACCCTTGGATGGCCATTGTAGGATCAAAATCTCGCAACAACAGTATCCCAGCGAAGTTTTAACCAACAAGTGTCTGCGAAAACCATCGCAGACTATTTGAAGAGTGATGCAGCAAATAACATCATCCTAATCACGAGAAAATTGTGAAGACCTTGTGAGATTGAAGATCACGTGCGAAGAAAACCCTTGTAAGCTCGCGAGAACGACGCAAGCCAAATCCGAAAATAAAGGTTGACTTAACTGTCATCCACCATGTAATACCCTATATAAAGAACCAAGCAGACTTGAGGGAGGAGAGATCTTTTTGGTGGAAGTAAGAAAGCAAATAGGAGAGAGAAAGTCTAGAATAATTCTTATTTCCTTGCATTCTTACCAATCTTGTAAAATTCATAGAAAAAATAATAAAAACTGAGTGATTATTCTTGAAGTTTGGGTAAATCTTTGTGAAATCTCATTAGGGTGTGATTGTGGGGAAACCTGCAATTACATATTGGCGCTAGAAACAGGGAGAATTGTTATTGTGATTTAAAAAAGTTTGGAATAAATAGTGAAGAATTTCTGTAGTTTTTAACAGATTATTAAAATTGAAAAGATGGTAAGGAGAAGTTGGAGAATCGCTGAAAAAAGGAGAAATGAAATTGGAGAATCTTCTAAGATGAGCGAAAGAAACAATAGAGAAGAACAAATTCAACCACCGGTTCAGCGTACAACAGTACAAGATAGAATCATCGATTATGATAGAGTCAGTGTACACACTTCACAGATGGATTCAACAAAGGATGTTGAAGTAAGATAACAATTGAAACGAATAGAAAGGGACAGAGAAGTAGAAAAGGGAATAATTCATGGAGATGAAGAGAATGAAACGCTAGAGGCATTAAGACAAAGGTTATTCGAAGAAAGGAGATTAGAAGCAGAAGAACGTGCAAACTTAACACGAAAAAATCATGAATTAAGAATGTAAAATATAAGGCTTCAAAATAAAAGGTCGAGAAGTACTACAAGGTCAAATTCAAGATCAGTTAAAAGAGAAGCGAGACGAGATTCTCCCGTGGAGGATATTGCTGAGCATATTCAAGAAGAAGTACAAAATCCTAATGAAGGACGTCGTGAAGATAAAGGAATAGCTGAAGATCGTTATGTTTAACAAGGAGAAAATTACCATATTGAACAAAACGATAGAGATCAAGGGAATGAACAACGTCGCGAAAAAAATAACCAAGGTGGCCAAGAAAACCGGGAGGAAGGAAGGGGGATACTATATGGGAGAGAAGTACAAAGAAATAAACAAGCAATTGAAGATGAAATTGAGAGGCATAATGCCGCACAAGCACGTATAGCTTGTGAAAGATAACGAATATGGATGAGGGCGAAAGTTGAAGAACAAGAGTTCCGGGAGGCTATACGACAAAACAATCATGATAACCGAGAGAGAAGGCGTGAAAGTTACCACAACAATGTTAACATTAATGAAGAAACTGATAGAACACAAGGAATGATTGAAAGGCAAGAAAGAGAAGTAGCAAGGAATGAGCAAGGTCGCATAAGAGAAAATTAGAGGCACAATCACGTGCGAACACATGTAAGGGATGAAAGATAAAATCGCAGGGGAAGACGAAAAGAGGATGATGAAGAGGAAATACAAGATTTCGCAAGGCAAACATGCATGAATATAGAAGAAGAAAAGCAGGGTTAAAGAGACCAATGGACCAAGAGTCGGGTATGAATGAATAAATTTTAAGAGAATTTGCAGAGATGAGAGGGTTGCTAAACAACAGAAGAGAAGGAGGCATGAGACAGTTGGAAGAAGCAATATAAGAATCTGCGAAAACACTATTTACGCAGGAAGTACAACTGAGGGGAATACCTCCAAAGTGTAATTTTCCTGCATTAACTAGCATCTTCGATGGAACAACTTGCGCAGTCCAACATATCAAAGATTACATGAGATGCATGTTACAATGGGAAAACCATGACGTTGTGTTGTGCAAATACTTTGCATCAAGCTTGACAGGAGAAGCGTTAAAGTAGTTTTAAGGTTTTCCAAAGGATACCATAGCATCTTTCAATCACTTACAAACAGTGTTCTTAGGAGCTTACATAAGTAACAACTCATCGCGTCCGGGCATTGAAGATGTATTTGGATTGAAATAAAGAGCTGGAGAAAGTTTGAAGCATATAACCATACGTTGGAAGATAATGTGTTTCAATATGGCTGGCCGTATGGATGAAAGATACCTTATTTTACCATTCATCAATGCAATGTTCGCAAAAAATTTGATGTATGTTCAAATCTTTATAATCAATAATACTATCACAATGATTGAGTTGCGAGAGTACCAAGAGGAATATATTGCTCTTGAGGAAAAACAAGGTGAGATGGAGTCGTACCCAGTTGCGAACACAAGTTCAAAGGTAGATAATGCAAGCTTATTACCTAAGTTAACAAACACAGTTGCGAACACTTCGCAAGAACTACAGGGAAAGTTGATGGTCGATAGTCAACAGAAACTAGTAGCAATGGGAAGTCATGATCAAGAATATATTAAGAGAGAAAGAAGATTCTATAATCGTGGAAAAAATAACAAGATTTAGAGACTTGACCATCCGCAAGAAACTTATGGAGGTCATAAGCACAACTATCCTAGGGGATAAGGAACTAACAAGGTAGTATGGGAAGAAATAAAAATGCCTCCTCTAAATTCTAGTATGGAAAAGATATGGGAAGCCATAATCTTGATGGAAAACATCCCGGCACCTTGGAATATGGGTAATGAGCCACCCTCGACCTATAAAAGTCATGAATTCTTCTCATATCACCACTTCCATGGACATACGACAAATGATTGCAGAAATGTAAAGAGAATTATCCTTTGAATGATATACCAAGGAAAGCTAAACCATTTTCTGATAAGGCAACCACAACCACAACCTTTACCACTACCACCACCACCAGAAGACCGCAGAGTAAGAGCATCAAAGGGAGGAGACACATTTTTGATTAAAGTTGGAGCTAAAGCAAAGAACCTATTTTGTCATTCTATTGTACATTCGTACAAAACAATTGAAGATTTCCATGATAACGTTCTGAGCAGAGTTTTCGTAAGGGATGTCGATGATAGAGAATTTATGAACATTGCGAAGGTCTTGCCACTAAAAGAATGTCAGAAACAACCTATTTCCTTTACAACATAAGAGATTCCTGAAGGTGGAGAAATGCATGATAATCCCTTGGTAGTAAAGATAGAGATTAACCCAAAACCTAGTGAGGATGAAGATGATGAAGCTGATAATTCGTGGGCGATCAACATAATATTGATTGATACTAGAAGTTCCGTAGATATTCTATTCTACCATGCTTACAAGACTATGAGAGGAAAGGATGAGGACTTGATACCTTCGACTTACAAGATATACGGCTTTAATGGTACTGCGAACAAACCTAGGGGAGAGATTGCTATGCGAATTCCTTTGAAGGGACTATCTTCCGAAATTCTGTTATGTGTTGTTGACCTGGAGTCGCCATACAATGTGCTAATTGGTCGACCTTGGTTGCACAGAATTATGGGAGTAGCATCAACCTTCCATCAATGCATAAAGTTTCCTCATCCTAGCGGCGCTGGAATCATAAGAGGAGATTGGGTTGAAGGGCGAAAGTGTCATGAAACTGATGTAGAGAAATATGAAGAAAGAGTAACTAGGAAGAAAAATTGAAAGCATAATATCATAGAAAACAAAATAGGCGAAAAACTGATGGTAGACGTAGTAGAACATGGAGGAGAAGGGAGTGTTGCGAAAGCAATGTCTGCTGAAAATGAGAACCTAAAGCACAGTTAAATTAGTGTTTCGGTTGGTCGAAAAGCTTACAACCAACTTATTAGAGGGATGGCGAAGATAATTCTGCGAATAGGTGGGAACGCCCTTACATGGTAACAAATGTGCTCGGGGAAGGAAAATATGAGCTAGAAGGTGTGAAAACTGCAGTGTATAATGAGAAATATTTGTGAAAGTATGGTGTAAGTGGTAGTGGTACCTCAGAGCAAGATAAGAGTATTTTGAAAAAATAAATTATTAATAGTGTGCGAGAACTCAAAGAGGCACAAGCACAAGGTAACAAAAGTAAGAAACTTAAAATGTGAAATGAGAATGAAATTGATGAAATTGAGAAGAGAAAGAAAGAAAATTTGTAAAAATAAATTTGAAAAGTATCTTTTATGGATTGATGAAAAAAAAAAGAGAAATTACAACAGAGCCTTACAAAATGCAACAAAATCAACAAAAAATGAAAGAGGCACCCCACTATGGCGTACACCCTAGTTCACGAAAGAATTTCGCAGGAGGAAAATGTAAGACCTAAAGTGCATCATAGAAGGGGAGAACCTATTCCATGGCACAGGGGAAGGCTATACCGCCACCGGAACCTGGTTCATGGAGATTTGGGGTTAATAAAGCCCATCCATGAGAGGCGGCTTGTATTTTTATCCTGAGCTTATGACTTAGGTTGGACGACTAATGTGAGAAGGTATCTCCTAAGGAGAGAAAAACTCGATCAAGGCGCCGAGGTACACGGTTGATCCAAGAGTGCCTGGGGCGTCTGGAGCGTACCTGGCCATTCTTGGCAAGTATTGGGTATGATGCACTCTGTCCGAAGAAAACCCAACTTAGGGTGCGGTTTTGTTACCATGAGCCATATCGGCGAAGGGATAAGAGGCCGTGAAAACAATTGGTAGTTATTAAGATCGTATGGGAGAAGCCAACCTTGTATGGTAGAGGTACGCCTCCTTGAAGGGGAAACCAGGGGGATGATAAGGATGGCACCCTCCATTAGGGAGCTGATAAGTGTCAAAGACGCAAATGTCATGAGGCTTTTTACTCACGGGAGTATTAAGACTTGTCATATTTGTGCAATAATCCTGCAGAGGCAATAATACTAGAGAAAGATAAGACGAGATCAATGGGTCGGTAATGAAAGTATAAAGACGTCCTGCGATTTAGTCGTAAGATTGCAATGTCATGGGGATTTATGTTCGCAAAAATATTTAGGGCTGTCATATTGTCGCATGAAAAATATCCTGCTGAGGCAATAATATAAGAAAATGATAAAACAAGATCAATGGGTCATTACATGAAAGTGTAAAGATGGCCTGCAATTTTGTCGTAAAGACAAGGGGTGGCAAAATAATAACTTTACTTAGGAAGGAAAAATAAGACCACATAAGAGAATAATAATGAATTGAATCTTGAAAAATTCCAAGATATATCTGCTAACACTAGTGATAGCGAAATTATGCAGGTAAATGCAAACACCACAGCGAAATTGACGCACAAACAGGCAATACAATGTTGCAACAGTAAATATGTGGTAACAGATGATATTAAGAGATAATAACATACTTAATCTTTCATTTGGAAACAAATAACAGAGGAAAGTATGGGAATGCGAAATAACAGAGGCAAGTATGTGTTATTTGCCTCCACCTGACAGAGTTACGCATAGACTGAAAATTGTGTGTAAATGTTGATTATAGATCAATTGTATGATACTACGAAAAAGAATTGCTTTTCTAACACTTGCAGGTAAAATAAAAGAAATAGAGCTTATGTTGAGAGATTTTGGAAGTTAAAGGAGTTCGCAACGATAGATTACAAAAACATAAAGAACAAAAGATAAAAGAGCATATATACAAATACTACAAAAAGGGGGGAAATTCAATGAAGAGAGAAAAACTATTTCTCGCTTGATTCTTTCTCTTGTTCTCCATGATCTTCTTCTTCTCTTTCTTCTTCAGATTCTTCCTCTTTCTCACCTTATTCTTCCATCTCTTCGTCCATTTTTTCTCCATTTTTTTCTTCACTATCGTCACTATCTTAAATGACTGGAAGGGATACATTCTTCGGAATTTCCTTTGAGAGACATGGATATGTAGATTGATGAATTTTGTTATCATCGCAAACCTTCATAATAGTCTAATTAAAAAAATGAAGAGCGGCATTCTCAAAGTTAGGAACAGTGAGATTTAATTGATTCTTGAGCATGCGACACTTATCATTGCGTACAGATATGTCCTCTGCGATCTGCACTTTTTCAGCTTCAAGGTCTTTAGTTTGATCATCCAACTCTTCAATCCTTTTGAGAAGTTCGCTCTCAGCCTCTGCTAATGAATAACAACAAATCAATAATTCGATCGAAGTTTATAAAAAGAATAGATAATAAGGAAGCAAAGTTAACAACCTTTTCTGTTAGAAATCATATCTCTAACCAAGGGAGAATGATCAACTTGGAGGCTAACATTTACACCTAAGTTATTTCTGGCATCATCTAAGACTTTCGCATCCCAAGCGAACTCATCATCATTATTTATGAGGAGACGAGGGCGAACTTGATTCTCTCTTTCGATAAGAACGACATTTTCGCGGTTAACTTTGTCTCGCTCAAGTTGGGTCTCAAGAAAGGTTTTGTGGAATTTTTCTAGAGCTTGAGAACCTTGACTAGTGATGCGATTTTTATTAAAGCATGCTAGACGCACCTCTGTGCCAATGGAAAACTATGACAACCACACTAACTGCGCCAAAGCATGCCAACCATGCTAGCCGCACCTCTGTGCCAATGGCAAACCATGCCAGCCACACTAACCGCGCCAAAGCATGCTAAAAATGCTAGAAGCACCTCTGTACCAATGGCAAACCATGCCAGCCACACTAACCACACCAAAGCATGCCATCCATACTAGTCGCACCTCTGTGCCAATGGAAAACCATTCCATCTACACTAAACGCGCCAAAGAATACCAACCATGCTAACCGCACCCTTGTGCCAACGAAAAACCATGCCAGCCACACCTATCGCGCCATGCCAAATGCACCTCGCTATGGCCCCATTCCAACTTAACCACGCCACCATGTTGGCCTTCCCTACGCGTCTACCAAAATGAAGGCGTGCAACAATCAACGGTTTCCCTACAATCCCAGGAGCAAATCCTGGCCGTCCAAGGTTACAAACGACCGTTGGCCCAAAACCCAAGCTTGGTCATGCACCTAGAAAAAGCTATCCACGCCATGCACCCATGGCAAACCCTTGGCCCCACACGCCAAGCCAAAATGAGCACCTATCCAAAGATAGCCACGCCATGCGCCCATGGAAAACCTTTGGCCCCACATGCCAAGCCAGAACCACACCTAGTAAAATCTAGCCACGCCATGCTCCCATGGAAAACCCTTGGCCTCGTACGCCAAGACATAACCGCACCAAGCCAAAGATAGCCACGTCATGTACCCATGGAAAACCCTTGGCTCCACATGCCAAGCCAAACCACGCCAAGGCATGCCATGCCAACCTAGTTGCGCCAAGGCATGCCATGCTATTCTATCCATGCCACCATGCTGGCCTTCCCTATACGGCTACCAAAACAAAGGAATGCAACAATCAACGGTTTCTCCTCAATCCAAGGAGTAAATCCTAGCCATCCAAGGTTACCAGAAAACGCATGGTAACCTTTATCCCAAAAACCTAAGTTTGTCCACTCCAAACCATGCCATGCCAACGACATGCCAACCCAGCCACGCCACCATACTGGCTTTCCCTGTGCGTCCACCAACAAGCGAAAGCGTGCAACGATCAACGTCTACCTTTCCTCTTAAGATGCAAAATCTCGACCGTTGAAGGTCACCGAGCTACCAAGTCTCCCAAACTCGACTTGCCAAGAAACAACGACATGTCATATGTTTTACACAAAACATTCGAGATATCGAATACATATCAAAAACTGGGGGATCCTCTTTGGGTATTGTTTTGGCGGTTTACAACATGCTGCGTACACTACGCCCGTCATAAGGAAATGTCATAAGGGTGAGGTGGTTAGTAAATACAAGAAGTTAAAGGTGAAACGTTCACGGGACATCAATTCCATACGTTAACAGTTTTATGGAACATCAATTACATGCATTAACAATTTTATGGAACATCAATTCCATGCATACGGTTACCACCTCCTCCCATTTACTTCCCCATTACTTAATGAGACCAGAGTATGTTTCACTCCGACTTGTATAAATAGGTCTTACCTATTTCCACAGAACAACAAGTTCATTCGGGAATATACAACACTCAGAAAATACTTGCTGGCTAGATTACCTTGTTAGCCTTCCCGCTTTTCTAATACCAGTAATAGTAACACAACTACTTTTTCAGAATCAACTATTTTGGTATCATCACCTTCCTTGCTTCCCTCCCCAAAACCAACCCATTTTCCTCCCCTTTGTGACCGAAGCAAGTCTGGAACGGCCATTTCTTGGTTTAGGCCAGACTTGTATAGATTAATCTCTCGAATCTAAAGTACTCCCTTGCAGTACATTGTTTAGGGTTTAAATTGTTTCTCACCTTCACACCTGAAATTACCGAAATCAGCAGAAACCATTTTCACCTACAAACAATTGGCGACCACAGCGAGAGGTTCGATCTTTCAGTTACAATGTCAATTTTCGACCGTCAATATCGTTCTTTGACCCAGACGTCAAGATGGTAGAGGAAGACGATCCACTCCGACTCAGTTACCCGACGACCCGATTATTAGTCATGACACGATAAAAGATGACTGGGGACTTCCCAAAGGTTAAAAGAAAAATGATCCCCCTAGGGTCAACGGCTCGGTTAATCAGAAAATTCAGTAACAACTAGGTAATTTCCACAATCGCGGTGGTGCTTCCCATAAAACTCGGTCTTATACCCGGAAGGTTCCCTATTCGTCAGGAGACCTAAAAACCAAGTAAGTCCTACCTAGACAAGATACGTGGTTTCCTTTTTCATGTTTTCACAGGAATAATAAAACCAATATCCATGTTATGTTTCACCCCATGTCATCTACCAACACACTTTTCCATTTTTTTCCTGGGATGTCTGTGTCACTTTCAATCATAACCAAAACAATCAATTCCTAAACAATTCATTCCAAAAATAATAACCCAAAACCGTCAAAGTAACATTTATTTATCAACCCAAGAAATGCAGGAAATCAAAAACCATAAACCAGGCGCTTTGTTTGCCTTTAAAAAAAATAGTCACCTACCCGTACGTGCCTACTTTGCACAATAATGATTACCTGTCACTATTAGGAGACGTTACTACGGTGACATTCGAAGAAATGATTATGATGAAGTATTTACACAAGTTTATGAAAGGCATACCCATGGCTAGGGTTTACACCAGTTCAGAAGAAAAATATTTCTACAGATTTATGGAACGCATGCCTACGTCTATGGTTTGCACCAGCACAAGAAAACAAGAAAACAAATTTAAATAGAAACGCTGGAGTACATAGATGGAATGTGCTTGCCCACTTTATCACTACTACGCTGCCGCTAACACCAGGACATGATAACAAAGATACGAGGTAAAAAGGGGAGCCAACCCCTTTCATAAGCATAACACTTTTTGGAATTTGAATAACGAAAGGATTTCTTGTTTGATCTACGTCTGGAAAGAGGAAACTAGGACCGTAAGAACAAGTCCACGCCATTCCAAGCCAGTGTTGTGCCAAGCCAATAGTCTACGCCATGCCTAGTCAACATTCCACGCCATACCAAATCCAATTCCAGATGCGCTTACCAGACGAGCTTACCAGACGCGTTTACAAGATGATATTACCAGAAAAGCTTACCAGACGTGCATGCTAGGCACACATGCCGTACGCGCATGCCATCCACAATACCACACCCTGCGCTAACATCTTGCATCCTTCCATCGCTAACACCTTTCATCCTTCCAGCGCCATCCTCTCCGCTTCGCAACCAGCCAAAGCAGCGCCATGGCTCCAGCACTCCGTGATAAAAGCAGTGCCATCTCTGCACGATACAGTTACGATCACCAGAACCAGAACCACTTCCGCCACCCCAATGTTTCTTCAAGCATGACAGCTCCAACAGTCACCAGAGGCGCTACTCCACCATCATGGCAAGATGCTGGAAGAGCCGGAAGAAGCCGACCTCCTTTTACCACTATTGATTTTATTAAAAGACAAAAGGCACATCAGCAGGACGTGCATTTATAGATGAAGAGGCTCGCGTTGCTCTTGAACGACTAGTAGAAGGATGGTCATCAATCCAATTTCATCACACGTAAAGATCGGGAACGACTTCTCCCAAATCAAAAGCAAAGGAAATCATAAATCCTCCTGAGTTCACAGAGACCCTCTTCCCGTCAAGACCTGCACGACGGGAACTTCTTCCACAAAGTCGTATAGTCTATGATGAAATAGTTATGTGAGATTCTATATTTCTCCAAGGCGTAGCGTCAAAACATATTTGCATCCCTCAACCGCACTGCATCAGGAAAGCAGGGGTTTCCATCCAGGGAAGCCATTCCCAAACCCCAACCTCTCCTGGAAATCACGATCGATAGATGGAACTGGGGACTCCTAACCACTGTTCGATTGAAGGGCATCCCGCCTTACATCAAACTAGTTGACGAATCTTCTTCAGCGTCTCCACATCGGCAGCCACTCCGCTTTAAGATTCGCTCCAACAGCCGCTCCGCTTCAGCATTCTCTCCATAAGCTGCTCTAGGATCCGAAGACGAAACTCCAGCGTTTTTACTCCATAATTTTCAACATCCTCTCCAAGAGTCGAAGCTACTTCAACGCCGCTTATTCCTGCAAACATCGTACCACCACACTCCCCATGTCAAGAAACATAGTCATCCAGTCAATCTTCGTAGTCATGGCCACCTTTTAATCCATCTCTCCAAAACTCGTGATCATGGACAGTTTGCTCGCTTACGCATCCATCCAATAATTTTACCTCCACGGAAGCCCATACAATTCCAGCCAACTTACTTTGTTACCAAGACAATGTAGTCTCTCCTAATTTCATCTCCTACTAAGAACTGTTGTCGCTCATTTGTTAATAACAGCCATAGCTTCACCAACCAAAAAGCCGTGCCTACAACAAGGTCATCTACTCTTCAAGGGTATAGCACAAGAATATCATCACCTTTCTATCTAGAATATGCCTTCAACACTCTACGAGGCCGCGGGGGATCCCAAGCCTGCACTATCCAGAATATTTCATCATATAATTTCTGAGCATCCCAGTGTCACATCCAGAAGAATACGATAGTCTTATATCAAATCCCGTGGACAGGGATTCAAGGAGATGTAATGAAAGTAGGGTACGCATGGGTACTACCAGCATGAGATGCTTTCACTCCCCTCAACCAGGTTATTACTAATCACAACATCATCACTGTCGAGGTTTTATGAGCAGCGGGAATTTCTCAACATGAAGCCGTACATGTGCATCGAAAACTCCAAAAGCACGGCAAAAGGTTATATTCATATATTCATCCATGCCATCATATCAAACCGAAGTATAACCGAGGACTTATCATCGCATCCTATTTCGTACGATAGTCCAAGATTCATAAGATGGTTCAAAGTATTTGACTTGGAACAAAGTCCCGGAAGACTTGATAGCAGCGCATCGGCAATGGAATGTCTCCTTATTTCATCCAGGGGCTCCAGAAGTTTTCGACCATGCAAGCATTCACAACACATAATCATCACGATCATAAGGTCCACTGAACAACCTAAGATCGAGGATGGACCGACGATGCAACCACAACCTCCAAGATTATCCCTGACGTGATCGTTTCCGAGCATATATTTCGTCCATCCGTCCCAAGAATACAATGGGGTTTTGGTAAATTTTTGGAACCTACTGGAGAGACACTGCAGACAAAAACACGGATCCAGACGAACAATAGAAAAGCATAAGAGGGTCGATATCTCTTTTCGTGCGGACAGAGTTTTTAGAGATTGAACAGAATAAATATTCCTTCTTGCTCCATGAACGGAATAGGTGACTGGCGCGCGACTATGCCACCCCGGGCCCGCAACATCCCTCGTGACTTCTTCCTGATTTTCACTGTCAGGATGTTTCACCTCCTAGGCGAGCTCGAAACCTAAATATTCACGTAAGGGGAGATACATATTTCTGTTTTGTGTCCGATAAAGGGGCAGACCATCAAAATACGAGTCCGAACGCGAATTCTATAGCGATTCTAGTAAAGTGTGCTAATTAGGGTTTCAGCGTGTCAAACCCTAAACAACAAGCGCTTCCCTTGAAAGCGTTTCCCTTCCAAAGTGTTTCCCTTACCAGAGTCATGCCTTGCTAAGCGCTTTACAGAGTGGCCCACACCCGTTCCATTCCCTTCAGTGCTAATGGGTCCCCTTCATGCCAAGTCCACGCTAGCATCTCCGCCTCGTGTTCTAAAGCCTAGCCTTGAAGACACCCAATCATACCGGGATTTGCGTAAAGCTACCAGATGAAAGCATTGCGGATGCTACCTACCTCTCGAAAAAGATTTTTGAATAAGGAAAGAATTTCATGTTAAAGCCACGCATGAAGAAAGGCAATTGTTCCCACAAGAGCAAGTATTTCCACTCCTAAGATATATGTGCTTTCCTTGCCATTGCCAGTCTTGCCAGCGCTTCACGTTTAGTTTTTGTAACAATCCGCGTTTTTCATGCTAATGCCAGCCAATGCCAAAGTTCCGCGCCAGCCAGGACAATTCGCGCTTTCCATCCTAAAACCTTTCCAGTGGACCATGTCAGAGCCTTGCCAGCAACCTGCATTTCCCCTTGCCGCGCTTCCATTACGACGCCATGCTTTGCCAAGCGGCCCACGCCCATTCCAAGCCCATTGGTACTGATAAATCCCTTTCATGCCAAGTCTATGCTAGTAGCTCCGCCTCATGTTCTAAAGCCTGGCCCCAAAGATAACTAGTCATACTGGGATTTGTGCAAAGTTACATGATGCAAGGATTGCGGATTCTACTTATATCTCGAAAAAGGTTATAAAAATCTCCTCGGCCCTCTTTCATGACTTACTGTCTAAGTTCTGTCCTCGTATGTCATCATTTTCTACCCCCTTGGCCCCACGATCCAAGTCATTCGCTTGTTTTGCCTTCCAAGACCGCGCCCGCTTTGCCTCGGTAATGTACGGCCAGACCAAACTAGCAATTTCCATCTCATCACTCCACAGTCTGCATCCCCAACACAACTTATGCAAGGCTGCCAACACGGGAAGCAAAAATTCTTTCCACCTCTCAAAAAGGTTAGTCGAATTTTCCTGACCATCTTTGTAATGATTTACGTATCAATTCCGTCCTTATTTGTCACCATCATATGCTTACCTCGCAACAAGGCACCTGTTCCGAGCTAAGCAGGGAACTTAATGTTGATGGTGGTTTTTAGCCTAGGGTTAAAATCACAAAACCCTAAACCCTAGTAGACAGTGATGTCACAACATTTAAGTAATAAGCATTTACTAGGCGGATTTATTGAAATCTTTAATGTGTCTATAAATAATTACCGGGGTATCTTTTTAAATTAGGGTTACTACAAGCCAAACCCTAATTCCCCTCTGTGCCAATAGCAAACCATGCTAGCCACACTAACTATTCCAAAGCATTCCAACCATGCTAGTCCCACCTCTGTGCCAATGGCAAACCATTCTAGCCACACTAACCGCGCCAAAGCATGCCAACCATGCTAGCCGCACCTCTGTGCCAATGGCAAACCATTCCAGCCACACTAAACGCGCCAAACCATTCCATCCTTCCCTACGCGACTACCAAAACAAAGGCGTGCAATAATCAACGGTTTCCCTTCAATCCCAGGAGCAAATCCTGGCCGTCCAAGGTTACCAAACGACCTTTGGCCCAAAACCCAAGCTTGGTCACGCATATAGCCAAAGCTAGCCACGTCATTCTCCCATGGAAAACCCTTGGCCCCTTACTCCGATCCAAAACCGCACCTACCCAAAGATAGCCACGCCATGCGCCCATGGAAAACCCTTTGCCCCACATGCCAAGCCAAAACCGCACCTACCCAAAGCCACGCCATGTGTCTATGAAAAACCCTTGGCCCCACATGACAAGCCAAAAACGCACCTAGACAAAGATAGCCACGCCATGCCCCCATGGAAAACCCTTGGCCCCACATGCCAAGCCAAAACTGCACCTAGCCAAAGCTAGCCATGCCATGCGCCCATGGAAAACCCTTGGACCCACACACCAAGCCAAACCACACCTAGCCACGCCATGCACCCATGGCAAACCCTTGGCCCCACATGCCAAGCCAAACCACGCCAAGGAATGCCATGCCAACCTAATTGCGCCAAGGCATGCCATGCTAGCCTAGCTGTGCCACCATGCTGGCCTTCCCTACACGGCTACCAAAACAAAGGAATGCAACAATCAACGGTTTCCCTTCAATCCCAAGAGAAAATCCTAGCCATCCAAGGTTACCAGACAACGCATGGTAACCTTTGGCCCAAAAACCTAAGTTTGTCCAAGCCAAACCATGACATGCTAAAGGCATGCCAACCCAGCCACGCCACCATGCTAGCCTTACCTATGGGGCCACCAACAAGCGAAAGCGTGCAATGATAAACGGCTACCTTTCCTCTTAAGATGCAAAATCTCGACCGTCGAAGGTCACCGAGCTACCAAGTCTCCCAAACTCGACTTTCCAGGCAACAACGACATGACACATATTTTCCACAAAACATTCGAGATATCAAACACATATCACAAACTGGGGATCCTCTTTGGGTATTGGGTTGTCGGTTTATAACGTGCGGCGTACACTACTCCCGTCATAAGGAAATGTCATAAGGGTGAGGCGGTTAGAAAACATAGGGAGTTAAAGGTGAAACGTTTACGGGACATCAATTTCATACGTTAACAGTTTTATGGAACATCAATTCCATGCGTTAACAATTTTATGGAACATCAATTCCATGCATACGGTTACCACCTCCTCACATTTACTTCCCCATTCCTTAATGAGACTAGAGTATGTTTCACTCTGACTTGTATAAATAGGTCTTACCTATTCCCACAGAACAACAAGTTCATTCGGGAATATACAACACTCAGAAAATACTTGCTTGCTATCTTACCTTGTTAGCCTTCCCGCTTTTCTGATACAAGTCATAGTAACACAACTATTCTTTCAGAATCAACTATTCTAGTCTCATCACCTTCCTTGCTTCCCTCCCCAAAACCAACACATTATCCTCCGCTTTGTGACCGAAGCAAGTCTGGAACGGCCATTTCTTGGTTTAGGCCAGACTTGTACAGTTTGATCTCTCGAATCTAAAGTACTCCCTTGCAGTACATTGTTTAGGGTTTAAATTATTTCTCACCTTCACACCCGAAATTACCGAAATCAGCAGAAACCATTTTCACCTACAAACACCGATCTAGAAACCCCACGAAGGGACTCATCATCATCTAGAAGGGAGGAATCACAAATATTCGCAATAGCTTTTCAGGTTCTGGCTAAAGGAACATTGTCCACTCCTTGTTGAGAATCAAAATATATGCTAGATAACTACGCCATAGAAGATTTAGGTGAAGAGTCTTCCTTTGCGAGAAAAGTCTCATCATTATCATCATTGCTTTCAACAGATTGAATATTCGAATGAGAAGGATAGCGAACTTTTCGCTTCTTGGAGGGATTCTTAGAAGAAGGTGATGCAGCTGATTTCTCCTTGCGAAGAGTACCATTACTCTTTCCTTTAGTCTTTGCAATCTTGCTAGGATCATCAATTTTTTCTTCTTCAACAATTCTAATGTCAACCTTCGCACACAAATGAAGATAAGAAACAGAGGCAACAATATTGTTAAAAATAATAAAAAGAGTATTTTTTACTTCATCTGTGATCGATTGTAGCACGGTTAAGACGCTTTCCTTCCCATTTTTGTTGTTGTTCTTTCTCAACTTTGCAATCTAAAAATTTCGCAAGATTAAAAAAGAATGGAGTAGGGATACATGGAGGATTATAAACTGAGCGAAATTTGGAAACATACATCTTGTTGCTTTTCCGGCCAATTAAATACCCATGGCTAATATGCAGCGAGATTTTCGGGTAAATCATTAGAACCAGAGATATAAGGCCCCTTCAAAATCAAATGAAAGACACTCCACTTATCGTTTTTAGAGTGACGTGGGGTCTTATTATTACCAGAATTCCAGTCAATATCTTGCATGAGTACTTTGTCGCTGGCAACATTCTCTTTCTTATTCAAGCGAACTCCCAAGTGAGTACTTTCCTTCTTCATGGTGATTATTTCATAATTCCCGAAGAAGCTCTCCACAGTATACTGCTCAGAGATAATTTCTAGATCAACGAATTTAGGGTCTTTAAGTTTTGGTGGATAAAGAGATCCGAAACCTGCACCACGATGGGAAAACTCAAGTATAAGGCGAATACAGGGAAATGGTAGATGGCCTGCGAAAAGTTCACATGAGAAAGAAACTCGTAAAATAAAGGGAAATTGGGGTTGTAAAGAGGTATAGGGAGACCAGCGAGAAGCTGACCAAGTGTGACTAAGATTTCTTCACTATTACAATGATAATCAGAAAATAGTTTAGAAGAAAGAATGTACTTAGAACCCTGATCAGGAATGGTGGATAATGTAAAACCTCTTTCTTTGAAATCTCTCTGAATTTCTTCAAAAGAATTTCATATTTACGGCCACTTGGAGGCATCTTTGAGTATGTGAATGAAGAAGAAGTGGAGATTAAAAGGAGAATGAACTAAAAGTACAGTAGCAGAAGCAGAACTTGCGGAAGAGTGTCGAAGAAAAAAGTGCAGAAAGAATGAAAGGAAAATAAAAAGAGAGATAATGAAGATTAAGAAGAATATATATAGAGAGAAGGAGATCTCGAAAAGATAAACTCATTAATGCGAAGAGTGGACATTAATGGTTGAGAAGTGGTGGTTATAAAAGACGTGTCAAGAAATAGATGGTCGAAGAGACACGTGTAGTTTATTCTGCGCAAATTACGGAATCTTGTCAGTAGAGAAGAATATGGAAAAATGAGCAGGTGCGGAATTGTGAAGTAGAGGTTCTCATATCATTCTCTTCTTCACAGAGAAGACATGAGAAGAGGCAAGATGTAGGAGAAGAATCTCGCAACAACAGTATCCCAGCGAAGTTTTAACCAACAAGTGTATGCGAAGACCACCGCAGACTATTTGAAGAGTGACGTAGCAAATGACATCATCCTAATCACGAGGAAAGTGTGAAGACCTTGCGATATTGAAGAGCACGTGCGAAGAAAACCCTTGTAAGCTCGCGAGAACGACGCAAGACAGATCCGAAAATAAAGGTTGACTTAGCTGTCATCCACCATGTAATACCATATATAAAGAACCAAGCAGACTTGAGGGAGGAGAGATCATTTTGGTGGAAGTAAGAAAGCAAATAAGAGAGAGAAAGTCTAGAATAATTCTTTTTTCCTTGCATTCTTACCAATCTTGTAAAATTCATAGAAAAGTTAATAAAAACTGAGTGATTATTCTTGAAGTTTGGGTAAATCTTTGTGAAATCTCATTAGGGTGTGATTGTGGGGAAACCTGCAATTACAACCATAGTGGTTCTCCATGTCTTCTTATGGTCCTTAGTAGAGATGTATCTGTTCGTTAAAGTGTTCCAATGTCGACTTATAGCAAATTTTAGCATGCCTTTGAGAGGGTGTTCTATAGTGGACAAGTTTATGTATTCCAGAACCCAATCGGTTTTCAGTTTTTACAATTTGAGGTGGGATGAACAGTGTCCTTCGAGTTTGAATTCAATATCTTCTTCGAGAAGGAAATCAAAAAACTTTTTATAAATATATGAATATGATTAATTGACCGAGTAATTTGGTCGGTTTTTAAACAATTCAATGTTATGTAGACTCTTTACCTGCTACAACCACTGGTAGGAAGATAGCGACTAAAATGTATTATTTAAATGAACGCGCGATTCATGCATGAACCAGATGGTAATCTTCTCCGAATTTGCAGTATTAGTATATTAAAATTTAATACTAATCATCTGTTAACAACCTTGTTTGGGTACGTTCCAACTATATATACTAGTCTTCGCATCTTCGTTAAGCCGGAAGAAACTCACCCAAAAACTTTTACTCAAGATCTTTTTCCAACCATGTCCACATCTGCTGATAAAAAAGTAAGTGATCAACAGCACAAAACGCCTGCGAAAGGAACAGACCAAAGTAGCAGCAAGAACCAAATCGGAGCTTCACAGAAACCTAAAGCAGATGATTCGGCTAAAGAGAAGCAAAAACAAAATGCACGAAGATTAAGGGAGAAATTAATCAAAAGTGTAAAATTCAGGAAAGGGGGCGATTCATGGGATGATTATTAGGATTTTCTGTCTGTTGTCATCTTGGTGTGTTCTTTATGTTTGGCTATGTTTGCTGTTTAAAGTTGTGTGTTTTATTGTATTTTTCCGTTTCCAATAAATTGTGAAGGCTGTTTTTTCTTGATCGACTTTGTGATTGCTGTCTTGTTTTGTATAATTTGTATGTCTCATTCCTTCAAACATATAGGACTAGTTCTTTCCGGCATGACATTTCAAATATGCTTAGATAGTCGCTTCTCCGACGCTTATACGACCTTCTTACTATCCAGTTATTACATGGATCTCAATTTCTCCCATAAGACGATCAATTCTAGTCGTATATATATATATGAGGTTCTTGTAACTCCGACAATTTTACGCCCCAGTTTCTCATTGTTTGTCACTATTCATAACATTTAGACCTTGCGCGAATGCAAGGATGATCTTATCCAATGTCTTTTTTTTTTTTTTTGTTAAACTCTTATCCAATGTCCTCCGAGTAGGAATTCAACATTCAACATCTTCTTCAAGAAGGAAATTCAATTTTTTTTTATAATGATATGATTAATTAATTGACTGGGTAATTTGGTCGTGCGTGTTTAAACTATTCTTTTTTTTTGCTCGGTGTTTAAACTATTCAGTGCAGACCCTTTACCTACTGCAACCACTGGTAGGAGGATAGGGACTAAAATGTTGAGATCTGTTAGAATTGCTTATTTAAATGGATGCCCGAATCAGTAGGTAATCTTTCTGCTAATAACCTTCTTTGGGTAGTCCGATTTTGTTCACTATCTAACGATGGTCCTGTGTTTAGGAAACCTCGCGTACAGTTTCTGATCATATGTTAAATAGATGCACTGTGCATGATGAATCTGTTGGAAACTTCTCCTTGGGTCTGAAACTTCTTGGGAGTGTGCTAATTGATATTCTCCGGCGTCCAAGGACGGATCAGCGGTGCTGATCTTTCCCCTTGGGTCTGAGTCTCTTTGGTTAGTGGGGTGTGTTCTTTTATTTATGGTACTAAGATCTGGTTATTTTCAGTCAGAATCAATTAATCTTTATCATTCAAGTTCTTTTCCTGGTTACTTTCATGTCTACTTTGCTTAGAAGATTTGAGATCGAACAAAAATCGTTCACTTGCATTAGGAGCAACGATTCTCTTATTCAGATATCGGAAAAAGGGAAGGGATATTCATGGCTAGCTTCATTGTCGTTTGAATCCATCTACGTTTTGATTGGTTTTCTGAGACACCATTATACAAAAGCAGCAGTTCTGTATGACCAGGTGAAGTGTGTGGAACAGGAAGGGAAATGGGTTTATGAAAGACTATCCAACGTCAGTGGTGAGTTCATTAGGGCTACTCGATTCCTTTTTTCGAACAACGGAAAGAAGAAAAGTTTTTGTTTTCCGGCGGGACGAGCCAGATGGGGATGGGATACTTGGGCATCCCAGTTAGAAGTGGTGGTGACAAAAAAGTGCAACAACAAACAACCGCCACCAGAGCTTCATGAATTCCCACGACTGCAGCAACAGAAAACCAATACAATCGGTTTAGCAGAGAAGAAATATGCTACAGCCGTGCCATCAGGGGAGGTGGGCAATCAGGAAAAACATTATTTTTCAACAACATGGAATCCAGGACATGAGGTGCATGAGATAAAAGATTTCGGCATCATTTGCTCAACGGGAAGATGGAATCCTGGGTGGCGTCTAGTGGAGAGGACGATCAAGGAAAACATGGGTTGGACAAGGAATATAAGCTTAAGACAATTAGATGCAACTCATGCATTATTTATTGCCGAGAATGATCTTCAGCTAGAACAAATTCTTAGCAGTAAAGGCATGAACATTAAATATAGCATTCTCAATTTCCAGAAGTGGTCAGGAGAATGGTCAAACACACCATCTAAGATCTTCTCTCAAAAGATTTTTCGGTTAAGAATGAAAGGTCTACCTTTGGATCTCTGGACGGAATCCTCGTTCATAAGCATTGTCAACAGATGGGGAAGGCTGCGAGAAATATCGAAGGCAACTACTGGCTTTTTCAAACTGACAGAAGCAACAATCTGCGTTGAAGCAAAAATGGATGAAATTCCGGCAGCAATGACTATTTGGTTTGATGGCCGGGAAATCAGGTTGTTGCTTGAGGTTATACAAACGGGTAACTTGGATAAGATCATGTGCACGTTAGTTGATTTAGAGGTTTACAATAATGTTACTCAAGAATCACCAAGACTGACGTATCCAAATAAAGGGGAGATTAGTTCTGGTGTCATAGCTACGGCAAATACTAAGGAACTATGGCAGGCTGATGATCAGCTTCAGGTAGTTCAATCGCCGGCTACATCTGAGGGACTTTTCATCAGAATGGAGGGAGGAGAAAGCTCAGTGTCAGGAGGCAATCCGAGTAATCAGTATGAATTTTTACACACTATTTGAGCTAACAGTCCTATTGGAAACAGGTTTGCTTCCAGGCTAGAGGTTGTGTCGCCGGCGAGAGAGGTTAGAGAAAAACTTGCTCAGTCAGCGGAGGTGAACAAGCCAACGGATGGAGAACAAACACCACGAGAAACAATGATCTCAAAACACATCGTGGGGGACACGCGTGGAGACATTGAGGTGATGATGTCGGAAAAAACATCTCCAATATTGATAAAGAAAACAAATGCGAGTAACAGCACGCCTCAACTGAAAATGATGAAACATGTCTGGAATAGTGAAAAGCAAAAGAGAAGTCAAGACCTGGGAATGAGCGTAACCCATCATGCTAGCTTAGGTTGGCGGAAAACAAATATGGGTCTAGGGGTAACACAGAGTAATCCTTATTGTAACCTGCACAATCAGAAAAGACTTGTTTTCAATGAGGGCTTCAAAGGGATTCTAAAATAGCCTCTTTCTGGGTTTCACTTCGCACCGTGCTCTTCCAAAATTACAATAAATAATCACTTTTCTGCTCTTGAGGGTGAAACTATTGACGCTAAGGAAACTGCAGCTGAAGAGAAGCCTCTGATGATTACTCCACTAAATCAATTGGGTCCGGCGGCTGAACCTGATGAACCTTATATGTTTAATCAAGAAGTAATCAGAAGAGAAATTAGCACTGTAGAGAGTGAGGAGGATTGTTTAGCAAAGAATCAATTGAATAGTGCTCTTCAATCAGTTATGGCTCTTTTTGGTATTCCACAAGGTGAAAAGAAGGAAGAAATAGATGAAATTGTAAGATGACAGTTGGGGGAATCTAAATAAAGAAGCCTCGAGAGGAAGGAGAAAAAAAAAGACAGTAGAGAGTTAGATGAGGCAGTACTAGACGAAGGACTAGAGGGGGTAAGACTACTACTCTTGGATACAAAAGAAGGCGTAAATGGAGGCAATAACTGGGAAGAGGACGTCTCAGAAAAATCAATGTGTATATCAACCAATTCTAGTGCTACAAAAGTACAACGGGAGTCAAACAGGTTAGCTTTCTCTATGAGTAACCTTGTTCCTAGCAGTTCTAAAGACAGAAGAGCGGCAAAAGGGGGCAGGAATGGTTATAAATGAATGCAAACATAGTTAACTGGAACATTAGGGGGGCAGGGGATGCGAGCAAGAGGGCTATTATTAATGAATCCATACTAAGAAGCAAACCAAATGTCGTTGTTTTATAAGAAACGAAGAGGGAGGTTATTACTCAAAGTTTTCGTAGAGAATTATGGAACAGGAAAGGGATCCAGTACTGTTATGTTCCTTCACAAGGGGCTTCAGGAGATATGTGTATAATGTGGTGTGAAGATGAGTTTGAGCTATTAGATACCTTAGAAGATCAATATACTCTCTCTTGTATGTTCAAGTCACGAAAGGATGGGACTGAGTGGTTTGTTACTGTGTGATAGACACATTTTTGTGTCTGATTTGTTCTCAGTGTCTCTATTGTTAGTCTCGATTTTTGTACTAATTTTGGTGTTTTTATGTTTGTTTAGGTGTTTTTGGAGAAATACATTTATGTGGAAAAAGTTACTCGAAAAGTGTTTTTTTGGACCCCGGGAAAAAGGTGATAAAGGCACCCTCATTTTGGATAAGAGCACCCCTCAAGGAATCTGCTATTCGCACCCCCGGTTTGGTTAGGGGGACACCCATCTTCTCCCTTTCAAATTTGTTTTTGGCGGGAAAATCTGGTTTCAAAGAACCAAAATTAGGGTTGCTGATTTGGGCGTGTTTAGGGAGATTCAATGGCTGAAACTTCATGGTTCGACTTGATTCATCATCACAAGAAAGGTATGGTCGATGGTTTCGACTGAATTTGGCTGGAAAAACCGAGACAAGAAATCAGAGCAACATGAACACGTACACGGGTCTGCATGCGTTTTGGAGATTTCGAACGTGTTCTGCTCATGTCTGGTCACTCGAGCAACACTTTGGACCTTGACAAAGATAAATAAGGAGATTTTGCAGCTATAGTTAGGAGGCAGTCTTATATGTTATAACAACAGCGACAGTTTACAGATATCGTTCTCTGTAACGGTGTTTTGCAATAATTATAAGCGTTGCAAACACCCGGTTTTAATTATTTTCTCTATATTTCATCTTTGTAAACACCTATTTGAGCAATGAAATCACCTTTAGAGTGTGTTACCATGATGAGAAGTTAATCCCAACCTCTGGGGCGATGGAGGAAGCCAAGTTTCACAAATGTGGTAATTTTATCAATTCTTGTTATGACTATTTGCATTGTTATTTAATTTATTTATGAGATTCATTGTATGGTTGTGCTTACAATTGATGGGTCATGCTTAGATTAGAAGTTTTGATGTCACATGCTTTAGTTTTACACCCATTACTTTCGAAATCTACCTTAGGCAATGAACTAGAGTCGATAAAACTTTATCATTTGAGTGTTTATTGTTTAGAATTGATATATGAACCATATTAGTGTGAAAATTGGTGGAATCCTTGCCCCAGTCTCTCCATATTTTTACAACACTTTTTAATTGAGTTTGTTATAAAAAAAATTTAATTAAAGTCTAAAAAAATCTTCCTTCACAAGTCTCAACGAACCTTTTCACTACAACATCATTGATAAATACCATCACTGGGGTGTATGCACCAAATGATAGAGTTCAAAGGAGGAGAGTTTGGAGAGAGATTGCGGGTGTTTTGGGTGTCTGGGATTTACCGGGATGTGTTGTAGGAGATTTTAACACAATTCGATTAGTCGACGAGAAGAACAGAGACATTACTGCCAACAGAGGTATGGCTGAGTTTTCGAATTTTATTTCGGACTGTGAGCTGTTTGATCTTCCTTTGTACGGAGCTCATTACACCTGGTCGAACTTTCAAGAGGATCCAATCTGCTATAGACTTGATCGTATGTTAGTTAACAGCAAATGGGAGGAGAGGTTTCCCAACACAACTCAAAGCATAATACCAAGACCAACGTCCGACCATTATTCACTGATTCTGAATACTCATGGGATGTCGAGCAATCATCTGCCTTACAAGTTTGAGATTATGTGGATGGAAGAAGGCTCACTATACGACCTGATCAAGGGATGGTGGGAAGGTAATGAGGCTACTGGAAGTCCGGGTTTTATCTTCTGGAAGAAATTACAAATGCTAAAAGGAGATTTGAAGACTTGGAACTGGGTCCATTTTGGCAGCACAAAGAGAGTGATGGATGATATAATGCTCAAAATTCATGCTATCGATCAGAAAGATGAAGATCGTAAGGCGAATCTAGAGGACAGACTAGATAGAATCAATCTTAAAAGAGAGTTCAAAAGGTGGGCTACACTGGAGGCTTTGTAGCTGAAGAGTAAGGCGAAAGACAAGTGGGTGGATGAGGGCGACAACAACACGGGTTACTTTCATAGATGTGCAAATCAGAAAAGAAGGCAGAACTTCATCAGCTGCTTGGTAATCGACGGGGAAATAAAAGAAGATAGTACTGTGATCAAGGAACACATTGGTGACTACTACACCAGCCTTTATAACGATAATATTCCTCACAGACCATTCATGGAGGATGTTCAATTTTCATCAATCACTCTGGAAGATAAGGTTAGGTTGGAAGGCTCTATTTCGGAGTAAGAAATTTTGAGAACCGTTAAAGGTATGGGGATAAACAAGGCCCTGGACCTGATGGGTATCCGGTAGAGTTTTTCACATGATACTGGAAGATTATAAGAGAATATTTTATGAAGGTGGTGAAGCATTTCGAAGTAACGGGGTCCCTGGATTGGAGAATCAACAACACGTTCATAACATTAATACCAAAAAAGGAATCAGTGGAGGTGGTTAAGGATTTTAGACCTATAAGTTTGATTAACATCTCGTACAAAATCATTGCTAAGACACTGGCAACGAGATTGAAACAAGTCCTTCCTAGTTTGATCTCGGATACCCAAATTGCATACATAGCTGGGAGACAAATTACAGACAACATCTTAATTGCAAATGAGTGTATGGACAGTAGGGTGAATCAGAAAGAAGTTGGGTGGGTCTTAAAGATGGATGTGGAGAAAGCATATGATAAGGTAAATTGGAAGTTTCTTCTCAAGGTAATGGAGAGGATGGGTTTTGGTTTCACATGGAGGAACTGGATTCGTTCTTGCATTTCGTATGCACACTTCTCCATCTTGGTCAATTGGTTACCGGGTACTAATTTTAGGAGTTCTAAGGGTCTCAGACAGGGTGACCCCTTGTCCCATTTCTTATTTACCATGGTTATGGAAGGTTTATGTCGGATGATCGCTAAAGCTGAATAAAATGGAATTTTATCGGGTTTTAAGGTAACTCTAGATGGTCGTGATGTTTCACACCTGCTCTCTGCGGACGACACATTACTTTTTAGTGCTGACAACAACCATAGCTTACAATCCATTAGGGAAATATTAACTTGCTTTGAGTTAGTGTCGGGATTAAGCATTAATCTTACTAAAAGCACATCTATTAGTATTGGAATCACGACACAAGATGAGGTGGTGGAAGATCTTCTAGGATGTACACTTGAAGATCTCCCGTTCAAGTATTTGGGTATGATAGCAGGGGCCTTATATAGGTGCAAGAAAATTTAGGATTCGGTTGTTGAAAACGTTGAGAAGAGACTAGATGGCTGGAAAAGAAGGTACCTCTCATATGGGGGAAGATTGGTTCTTTTCAAGAGTAAGGCGTTCAAAATATTGCCCATACAAGTGGTTGTCGGATGATCTCGGATACCCAAATTGCATACATAGCTGGGAGACAAATTACAGACAACATCTTAATTGCAAATGAGTGTATGGACAGTAGGGTGAATCAGAAAGACGTTGGGTCGGTCTTAAAGATGGATGTGGAGAAAGCATATGATAAGGTAAATTGGAACAGTACAGACAGCATATGATAAGGTAAATTGGAACATATGCTAAATTGGAACATAGCATATGTTCTGTGTTCTCTCGCAGTCTACCTGATGTCTGCGTTCACAATACCAACTAGTGTAGCAAAGAAGATTGAAAGAGAAATGAGAAACTTTCTTTGGGGAACAATCGATGGCAGGAATAGAGTGGCTCTGGTGGCGTGGAAAAAAGTTTTTCATAGTATACAAGAGGGAGGGTTGGGCATAAAAATTATATCAGTTATGAATGACGCTCTTTTGTGCAAGTGATTGTGGAGATTCTCAACTGAGCCGGAGGCGCTGTGGAGAAGAATTATGGAGGACAAGCATGGGTGTGACAACAATGGGTGGGATGTTAAGCAAACAAAGCACCCATATGGCATGGGGGTGTGGAGAGGGATATGCAACATGAGTGATAAATTCAAATTAGGAATTCAGCACAAGGTGGGAAACGGGAGGAAAAATGATTTCTGGGTGGATAGATGGCTGGTGATGAGGCGCTCATGGAAAAGTTCCCAAATCTTTATAATGTTACCAGAAATCAAGGGAGCCGGATAAGAGAATTAATCACTAGCAGCGTTGAAGGGGAGACCAGCTGGAACTTGGACTTTAAACGGAGGCTCACAGGTCTAGAAATAGGAGAGGTGGCAACCCTGTCTCATCTCTTAGAAGGAGTTAACCTAAGCGATGCTGAAGATAATAGGAACTGGAGGTGGGAGGCTAGCGGAGTTTTCTCGGTCAAGTCTTGCTACCAAGGGTTGGAAAATAGCTCAAGTATCTCTTTTCCTTCTGATCAAATTTGGAAACCTTTAGTTCCAACTAAGGTTTCTTTCTTTGTTTGGTTAATTCATCATAAAGCTATTTTAACTCAAGATAATCTCACTAAGAATGGAAGACAGTTAGCGAATAGGTGCATCTTTTGCAAGGCTAATGAAGAAAATATCGATCATCTTTTCGTTCATTGCCCGAAGATATATACGGTTTGGATGGTCTTCGTGAAGAAGTTTCAGCGAGATTGGGTTTTCAGTGGTAATGCTACGGACCTATTTGTCGAGCATTGGGCTAATAGCCTAACTGACGTTGGTAGGAAGCTGTGGGAGCCGCTACCATTTTCTTTCGTTTGGGGAGTGTGGAAACTAAGAAATAAGTGCATTTTTGAAGACGCTGAATACTCGCAAGAGAAGTTAATTATGAAGATTAAGGCTCTCCTACTGTATTGGACTTCTACAACCATATCTTTTAGAGGCATTACTTTTCAAACTCTGTATTATAACTGGGGTCTTGTTGTTAATAGGCAGTAGCTCGCATACTACGGTTCTTTTGTCTGTTTGAGGAACAACACGGTTCCAGGATTTCTTCTCTTTCTTTTCCTTGTCTCCTTTTCCCCTCATCTGTCTGTATCATTTCTTATTAATAAAATTCTTTGTTGTATTGATAAAAAAAAAAAATTGTACTATGTATTAGTAATTAAGAATTCTTAACCTTTTCTTAATTACATCACTCGCTACAAAACCGGAATTTGGGGTGATTCGCGTTTTGCTCAGAAGATAGATTTACGAAGATCACTGGTGAATGATGTAAAACCGGAACTTGGGTCAGAAGATAGATTTACAAAACCGGAACTTGGGTCCTATCCTTGGGATGATTATTAGGATTTTCTGTCTGTTGTTATATGTTGTGTGTTTTTCAATGGAGTATTCACAAAAATGGGTTCATGTTCTTCAAACTAAACCCCGTTATGTCAGAAGAAGATTCCGTTACATTAGTCTTTCAACTAGTCTTGAGTCTTGACCCACCACCACCAAACCCATCTCCACTTGCAGTAAAATAAGCTTTGATTATATTATCATTAGCTTGACAACTCAGATCCAGCGATTTGGTATTACGATAGAGTTTCCACGAAATTAAGACATTTTGTCTTTAATCCTTTTTTTCAACATTTCTCTCTTAGTCTCACACCTACCCCCACTTCAGTCACTGTCACAGCACATCCTATTCTTCGTCTTGATTGTGAAACTAACTGAAAATCTTCTTTGATCAAGCTTCATCAACATGGCTAGTACTACCCAAGTTAACAACGTTGACCGTGATCACCGAATCGACGAAACATTAAGGCTATGTAGCAAACTTATAATTGATTCTCAAGATGCCATGCTTCGTAGGATTGAAGCTATGCTTTGTAAGCTCGTCGAGTCTCAAGTGAACAATAATAATAACACTGGTATAGAACCACAAATTTCAATGTGTATAGCTCAATGTTTCTTATTTTCTTCTAAATTATGCGTATTTTAGTGGTTTTGCCTCCAGCTGCCTCAACAGATTCAGCACTATTAGCACCACCAGAAGAAGGTGTTTCCGACAACCGTGCTGATGAGTTACCGGCAGAGTTACCAGCAAACACTAGCAATACATCATCGCTATCATTAGAGGAGATCTTCGAGATACATGATCAAGTTGGACAAGAACAGCCAACGACCGTCAGGGAACTTAAATCTGGTAAGCTAATGAACAACAAAGGCTAAATTATCGTTTGTGCCAAATATCCGAGCAAAAATATAAAGCTTTTTCTAATATATACCCATTTGATAATGTGTTTATTAAAATACACCCATTCGTTTTTGATATTTCTAAAGTACACCCGATTTAATAATTCCGTCCTTTTTTTTTTTTTAATAAAACTGCTAACGGCCGTTAAATAATCAGGTGTCACTAAATCAGGTCAACTTGACTGAGTTGACTAGGCTGTAAAAGGTCTGAAACACCCTTAACTGTTTCATCTTATAGTTTCCACTTCTTTCACTTCATCCACAGTTTCACCTCACCAATAAATTATCTTATCTTGTTTGTCTTAAGCTCCAAAATTACTTCTAATCCTTGCTAGGAACACAGTAAACATAAATTATCTTGTCTTTGTTTCCTTGCTACTGTTCCAATTGTGTCTGTCTCAACTTCTTAAATTATAACACGAAGTAATGTCGTTATTGGATTGGATTACAAATGTGTATTGGCTAAGAAGAATAATTAGTGCTTGCAGCATAAGAATACAGATTTTTGTCATCATCTGACTCAATAATCAACTACAACCTGGATTTATTTGATCGCACATTGTGTATATATGTGAGACTGTTGACAGTAGCATATATACATGAATTAGTATACTGAACCAAGTGTACTGAGTGGAGTAGCCAGGTTGTTAGTATGTTGTAAAAAATCTCCGGAACATGCTCCCTTCAGCCCGACTAGCTAATTAAGATTATTGAGAAAAATTAGTAATGAAACTCGATTCAGGTATTCTTCCATGAATTCACGACTAAAGGGCAGAGACCTTAGGTCCATAGCCATTCAGGACTTCTTTCAAATACTTGTATGGGCAATAAAGAGATAACCCCCTTCTGTTGGAAATGAAACCCAAGATTCCTTCGCCATTCTTTTCTTGTGCTAAGGGTACATCGGGAATTTTGTATATAGGTATGATCCTTTACCGTTGATCGAAAGTACTTGATGTATGGTTGGATATTAAAATGGTGGGACTTAACAGTTTTATGGATGATAAGTGTATTTTAGAAATATTGAAAAAAACGGGTGTAGTTTTATAAACACACTTTCAAACGGGTGTATATTAGAAAAGATTCCAAATATAAACTAGCATAGCTTATTTAGTAACAGAACCAACCACTAGTGACCATTTTACATTTTCATTATCCATGGTCCTCTCAAATTTCATTCCGATAACTTTTCATATCGCTTAATTTTGTTCCTACATGTTAATTCAAGAAGATGACGGTTACATTTGGAATGGATACGAGGAACTATGGGAAGCAGCAGCAAATGGTGATTGGGAAACAGCTAGGGAATTTCTCAACCTTTATCCAGCAGCCATGACGGAACCAATAACAGTTTATGGAGAAACAGCATTGCATATAGCTGCATATGAGAGCCAGTTAGCATTTGTGCAGGAGATTGTGAATGTCATGCCAGAAGAATCACTTGCATTACAGGGAAATCGTCGCGGTTTCACAGCACTTCACATTGCTGCTAAGGTGGGAGATGTCAGAACTGCTGCAGTGATGGTAAGAAAAAACCGTAATCTGACACAAATACGTGATAAAAAGGGACGAGTGCCACTGCAAATTGCAGCAAAACATGCTTCAGATGGACAAAAAGAGGTATTAGAGTATCTTATCTCTGAAACAAGAGACGAGGACCCAAGTCCCTTCTCTGGTCATGGTGGTGCTGGGCTATTGCGGAATATACTTTATGCGAATTTCTATGGTTTGTAACAAGCACTAGTAAGATTATGATATGCTCAAATTCGTTTTGAACTAACCAACATTTTATTGTTGAACATTTTGTGTGTAGATATGGCGTTATCTCTCGTCCAACGGTTTCCGAAACTGGTTACTGAGAAAACAAAGATAACTCAACTATGTGGATTAGAAGTTATGATTCAGAGGCCATTTGTATTTCTAAGTGGAGCGAAGCTAGCTTGGTGGCAGCGCTGCATCTACTCATGTAAGTCGCAGAAGAAAAAAAATAATTCTTCTAATCATTTGTGGCTTCTTTAGTGGATATTAAAATGAATATCAAACCATGCATCTGTGACATTGCTTATACAGTAATTCAAGTGGATATGGGTTCTACATTTAACCATGGCACTACAGGAGACGAAGAAAACCTTTTGGGAAGCTCTAGTAAACCCTCAAGTAGTTTCGAAGGCACCATGACGAAGTTCATCTCAACGTACCTCATGCCTTACTTAACACGAGGTACCCATCTCGGAAACTTTTAGGCAAATCGCTGATGATCGAGCAGTTCTAATGGTGATTTTTGTTTGAATTTGTATTTCAGTAACTCGTATAAAGAAATTGTACAATCAAAAGTTGATGCATAGACAAGCCCTTTCCTTAGTCAAGTATATGCTAGCCCAACTTGATAAAACAATGAGTAGGTTTGAAATATCAGAATTTTTCGACAATTCTTGTGCCATGAAGACAGCTATAACATATGGAACGGTTGAATGTGTAGTGGAGTGTCTTCGAAAATTTCCTTACCTAATTTTGGAAGATTTTGGGAATAAAACAATGATAGAAATGGCTATTGAAGAACGAAATGAAAGGATTTTGAGCGTCATATTCGAAACCTGCCCTGACGACGCCAAGAATGAACTTGTTTCTAGTATAGATGAAAGCAATAATGGTATCCTACATTACGCTGCGAAGTTAGCACCTTCTAGTCAACTCAGTTCGATATCTGGTGCAGCTCTTCAGATGCAACGTGAGATACAATGGTTTAAGGTAATAATAATTCAACGATCATCAGATACACTATGGATATATATATATTCATGTTTAGTCTTTGTTCCTAAACAATATATATAATTCTATAAGCATTATATACGTTCAGGGGGTGGAAAATATTGTACCAGAAAAAGATAAGTATTTGAGAAACAAAGATGGAAATACAGCTCAATTCATATTCACTGAACAACACAAAGATTTAATGGAGAAAGGAGAAAAGTGGATGAAAGACACATCTGGATCATGCATGCTAGTAGCTGCCCTCATTGCAACTGTCGCATTTGCAGCATCTATTACTGTACCTGGTGGTAGTATTAGTGATACTAACAGCAGGAACAATGGCATTCCAATTTTCTTGGAGAAGAATTCTTTTACAGTCTTTGCAGTAGCGGATGCCTTGGCTCTATTCTCCGCCATCACTTCAGTACTCATGTTCTTAGCTATATACACATCTCGTTATGGTGAAAAAGATTTTCTCAAATCCTTACCTCAAAAATTGATCATAGGCCTTGCATCCCTGTTCATATCTATGGCCACCATCATGGTAGCTTTTGGCGCAGCACTTACTATTGTTATCGGACATCGGTTTACATGGGCTCCAATTCCAATAGCATTGTTTGGGTCTATTCCTGTGATTCTATTTGTATTCTTGCAGTTGCCGCTGTTCATTGATATGGTTAAGTCTACATACTGGCCAGGCATCTTCGGAAAACACAGCATACGTGTGATGAAGCGTAATAAGAATAAGAAAGAGAAGGAGAACTGAACCAAGAAAACATACTTTAAGCTACAAACAGCGAATTTTTGAAGATGGGCAACTGGTACCTAGATAGTTATCCGGAAGGTAAAAAGGATCTTGCAGAGTACTAAATTATAGAGTGCTGCGGAAACAGGTTTAGTTATTAGAGCTGATTTTGTATACACGCATGGGAGCATTTGAGTGACTTACTTCTTGAGCATCATTATCAACTATTCTACTCTTCAGAGTGCAACCTTTGAACATATATATTAATATCAGTTATCAAAAAACACTGGAAAATTTAATCTGACCAGTGTGGTTATAGCCATGAGTAATCGTAGAAATTGTTCGGCTTGGCTGAATCCGTTCGAGTACTGTTCTTTCTCACCTCCACTTGCATTGTCACTCTGGATCACTCAAATACCAGCGGTGATGGATTTAACGTAATAGTTGCTAAATCCGTTTGAGTACTCTTTTTTCCTGCATACATTTATCCTACTCCCGGAAACAAAAACGAATCGAATCTACTAAAGTACGTATGCATCACAGTATCCCAATAAAATTAGGTTAACAAAATGCATATTTCACAAATAAATAGAGCATAACCAAACAAATAAGAATACTGAAGTTGAACTAATGTCAGTAACATTAGAATTGCGAAATGGTGTTATATAATATTTCTTCAAAAATCTAGAAGAAGAATACCTGTTCATATATGACCCAGCGAAAATGATTTTCGAACAGCCTTTGCAGCTAGCTTGGTTAGCTAGCTTCTCACGTGGCGTCTAGCTGGACTAAAAACAAAATAACTTGTTGACTTCTTAATAAAATTAATTATTACAGTAATGTTTTCGTTCTTCCTATCTTCTCCTTCCTCTGGATCCAACTTATCTTTCTTCCTTGCAAAATCATAATCAAAAATTAAGAGTTCAAAGTTTACGGAGATATGGATAATATCGTTGACGAAGTAGAGTGATGGTCTTTTTCAAATTTACTGCATAGATGCAGATCTCTTCAAAAACCAAATTTATAATTAACAACAACAATCTTTACTTCTATTTTCACCAAACCCATGTTCTCAATCTCAACTTGGAAAATCTTTGTTTCCGTGTTATCAATAAAAACCCATATTTAGTTTTCATCTATTCATTAAATTCCTGATTTGAATCAAGAGTTTTGGGAACATTTTGACGATATTCTTACAATCAACCTCCCGAAGATTTGTTGACTTTATATCAACTCAGTAGTACCATGATGAACAGAAGAAAATCCATTACCATCTGTATCAATTTCATCCATCATTTATTTTAATTTTTATAGTGATGTCCAACTACTAACTTTATCGATGATGTCTTACAATTTGCATTTTACTGTTGTGGTATGATATTAATTGTTGATTTGATGACTCGAAATTGGTATTGGACAAGGGATTTAAGTCCATACCTTTAGAATTTTTCTATAAAAGCTTATCATTTTTCCTTTTGTCACTTGCAGGTGATATTTTCTTTCAAGGAGATTTACCTTGATGAAACATTGGAGGAGAAGAAGGAAGAGTTTCTTAAAGTAAAACGGAGAAGAAGGAAGAAGAAGATAACATGATTTTAACGAATATATTCTTTTTGGTAGGGGATAATGAAAGTCAACAATTCAACATTTACGTTTTTGTTTTATAATCCATCTGGCTGCCACGTATGGAGCTAGCTACAAAAGCTGTTTAGAAAGGCTGTCTAAATAGCACGGTTGATGACCCAGTGATCTCATTGAATTATGAAGACCTTCTTGCACTGTTTTTTGACTTCTTAATTTTCACCGACTCCATAATTTTTGCACCATCCTCTCCTAGTCCTTTCAAAGAAACTACCGTGTTCATGTGTGGAAGAACTAGATGAAACTGTTGCATGTGGGAGCCCAACTTTTGACCAAATTGTCTCGTAAAATCCACCAGCCTTTTCGAGGTAGAAGTTTTTGGGTCGTAAATATTGAGATAATCAGAATTGTAACTTAAAACGCCGCCGCTCTTTGTAATACCTAAAAGTTCAGCATCTGGGAGTACTGTGAATTCCCTAGTCCGACCCGACGACTGGAATTGTTCCTCATGGTGATTCATGTCATGATTATCATTCTTCTTTTAATATAACCATCCGTCATAAGATGTTTTTCCGCTTCTTTTGTGATCTTCTTTATATTTCTTGGTATAAAACAAACACTCACCTAAAATCCCTATTTTCTTTGTCTGATACGTATAGTTTAGTGTCTAGTGGGAAAGTTGGTAGTGGAAACTGTTCAAAGTTTTCATCAGCCACATCGAATACCACAATCTTCCATTCCCATTCAGAAGTGTTTTTCCAGTAAAGAGCTCCATTCACATAGACACCTCTGTCGCCAAGAGCTCTAGAATCAAACTCTCCAACACATCTCCATCCACTGCCACTACCTAGAGTATATACCATTACATTTACAGAGTTGGGTTTCTTAAACTTTTTCTTATACAGTGTGACAACTTTGTACTCATTGGTTGAAGGAAGGTAGCCAAATCCACACGACGAATAATATTCATCTGGAAAGTTTATCTTAGGTTTAGGAATTGTAACATACTCTTTGGTCATGGGGTTACAAAAGAAAATCTATTATTCCCATACTGAACACAGATCACACCATTAGAAGAACCAACAAAGCTAGTCTTGCGCAAAAATGGATTAATATTTCTTATCCTACCGATGGGTGTCTTTTGGTTCTCAATATATTCAAAATAGCATGGTTTTTTATTATTAGAGAAGGCAATAAAACCCAACTTACCAGAATCAGCAGCATAACTAGTTAGACGATTATAGTGCATCCGGGAGAATGATGGATCTTGAATGAGGTTTCTCCATGCTTTGGATACTTCCTTGCAGCCTAGAACTGATTCAGCAGGCAAACGAGTAAGAATATCTGTTATAATCTCTGTTGGGAGAAGGTTAAAACTATCCATCGGGACACCCCTTCTTGTTGTTGAAGAAGAAAGCTGGACTTGGGTATAAGAAGTGGTCCTGTATTATGAGAACCAAATATTTATAGGGTGATGTCTTTACTTATTTAGAGAAGACCTATAATCCTTCCTAAAATAAGAATTACCTAATTCATATCAACCTTAATTCATACTGTATTAAAAATAAATCCCAACCTAAACCGGCGAATGGACTTCCAACAATGCACTTTATACAATCCATCTTGTTAACACAACATAATACGTGTACATTGTGTCCCAACATTGTACACGGAGGTTTCTTCTTTAAGAGTTTACTATCTTTAGTTTTCATGTATATTAGAAAATTGTTCTCTATTAGGAAACAGGTTAGCTTAGAGTTCACGACATCTTCATGTGTATAAACTCTGTTGATCGTCATGTATAGTTATGAAGTTAGAAATCAATTATATACAAGTTCTGTTACTTCTTGTCTTCTCTTCTTAAACTCTTCTTATCTTTTATTAAACCCAGTATTAACCTAAACCTAGTAGTTCTATCTTGGTATCAGGTCCTTCAAACTATTGTCTACCGTATCTTCCACAAGTTTCTTCTACAACCGGTTAGCTCCTTCAAACTCACGTTTCTTCTCACCTTCGAGTTACGAGTTGAACACCAAAATAAGGCGTTAAATTCACACCTTGTTTCCAACGTTGCTACACAATCTACTACTCCATCTGGTATGTCTTCTCGCTTCCCATCCAACCAGTCTCAATCTCAAAGGAATTTTGTCCGTTCGGATATTCATTGTCAGTTGTGTGGTCGTAAAAACCATGAAGCTCTATACTGTTGGAACCGCTTTGATAATATTTTTCGTCCTCCTCGGCGTTAACCACCGGCTTTCGCACCTCATGCTTATACTGCTCAAACTGGTTTATTGCCAACTTCTCCATGAACTCCTGACAGTGGTGCTACAGATCATATAACGAATGATCTTTCTCGTCTTCAGTTTTTAACCAAGTATACTGGTCCTGATCAAATTCAGATGGGTAATGGCTCTTCTATTCCAATTTCTAGTGTTGGCTCCTCCATTTTGGGAACTCCCAACCATAAGTTGCAGCTTCGTAATGTCCTCTATACACCTCAAATATATCATAATCTCTTATCGGTATCTCGTTTTACTACTGATAATAATGTCTTATTTGAATTTCATCCGAATTTTTGTCTTGTGAAGGATAGATGTACCGGGAAGGTTCTTCTTCGCGGAATTAGGAGAGGTGGTCTCTATCAACTTGATGATTCGTTTAAGTCTCCTAAAGTTTGAATAGGAGAACGTACTACCTTACAAAATTGGCACTCTAGGTTGGGACATCCAATGATGCGTACAATTCGTAAAGTTGTCTCTCAGTTTTCACTTCCGGTTTCTAGTCAGACTATTAAGTTTTGTTCATCTTGTCATGAACATAGGAGTCATAAGTTACCTTTCAATCCTAGTAAAACCACTTATTTGAATCCGTTAGACTTAATTGTCTCCGATGTGTGGGGACCTTCTCATATTTTATCTAATGAAGGATACAAATATTATATCATATTTATTGATGTGTTTAGTCGTTTTACTTGGATGTTTCCTATGTCTCAAAAGTTTGATGTCTTTTCTATATTCTTTTTGTTTCAAAAGCATGTTGAAAATCTTTTTAATCGAAAAATCAAAAATTGTCAATCCAATAATGCACTTGAGTATCGCAAACTTACTCCGCATCTTCAGCAACTTGGTATTTTTCATAGATTTTCATGTCCGCATACCTCTGAACAGAATGGTTTAGTGGAACGCCGTCATCGTCATATTCGTGAAACTGGTCTTACAATTCTAAACATGGCTTATGTACCATCCTCGTATTGGTATGACTCTTTTTACACTGCTTGTTATCTAATGAACCGTGTTCCTTCCACTTCTATCAATAATTCTTCTCCTTATGAAGCCCTTTTTGGTCTCCCACCAGACTACACTTTGCTTCCTGTGTTTGGTTGTTTGTGTTATCCTTACCTACGACCATATAGGTCTCATAAGATGGAACCGCTTTCTTCTCCTTGTGTTTTTATTGGGTATAGTCCATCCCAGAAGGGTTACAAATGTCTTCACATCCCTACAGGACGGATATATGTCAGTCGTTATGTTGTTTTTGATGAGACCACTTTCCCTTTTGCGACCGCATTATCACCTTCTCCGGCATCGACATCTTCACAGGTACCTATTTCTACTCCCTTGAGTTTGTCTTTACCACCAGTATTGTCTACGAGTTCTACTATTCACTCAATTCCGCCAGAAAATGCGGTTTATCCTATGTCGTTTGAGTACGGTCAGTTTCCCAACGTTCAGTCTGCATTGTCACCTGGCAGTACTAATGATTATGTTCAGCCGACATAAATTCACTCCAGCTCTGACAGCAACTACTCTCATGCACAACCGACAGCACCTGCACATACTGACATTGGTCAGTCTTCTTGTTTCCAGCCGCCAGAATTTGTACAGCTCACAACACCTCCAACTGCCCAGCCGACAGCACCTGCAACTAATTTGTCGTCTTCTTTAACTTCCCAGCCAACAGCACCTACAATTGATCCGCCGTCTTCTGCAATGTCTGGTCCAACACTCACTACAACATCTACTTCAGCCACGCATCCAATGGCGACTAGGGCTAAGGATGGCATTTTTAAGCCTAATTCAAAATACGCACTGGTATGTGATTCACTTCTTGAGCCTACTTGTATTTCATAGTCTCATAAAGATCCAGACTGGCGTACATCTTATGATGACGAGATCAATGCATTGATTCAAAATGGTACATGGTCACTAGTACCATATGATCCTTCTAAGAATATTATTGGATGTAAATGGGTATTTCGTATCAAACGCAATCCTGATGGTTCAATTGCACGTCGTAAATATCGTTTGGTTGCAAAAGGCTACAATCAACAAGAGGGGATTGATTACTCTGAAACATTCAGTCCGGTTGTTACATTGGCTTTATCTTCCAATTGGCCTATTCATCAACTTGATGTGCAGAATGCTTTCTTACATGGTAAACTTCAAGAAGAGGTGTATATGAAACAGCCACCGGGATATGTGGATTTTCATTTTCCTACACATGTTTGCAAATTACACCGTTCTCTCTATGGACTCAAACAAGCTCCGCGTGCGTGGTACCACAAACTTAGTACCTTTTTGATACAAATTGGCTTTGTCACTTCAAAGTGTGACTCGTCTTTGTTCATTTACAATGGTACTTACGGTACTATTTATTTGTTGGTGTACGTAGATGATATTATATTCACTAGCTCCAGTACCACAGGTATCTCAACAAGAATTTTCAATTAAAGATCTTGGTTCCTTGTCTTATTTTCTTGGCATTGAGGCGATTCGTACTTCTTCGGGATTATTTCTCTCTCAACAACGTTATTCTCATGATCTTATTATTAGAGCAAAAATGGATGGTGTCAAACCAATTCATACTCCACTTAGTACTTCTGGAGATATTTCTTCTGATCGTAGCACTTTATTAACGTATGCTACTGAATATCGCAGTATTGTTGGCGCTTTGCAATATTTAACATTCACTCGTCCAGATCTTGCATATGATGTCAATAAAGTTTGTCAGTTTATGCATTCCCCTACCGAATTTCACTGGAGTTTAGTTAAGCGCATACTTCGCTATCTCAAGAATACTGCTACTTTTGGTATACTACTTCGGCCGTCGCCTTCACTACAACTATCCTTCAGTGCATATACTGACTCTGATTGGGCTGGTTCTCTTGATGATCGTCGTTCTACTAGTGGGTATTGTGTCTATTTAGGTGGAAATATTGTCTCTTGGAGTGCTCGTAAACATGAAACAGTGTCTCGTTCTAGTACTGAAGCTGAATATCGGGGACTTGCCATTGCAACTTCGGAAATTATGTGGATTGAGTCCCTCATTTCGGAACTCCGCATATCAACTCATTCTGCTCCTATTGTATGGTGTGACAATCTTGGTGCAACTTATCTCACTGTTAATCCTATATTTCATGCCCGGACAAAGTACATTGAAATTGGTTATCACTTTGTTCGTGATCAAGTTTCTTCTAAACTTCTTGATGTTCGTTTTATATCATCTAAAGATCAGATTGCGGACATATTCACAAAACCACTTTCTAGGGATAGGTTTTCTCTTTTACGGTTTAAGCTTACGGTTCAGGATAACCCGTTACGCTTGCGGGAGGGTGTTAACACAACATAATACGTGTACATTGTGTCCCAACATTGTACACGGGGGTTTCTTCTTTAAGAGTTTACTATCTTTAGTTTTCATGTATATTAGGAAATTGTTCTCTATTAGGAAACAGGTTAGCTTAGAGTTCACGACATCTTCATGTATATAAACTCTGTTGATCGTCATGTATAGTTATGAAGTTAGAAATCAATTATATACAAGTTCTGTTATTTCTTGTCTTCTCTTCTTAAACTCTTCTTATCTTTTATTAAACCCAGTATTAACCTAAACCTAGTAGTTCTATCTCATCTAAACGGAATTCCAAACTTTGATTCCCATCAACGAACCTTCCTGGGAAGTGATGCCATTCCTTCCCTAAGAACGGTCGAGCTCAGCAATTGTAAACGTAAATCCGTAGCATAAAGTCCTACCCACTGCTAGCAAGTACGTAGTTGTATTTTCCAACTCAAGCACTACCTTGAATATCGTGATTTTTCCGAATTAGATCAATACCACCATTCAAACCCCCAAATCTTTCCTCCTTCATTTGTTTGGTCTTAAGGTCTATGAACAAGGCAAGGAGCAAAGTTGTTTGCTCCTGTCTTTTGTAAAATTTCTGGTTTGCTCAGCAACCGCAGTTTCAGCATAGCAGCATCGGCATCTCCAACAACATGAACATCATCAGATACATTACCACTTGAAAGTCCTAGCTAGTTGGTCTAGCATTAATATCATGTAAATAAGTCTTGGAGTTTCACAAGAGGATTAGTTGTATTTTTTATCTTAATCTGTTGTTGAGTTATATTTTGATGATAGGCACGTGCTTAAATGTTTTTCCCGAACTCTACAAACATCTTCATCAAATCTAATTCTAGAACTAACTAGAACTGCAGTGTTGTATTTAGGTTTTAGTTTTCAAAACTCAGCCAACTTATGAACCACACTTAATATCAGACAAACAGGTGGTGAATGAATTTGTGCCACATGGTAAAGATGTCGAGTTAACGACTAAATTTCATAGGACCATAACCATATATAAAAATGCATCTTCGTGTTCATAACAAGAACTGAAAACTTGAGTTGATACATTTGGTTGTGTAAAGATGAGTAAAAGGGAGATTAATATTAGTATAATTAGCTAGGAAACAAGATCAATGTGACCAATATTGCTCAGTGCTGAGCATCATTATCATATATTCTACCATTCAGAGCGCAACCTATGAATATAAATGTACCGGTGCATATTTGGAAGTAGAGGTGTAAAACGTGCCGGCCCGGCACACGAAGTCGCGTGCTTCACGTGCCATGTGTCGTGATGTGCTGTGCCAACAATTTAAACGTGTTGTGCCATGCTGTGCTTTACTAGTCAAAAGCTAAGCACAGCACGGCCCACGGGCACAGCACACGAATAAACGTGTTATGTTGTGCCGTGCTGGCACACGTGCTATAAACAATTTGAAATCACTTAATGTATACATTAAGTCGGACATTATCACAATAATTTCATTAGACTACATATCATTTGAAATTATTTCAAGTAAAATTAATAAGTTTATTCAATAAAAAGAAATAGCCCATCAAATATAAAATTGGATTATTGTCATGTAAATTAATGTTCTAGTTAAATATAGGTGACGACATTATAACAACGATATTGAAATATATTTTCCAAATATTAAGGTATTATATGTGTTGTTATAAATAAGCCAACATAAAATGTTAAAAACTAGCTTGAATAGTGACTCTTTTGTGAAATATACAAAAAATGTGATGTATTATGCCTTGTTATATGGTGTATTGTACATGTTATGACGTGCTCTCTTAACGTGTTATCTTTGAAATTTGGGCCACGTGCTTATCCGTGCGCGTGATGTCTTTGTGATATCTTGTGCGATTATTCAAACCCAAGACGTCCCATTTAACTAACGTGTTGTGCCGTCTTTGAGCTAACTCACGTCTTTAAAATTTGAAAATTGTGCTCAAATTTTAGCGTGATGTCTTTGAAATTGTGCTGTCTTTGGTCACGACAGCCAATTTACACCTCTATTTGGAAGTATCAGTTTATGCCAGTCTCGACCAAGAAGATTCTTCTCTCCAACTAGCTAGCTTTGTTAGACCACCTTAGCTAAGAGTAACCATAGAGACTGTTCCGCTTGGTGGAATCCCTCACCTCCATTTGCACTGTCACCGTGGATGGCCCAAATACCAGCTGTGATAAAAAGGACTGGAGTAATATTGTCATCCATTAAAATGGACAATGTTGATATGGCCGAGTTGGTCTAAGGCGCCAGCTTAAGGCGCTGGTCCGAAAGGGCGTGGGTTCAAATCCCACTGTCAACATTTACATTTTTACCACTGAAGCTTCTCTTTTGCAACTTCAACCCTCACTCCTGAAGGAAAATTCGCATCAAAATCAAGCCAAGTGCAGGTAACTGCTTATTAATTTTGGCTGCAGAACTTCAACTCCTTGCAACCTTTGCTGCAGAACTTCAACTCCTTGCAACCTTTGATGGTGATTTTCTGGAGAGATGCGCAGCCACGAATATCTGGAAAAACTGTCAGATCAGGGCAGTCAATGAACTCCAGCTCGTGTAGAGAATTGTTGTACGGGTGAGAATTAGAGACTGGTTCTTTCTCGTTCTCAACTGAGCAAAAACCTCGAAAGTCGGTGCAGCGTCTAACTGATAAGCTTTCAAGACGATGATTGTTATGAATATACCTCTTTCAGCGTCTAACAGGGCCATCTATTTGATTTTGATTCATGAAGCTGAATTGTGTCCAAGGAACATGATTATAGTGATAGGTCACACTCTCTATAGCTCAAAATCAAGATCTAGATTGGCAATGAAGGACCGGCATTCCCGTAGGTCATATTGGAACATGAATTCCTTGCAACATTTGATAGTGACTTTCTGGAGAGATGTACAGCCACGAATATCCGGCAAAATTGTTAAAGCCGGGCAACTGATGAACTCCAATTCTTGTATAGAGCTGCTGTCTATGTGAGAAGTAAAAATAGATTCGTTCTCGACCTCATCTAAAAATAGTTTCAAATCTCCAATATCTCTAGGTAATGCTTCTAAATTTTTGCATGACTTAATATCCAGTTTCCTCAGATTTTTGAAACTTGTGATGCAGTCAGGTAATTCTACGATCCCCGTACCTGAGACATCAAGCAACTTTAAATGCTTCCAAGCTTCAATCCCGCTAGGGAACCTCTGAAATTCAGTGCACCGAAAGAAGTTCAACGTCCTTAAGTTACAGAGGCTAGTGATGGAATCAGGTAGTGCTGTAATCATCGTGCACGAGACTCTCGATAACAAAATGAATTTTGCAACTCTGAATGTCATCAAAATCATCCTTGTCAACATCTTGGAAGAATGAATTTGACAACAAAATGCTGAAAAAGTCATTCCCAATATCTTCCATCGATTTTTCCTTTCGTTCATCAGATGATTGCAAGAATCCTTCAGACATCCATAACCGAATTAGAGTTTCTTTTTCAATCTTCCAGTCCTTTGGAAATATTGAGCAATAAGAGAAACACTGCTTCAAATGTGCAAGCAAATTATCATAACTTAACTTTAGTATTTGTATGATTTTGCTTTTAGTTTCTGTCATATCCCAAATCTCATTTTTCATTATGGATAACCAATCATTTACATCTTCTTTCGAGTGCAACAAACTTCCTATACTTCTTGCTGCAAGCGGCAAACCACGACATTTCTGGAGTTTCCGTTGCTCCACCAGGGGCAAAAGCTTCCTTTTTGATAATAGACCAGCATTCATCTGCAGATATCTGCTGTAAATTATAGGGACGAATTGCCCCCCGAACAACGGATGCTACTTGGATTACACGAGTAGTGACTAAAATCCTACTTCCCTGAGCACCAACTATCAACCACTTCTTAAATGTATCCCATTCTTCAGCATTCGCATTCCATAAATCATCTAGCACTAGCAAATATTTTTTCTCAGTGAGATGTTCTTGAACTAGGTTTACCAGTGTATCTAAAGTAAGGGATGAATCACACTTAGTTCTAGTAATGGACTCCATGATACCTCCTAAAAGCTCATTGAAATTAAAATGACTTGATATACAGACCCATACTCTTGGTTCATAGTGTTTCAATACTAATTCGTCTTTGAAAACCAATTGAGCAAGCGAAGTCTTTCCAAGTCCCCCCATACCCACGATAGGTACCACGGAAATTTTCTCGACTTGATTATTTGATGCCGATGAGTTGATCAACAACTTTACTATGTTTGACTGATCAGTTTTCCTTCCAAATATTTCTGAATCTATTACAAAGCCTACAGTTTCTCGTATTTTTCATTCACGACTTCGATCAGCAGCAGCTGTACCACTGATCATTTGCAACTGAAAGCTATCCTTTTCCTTACATATTTCCTCAAACATCTGATTAATATGTTTGATTTTCCGAGACATTTTGAAACGAAATGCAAGTGGGTTGGAAGAAGAAACAAGATTGCGCACCTTAACCCTCATTCCAATCATTTCATTTTTCCGCATGACTTCATACGAAAACTCATCAAGTACATCGTCAGCCTCATAAGCAGCATCCTTAAGTCGCTCTAGCCACAATCTCACCGAACTGTCGCTTATTTGCTTCATTTCAGCATCATCTGTCACTGCTGCAATCATTTTCAAGGTGTTTTGAAGCTTTTTGAGATCATTCTCAACACCCCAAGCAAGACCAATTTCCTGAGCAACAACAGAACCCAACTTCTTTAAGATTTCAGATACGCCACTAATAAGAACTTTTTCAACAGCCATGATAGATCGATCCCAAGTTAGCTTGGTACCACCTCAGAATCTCAACCAAATTAAGATTGAACAAACTAGCATCAATTATTTCAACGAAGCAAAAAGTCGGATCTTTAATGGTTCATTATCAGAAGACAGGAAACTCTAAACTAGTAGGAAATAATGTTTTTAATAACTATATTATAACACAACAGGCAACTTGTTTATGAAAACCAATAATTCAAAGAAAATTTTATAACACAACAGGCAACTTGTTTATGAAATACTTGTAAAGAAAATTTTCTCTCACCTGCTACAGTAAATTTTCTTTGTGATTCGGTGATTCGTTCCGTTGGGATTCGATGTTTACGTGATTCTATACGTTTGTGATTCTATCCGTTTGTGATTATATACGTTTAATTTTCTGTGAGTTGTTTAACGCACGGAAAGTGTTTGATAAAAATCCTGAATCAGATGAGCAACAGTAAGGGGCTTGTTGTGAGCTGCATTTCGGCTCCTTTGGTCATGACAACGGAAGGACAACCATCTTCTCCCTTCCAAGACTCTTCTTATCCTTTGGCCGTTATTAATCACTTGGATGACTCAACTTTCCATTGTCCTTTTAGGATCTTTGATGGTTGCCGGGATGGGGTTAGAGGTAGAGGCTTCACTCGAAGTTCTCTAATTAGCCATATTCACGATCGACATTTTGGTTCTGCTGAGAGCAGGGGTGCATGCAGAGCACGTATTGGTAATGATGCGGACATCTATGATGCTTGGGAGGTTGGTTTAAGAAACCTGAAGATGTGGTTGTGCAGTGAGTGTATGCACCTTCGTGCCTGGAGCCGTCCCTGTCGTGATCACAGTGATATTATTGCGGGTCCCCTAGATGGAAACAGTGCAACATTTTTGATTCATGGCATTATCAAACCTTCCATAGGTTCCCTGGAAGCGGGCATTGAAGCCATTGATGATGAAGCGAATGTTCTGACCTTGGAAGTGCTAGATGCAATTTTTAAGAAACAGGTACACACAACTGCTAGCATTCCTCCATCGTGTAGGCTAAACTTCTCCAGAACACTGAAAGCGACGATGGACAAGATTCTGGATAAGCCTAATGATTTAACATCTTGGATCAAATTGTTGTTATTGCCCAGCTGCACTCTAACTTTGTACAACCCCAAGCATACCAATGAAGCGAGATCGGATAATAGAAGGAGATTACAGGCTAATAGCATAAATCGGGCCTTGAATGTGTGGAGGGAGACAAATGGCTGCCTTATCTTAGCTCGGAAGTTGTTGGATCCATCGGGACAAGAGAGTAGACAAGCTACTCAAGGCTCCAAGGGAAAAAAAACCAATCTTCAAGCATGTAAGAGAAAATTGGCTTCAGGGCACTACGCAGCGGCAGTGCATATTCTATCTTCCGGTGGTGTCGCGCCAACTACATCAGAAACATTGAACGAACTGAGGCGTATTCACCCTGCGGCTGAACCACCTGACATACCTTCAGAACCCAATAACGGGGCGGCGGTTTATGTAGATGCTAAGGCGGTCTTAGGCGCGATTAGAAGTTTCCCTAGAGGGACTTCTTGTGGGAGGGACGGTATGAGATCCCAGCACTTGACAGATGCTCTTAGTGGAGCGGCGACAGCTGTTGCTGATGAACTACTAACATCTATGGCAGGAGTCGTTAACCTATGGTTGGCAGGTAGATGCCCATCTGGTCTGGGTGAGTTTCTATCCAGTGCACCATTAACTCCGTTGCTCAAGCCGGGAGGTGGAATTAGGCCAATAGCAGTAGGGACAGTTTGGAGGAGGATGTGTTCGAAGTTGGCGATGTCTGCGGTGAGTAAGGAAATGGTTGTCTACTTGGGTAATCATCAATTCGGAGTGGGTATCCCCGGCGGAGGAGAAGCAATTCTGCACTCGGCCAATAGGTTACTCGAGTTGAAAGGGAGATAGGGGAATATGACCATGTTGTTGGTTGATTTCACCAACGCATTTAATTTAGTTGACAGGAGCACACTGATCATGGAGGTGCGGAGCAAATGCCCAAGTATCGCGAGGTGGGTTGAGTTTTGTTATGCTAAGCCAGCAAGGCTTTATTACAATGAATTCAATTTATCTTCGGCATTGGGGGTTCAGCAAGGGGATCCTTTGGGACCGTTATTATTTGCTCTAGCGTTACATCCGATGGTTTGTATGATTGATTCGCAATGCAAGCTTGACCTGCAAGCATGGTACTTAGATGATGGAACTTTGGTAGGAGATACGCTGGAGGTGTCGAAGGCTTTAAGCATTATTCAGTCGGAAGGCGTCAGCAGAGGGCTTCATCTTAACATCAATAAGACGGAGATTTTTTGGCCTATTGTTGACCAAAGGAGTTTAGAAGATAACGTGTTTCCCTCGGACATCGGTAGGCCCTCTAGAGGGGTGAAATTGCTGGGTGGCCCGGTTAGCCTAGATCTTAAGTTCAACAGCGATTTAATACAAGCTAGAGCAGACAAAACAATTCATCTAATGGACATTGTGAAGAAACTACAAGATCCTCAATGCGAGCTTCTTCTGTTACGCAGCTGCGCTGGGGTGTCAAGATTATATTTTGCTATGAGGAATGCCAGCCCCTTGGCACTGCTTCAAGCTAAATCCTTGTTTGATCAACGTTTGAGGCTCTTTTTGAGACACATTGTCACAGGAGATGGCGCTGGCTTTGGACCACTTCAACAACGTCTCTCCACCTTGCCAATGAAAGATGGGGGTCTCGGTGTCTACACAATGGAGGATACTAGCCATTTTTGTTATATCGCATCATGTTTTCAGACTAGGGGCTTACAAGAGAAAATGCTAAAGGTTTCCTCTGATGATGTGCCGAGCGCATGCTTCAAGCGAGCTTTGAATAATTTCCTAGAGGTATGTGGATTGAATACTTCTACCTTCAACATAAATAATATTGCCCCACATCCAATGCGTTCGTTGGCAGTGTTATATTTTGATGTTGTGAAGAAGCAGATTCCGTCACACTTCTCTATGTCCGGTCGAGATTCAGTTTTATGGCAAAGCAACAGGGTGCCACATTCTTTGGATTTTCTTAAGGCGATTCCCATTGGCGGTTTAAATCAAAGTATAGGACCGAGGCTATTTAGGTCGGTGTTAAGTTATAGATTGGGAATACCTCTTTTCGGGGAAGATAGTACATGCTCAAGTTGCAACAAAAAGATGGATATTTTCGGAGACCATGCCCTACACTGCGCTAATGATGTGGGCAACAAATTCCGCCATGACCTTGCAAGGGATGTATTCGCTGACATTTGTTACAAGGCAGGTGTACATGTCAGGAAGGAGGTAGATCTTGGTTTATTATCAGACAACGGTACTCCCTTGAGACCGGCGGATATACTTGTTCATGGTTGGGAAAATGGTCAGGATGTTTGTTTTGATGTTACCGTTGTTTCACCGCTCACTGGTGGGGGAGTTCGTACATTTATACCAGGTCAGGCCATATAGAGGGCCTCAACGCGTAAACGTATTAAATACCTAGATAACTGCGCAACTCACGGGTATGGCTTTGTTGTTTTAGCCTTTACAACTTTAGGGGAGTTGGGCGAGGAAACCATAATTTTGTTGAAGAGGTTGAAGAATTGCATCACCAACCATGAGGCAAATTATAAGATAGGAGGAACTCTTTTTTACAGAATAGGGTTAGCAATCCAAAAGGGTGTTGGTGCACAGCTTGTTGCCAGGCTACCCACCAACATAATGTAATCTGACCTTCTAAGGCTTTTTATATATTGATAATTCAAATCTGTATGTAAATGTGTAAGGGTCAATTGTAGGAAAAATTAACAGATCTGTCATAGTCTGATAGTAGTTGGGGCACCCTGTCTGCCTTTAGCTATTTTCTCGAGTGCCTTAATAATTAGTTGTCGTATAGTTGTTAGCCGCTCAGATAATGACATGTGCACTATCTGACCGTTGGAGTTTGGGTTAATGATTGGCTATTTGATGTGTAAGAACCCTTATTATCTTCATTAATGAGAATATTGATTTAGTTTACATTAGAGGCTGCGTTCTTTAGGAACAAGAATTATCATTTATGGTTTCTTGATTATTAATTGTGCTAAGCACAGTACATTTGACATCACAGTCATTCAAAAAAAAAATCTGATGGGATCTTCCCATCCAATAGAAAACTCTGAGACACGGGATCGGGTGAGGAAGTTGGCTAAGGAAGTTAGGTGATGTTCTTTTCAAACCTTTCTAAGCTGAGTATTTCCTTTAACTACAATGGTCAACAGTTTACTTTACTCCTGATGAGTAGTGCAGCTGTCAAAAAAAAAAACACTAAAACTACACATAGCCTTATTGGACACCTATTTTTTGTTACTGCTCACTACACCAAATTTAGGTATTAGCAACTAAGATTCGCAACAGCCCTACCGTAGTTGCGAATTTTCTGTTGCTAATTTATGTTGCCAAATTTTAGCAACAGCTATATTCTGCTTCGAAAGTCGCAACTGCTCATGTTCGGTTGTGATTAGCAACAGCCAAGAGTACAAGCGTGCGAGTCACATGCATAGAAGGGAACACTTTTCACCATATTTTCACCCATATGTTGGAACGATCTTACATCGTGTTGTTATTTCACCCCTTTGACCAGTTGACTTCTTGACTTTAGAGAACCATTTGAGATCGTGCTACTTCAATTCTATCCACAAATTATTCTTCTTTACTCTCTCCTTTATCCTCTCCATTTCGTCGGTGATGAAGAAACCCTGCATTTTTTTTTATCGCCCACATACAGCTTCTCTTCTTCTTTATTCTCTTGGTCTTCTTCTACGATCCAACTCCGCAGCCACAACGCACAATCTTTAATGCTTGAGCACCACTACCATCACCGATTCAACCACCACTAGGGCTACCTTCTTCTTCTTAGAACCCGATCTCTTGTTGAATATCTTTAGTAGATACCGTAGATCCAGTAATTCTATTTGTTATATAGGTATTCAATTATAGAGATAATAGATTACTTTGATTAATCTACAGGAGGATTCAGATTGAAAAACACATGTAGCGAACGCTTTCCCAATTTTTTTTCTTAATCAGGTGATGTTTCGTTGTTGTGTTTAATTTTTTTTACAAATTTTATTTCATTGATGGGTTCATTTCTAGGTCAACCACTGGATTTTGGGTTTTCTTTTTTAGAGAAGGAGAGATATGATTTTGATGTTAGGGTTTTAATTTTTTTTAATTTGTTTTTGATGTAGCAGTTGACAGGAGACTTTCAGGTTCAGCGGCTTAAATTTGGGAACAATTTGAAGTCTTATCCATTGTTCTTATTTTTCAATTTTAATTTCAGATGAAGAAACTCCCATAGGTATTTCAATTTGTGAACCTTCTCTGTTTGTGTGAGTATTTATTTCACTTAAGTTAGCTCCTTCTGATTGTAGTTATACCATCGTTAGTTATTTTCTTAAGATTTCAATGGACCCATAAAACACCAAAAGTATTATTAGCGAATCAATCTGTATTGAGAATTTTGGTGATTGCATTAATACTAAGTGCAATCTGTTTGACATTCACAGCTTAGCGAACTATAGAGTTTTTGATGTTGAGATTTCTGCGGAAGTATAGCCAACTCTCCTTCCTTCAGATAGAATATATTAGACTAATGTAGAATATATTAGATTACTATCTTACACAATTTAACAATTTAAATGAGATGGTTGATTACTAATTTTTACTTTTGATGTTTGGATTATGAAAGGGAGATATTATTGTAATAGAACAAAGCTTTGGTGTACCTAAAGTGACTAAAGATGGTGTCACCGTTGCTGAAAGCTTTGAGTTCAAGGTCAAAATTAAGAACATTGGTGCCAGGCTTGTCAAGAAAGTAGCAAATGCCACCAACAATGTAACTGGTGATGGTAAGGCTTTATCATTTGTGGCTTTGAAATGTTTCTCTTAAGATTGTATAGATAATTATGTTGTTTCGATCTGTTTGATATAATAAGTAGTATGGGGATTTCTAGTATTAAGGAATCGTTACCGGATATGAGATAATTCCAAGATGGTGGTGGTAGTGACTTGTGGTAGTATGGGGATGGTACTGGAGATGGTGGTGGTGAGTTTTGGTAGTATGGGGATGGTATTGAAGATGGTGGTGGTGAATTGTATTAAGGTGGTGATACTGGAAATGGTGGTGGTGACTTATAGTTCCGGGGTGGTGACTTGTAGTAAGTTGGCTAATATTTATTTATGATGGAATATTGTTCTATTGTACTATTGCAGGAGTCAAACTACTAAGGGAATTTGGGTCGCCAACTGTGTAGGCATTCAGCCTTGCACGATTGCCATGGATTTGGAGGGAATTGATGGAGGAGAAAGAGGGAAGGTGATTTATCATATTTCCCTTAAAGTTCTATCATCACTTATGGTGTTCCTTAGCCCGAGGCTCACAAGGATACTCCTCTCAGCGAGTTTTTAATGTGAATATCATGTTAAGCCTTATAATCTTACAACTCTAGATACATGTTTCTCTAATATATTTGGATTTACGGAAAAACAGCATTCGTATAAGTTGGATGATAATCTCTTTCTTTGACTAAAGTTGGAGGTCACTGCTTTATCTAGTTACCAGGAGGAGGAGCAGTTCAAAGAGCAGGTACTTCACACTATGCTCTGACCATATTTCTTGTCAGTGCTTTTTTTTTTTGTTTCAGAATTACCCTGAAAGTGGTGTTTGTGTCTATCCTCTTATCATCTGCATCACCCAAGTGTTTCAAGTCATCTTCTTTGTTTATACAGGTTTAGCAGTTAAGAAAGAGGTTTATCCACTATTGCTCTAGGAGGGCTTGCTGGTGATAGATGGGGTGCAGGTAAAACTTAATATTTGGGATGTGGGAAGTTTAAGTGCATTGCAGATGTGGGAAGTTATCCGAGACAATAAGGACCTTGACCTTCCTGCTCATAAGGTCCATACACTGTTCGGTAGGGAATCATTTTTTTGTTTTATTTTTTATTTATTTCAGTTTCTTTAACATATTTTTCTTTTCTTTTTTTGGGTAATGGTTGCAACTGTTATATGGGAAGAGATTTCCAATGAAAAGATCAGTCACTTGACCTCAGATGAGGTATCTATGTAAGGAACTCAAAGCGACAAAATTTGGAATCGAAGGCATTTCATGTAAGAATAGACCTTCCGGGTTCAGAATAATAAAATTTTATCATTGTTTTAATATTCTGCACTTGATATGTGTGAATTAATCTTTCTCACACACCCATCTTTTTTTTTTTATGTTCTCCAGTTTGTGCATCCTACTCACCTGACTCTGTTGGGACATCTACGAGCCAAATGTCTTGATAATTTTAACAAAGTAATAGAACAATCACTCAAAATGGGTGAACGATTTGTTGCTTCTGTCCGTAGTTGTGTTCATTCTTCCATCCTCGAGTTTTATCAAGGGAGTGCAGGTAAAACTTAATATTTGTTGGCTTTCCGAAGATATTGTATAAACTGTTACAATCTAAAGCCATTGCCTCGACCTTTGGAGTTGAAGCCCAGTTGTGAACCCAGATGGTCTTGGAAATGCACCAATACTCCTGTCCTATTGTTGGTCTACCAATAACTATGTGATGATATTATAATTGTTGAACTTTGATCGAAGTGCCAGGCATCATGTGGACTTAAACGTGAGATGGTTTGGTGTTGAGTTCTCGTGATGGATTTAATTGGACCTAATCTTGAAAGTATATTCAACTTTTACAGTAGGAAAAATTCTTTAAAGTCTGTTCTGATGGTTGCAGACCAGATGGTGGGTATTGCAATTTCTCATTGTCTATTATTATTTTTATTACCCTTTTTTTTTCTTGTATGTGTGGAAGATCAATCATGTTGAATATTTACTAGTCAAATCTTTTCTACGTCAAGATATTAAGACAGATAATCTCCTCTTGGGGATTGGAAGGCGTGCAAATCTGGTTTGTGTCTTTACTTTGTAATACTTTTGTCCATTCTCCAGCAAATGCTCAAGATAAGTTTTTTGATGCAATAACTTGATAGGAACTGCTCGGTATGCAAGCATGAATACTCACCTCGGCAAGCAGGTACAAAGAAGAGTGTACTCATCAGTGAATATAGGCAGGGTTATGGATGCAGCTAAAGTTGTCGAGAACAAGCTCTTTCTGAATTATGCATAAGTGCACAAACAGATATTGAATTGGATAAGAAGCAAATGGATTCAGGTAATCGTATTACCACTGGTACTCTTTGATTTATGTTATCAACATTGTCCTATCTATGTATTTATTCATTATCGCATTGAAGCTTGCTAAGGAAAATGGCGCCGCAGAACAAGCTTCAACTTTATGTAGGTTTCTAATTTTGATTATTGTGAAGTCTGCTTTAAAGAGACTAGTAAAGTCTACGCAATTTATGTTTGCCAAAGAAATGTACTGCATTTGAAAGTAACAAGTAGTAAATACCAAGATAGCCTGAATTATGTTTTACTTGTATCTATGTGAAATCGTTTGATGTTTGATTATATTTTATTGTTATGGCTCTATAATAAGTGAAAGTTAAAGTAAAAACCGAAATGGGCATATCTGATTTTACTTAAAAACTTTTCATTCTTAGTTAAAGAAGACACCGAAAAGATGAGATGCGCTACTTTGCTGGTGAAGCCCTACGATAATTTGGTTGGGTTAAACCTGTGGGTAAGCACTCTGATAAGATTAGTAGATCAAAATTTCTTCACTTGGCATTCTTTAGTTTTCTCACTACTAATAGTTTCAAAATATTTTCTTTCTTCCATATCTTCATCAGGATGCACTATGTACTTCCACATGTAAATATTTTGGGTTTATCGAGTTTGGGTCAACTGAGGTTTGTACTTGTACTTGTGTTGTTGTAACTGAATTTAATTTTTTCCAAATGTAGGTGGCGAAGATTGTCGCAGACTGTATGTGTAATTCTCTGATATTTGAGCACTTGTTGCAAGTTGATATTGTTCCAACAGAGAGTCCATTCTAAACTGTAAGCAATTCTTTTGATTTATCCAAGTGTTGTATGTAACAAACATAGTTGCACCAGCACAATGTAAGAAACAACAACATATATAAGAACATATTTACATAAATCCTTCTACCTCTGAATTCTTTCAATTGTGTTCTTTACATTTTACACCTGATTTCTTAATGCAACTCACATCCATCCCTGCTTTATTGTCTTTGGGTCCCTTTCTGTATAGAAAATCTTTGATGTTTAGAACCTACATGGAACTTAGAACCTACATGGAACATCTGGAATATGTAAATGCCGAGACTTTCATAACATGTTGATGTAATGTCTTTGGTTCCCTTTTTTATGCATGCATCTTTTTTTAGATTTGTGGGAATGTAGAGTATGAGAACTATCAGATTGATTTACTGGACACTGGATATTGGATGAATCAGGGTTTTGCAGGATAAATTGGGGGGAAATAGTTTTTACTAGGTCAACGATGATTTGACCTTTTTTTTTCTTCTTGCTAGAAAATAGCAACGGCAGAAATGTGTTGCTAAATCTGAACCAGAATAACTATATCCTGTTCTAATTAAAAATATCCCGGAATAACTATAAAATTAGCAACAGAGTAGCAACAGGTGATTTCTGTTTCTAAAGTTTTGTTTCGCAACAGCATTTTTCTGTTGCGACTTCCGTTGCTGACCGAAATTAGCAACAGAGCTAGAGATGTTGCGAAAAACTGCGACAGGGTGTTTAGCAACGGCAGAAATCTGTTGCAAGCCCAGTCAGCAACAGATCTAAGCTGTTGCTAAACGTTAAATTTGGTGTAGTGGCTTCTACCCAACTTCCAACATTACCGCCACTTCTGGATGAGTACCAAGTTATTTTTATTGAACCAACTTCCTTGCCACCTCAGAGAAATTTGGACCACTTCATTTCATTGAATTAGATTCCCAACCTTCTAATCAAAGACCCTATAAATGCCCAAATATTCAAAAAGAAGTGGTTGAGAAACTTGTGAAGGAAATTCTTTCTTCTGGTATCATTCAACATATATAGTCATAGCCGTTTTTCATCTCCAATTCCCTTAGTGAAAAAGAAAGATAATTTTTGGATATTTTCTGTAGATTATAGAAAGATAAACAGCATCACTATAAAGGACAAGTTTCCTATACCTATAATGAGTTACTAGATGAGTTGAATGGGTCCAAGGTGTTTTTCTAAGATTGATCTATGAGCTGGCTACCACCAAATTAGATTGACTCCTCCAGACATACATAAATCTGTCTTCAGAACTCATCAAGGACATTTTGAGTTCAAAGTAAAACCATTTGGCCTCGCCAATGCTCCTGTAACTTTTGAAGCACTTATGAATAAAAATGCTGCTCCTTACTTGAGGAAGTTTATGCTAGTATACTTTGATGATATTCTAATCTACAGTACCTCCATGTCTGAACATATAGAGCATGTGAGACTCATTTTTTCTTTATTAATACAACACTAACTTTTATTTAAGACGTTCAAGTGTTTGTTTTGGAAAATTCCTGTTGGAGTATTTAGGTCACATTATTACTGTTGACGGGATTTGTGTTGATCCCAACAAGATTGTAGATATGAAGAATTGGCCACTTCCTACATCCATAAGAGAATTAAGAGGAATTTTGGGGTTAACTGGTTATTATAATAAGTTTGTGAGAAATTATGGTGCCCTCAGCAAACCTATCACTTATCTCTTGAAGAAAAACTCTTTTCATTGTACTTCAGCTGAGTCTACTGCATTTGAGCAACTCAAACCTTCTATCACTACTACTCAATTTCTTGCACTACCATATTTTTCCAAGCAATTCATTGTAAAAAGTAATGCTAGTGATAACTTTATTGCTGCATTCTTGACTCAGGATGGCAAGCCAATTTCCTTTTCCATCTTAGGTTTGGGTCCAAGATCAAGGACATCGTCCAAATATGAAAAGGAATTCTTAGTTATTGTCAAGGTTGTACATAAATAGAGACATTACTTATAGGGGGAATATTTGTCATTCAAATTGATCATCAAAGCATTAAGTATTTTGTTGACCATAGGAATATTATAGACTTACAGAAAAAATGGTAGATGAAACTCTTGAGATTTGACTATGAAATTAGATATAAGAAATGTAAAAAAAATGTGGTTGCTGATGCACTATCTAGAATACCTCATGACTTATCCAGTTGCACTGTATTAGTTGAGTTTAAACCTATATGGATGAATGACCTTCTACGGAGCTACATTGGTGATGTGAAAGCTTAACAACTGATTACACAACTCCTTTTTTATTATCAAGATGTCCCACACTATTCTTGCAAAGAAGAAATGTTGAGGTATAAATCTAGCTGTTTTTGGGTGAAAATGGTTTCTGCTGATTTTGGTAGTTTCGGGTGTGAAGGTGAGAAACGAATTTAAACCCTAAACAATGTACTGCAAGGGATTACTTTAGATTCGAGAGATCAATCTGTACAAGTCCGGCCTAAACCAAGAAATGGTCATTCCAGACTTGCTTCGGTCACAAAGTGAAGGAGAATGGGTTAGTTTTTGGGAGGGAAGCAAGGAAAGTGATGAGACCAGAATAGTTGATTCTGAAAGAGTAGTGGTGTTACGACTTGTATCAGAAATTGGGAAGCTAACAAATGGAAAGCTAGCAAACATCTTTTGAGTGGTGTATGTTCCTGATTGAACTTGTTATTCGGTGGAAATAGGTAAGACCTATTTATACAAGTCTAAGTGAAACATACTCTGGTCTCATTAAGGAATGGAAAAATGGGTGAGTAAATGGGAGGAGGTGGTAACTGTTAATGCATGGAATTGATTTTCCATAAAACCGTTAACGTATGGAATTGGTGATCCATAAAACCGTGAATGCATGGAATTGATGTTCCATAAAAAGAGTATTTCATAATTAACTCCCGGTAATTACAAACCGCCTCATCCTTATGACACTTCCTTATGACGGGCGTAGTGTACACCGCACGCTGTAAACCACCAAACCAATACCCAAAGAGGATCCCCCAGTTTGTGATATGTGTTGATGTCTCGAATGTTTTTATGGAAAACATGTAGCACGTTTGTTGTTGTCTGGAAAGTTGAGCTTAGGAGACTTGATATCTTGGTGACCTTCGACGGTCGAGATTTTTCATCTTTAGAGGAAAGGTAGTCGTTGATCATCGCACGTTTTCGTTTGTTGGTGGCCGCATATGAAAGGACAGCATGGTGGCGCGGCTAGGTTGGCATGCCATGGTTTGGCGTGGCCAAACTTAGGTTTTTGTACCAAAGGTTACCATGCGTTGTTTGGTAACCTTGGATGGATAGTATTTTCTCCTGGAATTGAAGGGGGGGCCGTTCATTGTCGCACGCCTTTATTTTTGTAGTCGTGTAGGGAAGGCCAGCATGCTGGAACGTCTAGGTTAGCATGGCATGGTTTGGCGTGGCCAAACTTAGGTTTTCGGGCCAAAGGTTACCATACGTTGTCTGGTAACCTTGGATGGCTAGGATTTTCTCCTGGAATTGAAGGGGGGCCTTTGATTGCTGCACGCCTTTGTTTTGGTAGCCGTGTAGGGAAGGCCAGCATGGTGGCGCGGCTAGGTTGGCATGTCGTTGGCATGGTATGGTTTGGCGTGTCCAAACTTAGGTTTTCGGGAAAACTGTTACCATGCGTTGTCTGGTAACCTTGGATGGCTAGGATTTTCTCGTGGAATTGAAGTGGGGTCGTTGATTGTCGCACGCCTTCGTTTTGGTAGCCGTGTAGGGAAGGCCAGCATGGTGGCGAGGCTAGGTGCGTTTGGCATGGTGGGGCCAAGGTCTTGGCATGTCGTTTGGCACATGGTGCGGCTAGCATGGCTAGGGCCAAGGTGAGGTTTGGCTTGGCATGGTGGGGCCAAGGGTTTGGCATGGTGTTGGCACATGGTGTGGACAGCATGGCTAGGGCCCAGACAAGGTGCGGTTTGGCTTGGCATGGTAAGGCCAAGGGTTTGGCATGCCGTTTGCATATGGGGCGGCTAGCATGTCTAGGGCCAAGGAAAGGTGCAGTTTGGCTTGGCATGGTGGGGCCAAGGGTTTGGCATGCCATTGGCACATGGTGCGGCTAGCATGGCTAGGGCCAAGGCAAGGTGCGGTTTGGCTTGGCATGGTGGGACCAAGGGTTTGGCATGCCGTTGGAACATGGTGCGGCTAGTATGTCTAGGGACAAGGTACGGTTTGGCTTGGCATGGTGGGGCCAAGGGTTTGGCATACCGTTGGCATATGGTGCGGCTAACATGGTTGGCATGCCTTGGCGCGGTGGGTGTGGCTGGCATGGTTTGCCATTGGCACAGGGGTACATTTGTGCTCCTTATATCTCTGATCCCAGCAGGATACTACGCACTTGATTCCCTTAGATGATCTCACCCACAACTAAGAGTTTCTACGAACCAAAGTTGAAGACTTTAATAAACAAATTTGTATCGCACAGAAAAGTCTACGGTAATAGATAAGTCTTTCTCCTATAAAAATACCTACAAGTTTTGTTCTTTCTTTTGATAAATCAAGGTGAACAGGAATCAATTGATAACCCGAACTTATATTCCTGAAGAACAGCCTAGTATTATCAATCATCTCATAATAATCTTAATCGATGCGGAAAAAAAACAATTGTGGAATCACAAACGATGAGACGAAGATGTTTGTGATTACTTTTATATCTTGCCTATTAGAGATATCAATCTCAAGCCAATCATTAAGATTGTACTCAATGCTATAGAAACAGCAAGATCGGATCACACAACTACAAGAAAGTAGTATCGGTCTGGCTTCACAATCCCAATGAAGTCTTCTAGCCGTTAACCTACAAGGTCTCGGTGGAAACCTAAGGTTAAAGGAGAGTCGACTCTAGCTAATACAACTAGTATCACACAGAAGGTGTGGGGATTAGGTTTCCCAGTTGCTAAAGTTCTCCCTTATATGGTCTTTCAAATCATGGTTTGCAATCAATGTTAGCTTAGTAACAAAGCATTCAATATTCATCGTTAGATGAAAACTTGATTAGATTCAATCTAATATCTTTTAAATGTTAGATCGAAAACTTAGATTGTTACACACGAATGAAATGCACGTTTTAGGTTTGTGTAACCGTACCTATACATGTACATTCGTTGGTTCAACAGTAGTTAACCAAATGATTAGCCATATGATCACTTTTCATATTAACCATAATCTTCTTTACCATATATAACTAGTTCAAATGACTCAAATGAACTAGTTAGAGAGTTTTTCAATTGCTTAGATATTATAGAAGTATACAAGACACAATCGAAGAAAAAAATATTTGATTCACTCAAATCGATTCATGAACTTTATAGCCACGGTTTGCAAACTTGCATTCCTAAGTTAATATAAGTATAAGTTCACGAATAATCGTTTTTAGAAAATAACCAACCTAAGTACGCAGACTTAAGTACCCGTAATAAGTTTGTAAAAGTTTACAAACTCCAACAGATTTTCTCGGGAAGAGAACCTCCGACAGTACGCGGACTGGGTTCGCGAACTCTGTTCCAGTTTTTCTGAGCAGCAAAGTACGCATACTTTGGTTCAAGGAATAAAGACTTATACATGTATGTGTTTCCACACAATGCTTATATCCAACAATGGTCATTAAACTCGCATTTTAATCATTGAAACATTCTTAGAGGACGTTATATAGTTGTTATTCACACAAACCATTTTTCGTCAAAGCCATTTTCAAGTAATTGAAACATAATATGACTTTCGTCACTAGGTAAAGATGAACTTGGCCAAAGCGAAAGCTTTCCAACACATATTTCTAGAAATAAATAAGCGAGATAAACTCGTCTAGAAATAGCAAATGTGTATAATCAAAGTCTATATAGCAAAATGACTTTTGTCTCAAGATAGTAGATAGAGTAGATATACTTTTGAGTAATATATAAGCTCAAGTCTCCACATACCTTTTAGTCGATAAAGTTCCACCAGTTCCTTGAGTAGTCCTTCGTCTTATATGATGATCGCCATGGAGTTCTTGAGCTCAACTACACTTTCTATCCTAGTAGGAGACTTAGCTGTAGTATACTAAAAATCAAGACTTATAGTTTTGATCACTAACATAGACAAACATGCTTGAGATAGCAATGCATGCGAGTTCGACCGAGAAGTGCTCTAACAGAAAACTCCTTTAATTCTTCCCTGAAGAAGTGTCGTAAAGCAGGAGATAAGCGGGCTTTAGCCTTTGTGAAACCTGATATGACTAAGAACTTCTCAAATGAGTTTAAAGATGTTGGTACATGTATGTTTTTGTGGTTATCCTAATCATTTTCAACATACGTGTACACCTTTCAAGAAAAGTTTAAAATTTTCTGGTGATCTTCACAAGAAAGATGAACAACTGTTTACTACTCTAAAAAGGTGCACAAATCTAACAGGAAAACACAAATGGGATAGTAATATTAGTATGGGTCCTTTTTCTCTAAAATCAACATCACCTTTTCAATGGTTCCTTGATAGTGGATGCAGCCGACATACAACTGGAGACCTTTCGTGGTTTGTGAATTCAAGCAATTTTAAAGGAGCTCTAGTAACATTTGGAGATGGGAGTTGTTGCTACATAATCAATAAGGGGACGATCAAACTACCTGGCATTCCTGAAATCCATGATGTAGTATAAGTTAAATGGATGACTGTTTATCTTCTTTTTGTTAGTCAAATTTGTGACAAAGGCCATAAATTTGTCATCAATGCGAATGGATGTTACATTGTAGACAAAATTGGAAAAGTAATTTTTTCAGGGAATTCGTGGTAAAAATAAATGTTATATCCTAGATACTCAGTTTAGCAATTGTTGCAATTTGACTAAGGTGGAATCCACACATCTTTGGTATGAACGTTTTGGTCATATCAATTATCGCCTTCTAATTAAGATCTTCAATAAAGAACTTGTTAGAGCTGTTCCCAAAATCAATGCTAAGATTGTTGGTGTCTGTCATTCCTGTCAAAGGGGTATAACAAGCGAAAGTTCCATATAAATCACCTCGAGATATTCTCACTAAATCTCTACTTTTTTTTTAATTCATATAGATCTCTTCGGCCCTATTCAACAACCTACTATTGTTGGAAGAAGTATGCTTTAGTTATGGTGGATGATTAAACTAGATTTACTTGGGTGTCTTATTTAGCTCGTAAGCATGAAACCCTTGGTGAATTCAACATTATTGTTAATAGAATCCAGAACGAACATGGTCGCAAGCTAAATAAAATTAGAAGCGACTGTGGAACTGAATTCAAGGGCACTAAGATATTTGAATTTTGTGACAAACTGAGGATTATTCAACAATACTCACCACTCATTACTCTACAAGAAAATGAAGTTGCAGAAAGGAAAAATAGGAACATTCAGGAAATGGCAAGGGTAATGCTCCATAACAAAAACTTAGCGTTAAAGTTTTAGGGAGAAGTTGTTGTTACAGCATGCTACTTGATCAACCGTGTCTATCTACGGTCAAAAACCCTAAATACTCCTTATGAGTTGTGGTACGGTTAGAAGACCAACTCACACTATCTTGGAGTGTTTAGAAGTAAGTGCTACATTCTGAAAGATCGAGAACAGAAAGGTAAATTTGATTCTAAAAGCAATGAAGGTATCTTTCTTGGCTATGCATCTGATAGTCATGGTTTTAGAGTATTTAATCTAAGAACCCAAGTTATGATGGAATCTGCAAACGTCATCATAGATGATTTAAGCAATTTTTGTCATGATAACTCTCCAGCTGAATTTCCACTAATAGAGACAATTGAGAAAGTCAAAGAAATCCCAGAATCATTTGAAGTTATTCCAACAGTTGTTGATCCGACATTTCTAGTGACGAGGAGAAAGCCTTAGTTAGGCTATTCATGTTGAACAAGAACGTGCTCTTCCACGACACCTCTGGGTTCAAAGGAATCATAATACTAACAGTATTAGTGGAGGAAAATATTCTACAGCTAAGATGAAAAGATAACTTCAAAATATTTGCAATTTTGGTTGTTATGTATCGCAAGTAGAACCTAAAAATATTGATGAAGCTCTTAGTTATCCCTTTTGGGTGAATGCAATGCATAAAGAGTTAATCAATTTCAAATACAAGATGTATGGGATCTCGTACCTTGTCCCTCCAATATCAATATTGTTGGTACCAAATGGATAATCAAGAACAAGTTTGATGAATTTGTCACCATTGTCAGAAACAAATCCAGACTTGTCGCTCAGGGATATTCACAGATTTAAGGTATCAATTTTGACTAAATCTTTGCTCCTGTGGCACGCCTTGAGTCTATTCGCTTGTTATTATCTCATGTTTGTTTTCTCAAGGTTAAGCTCATTCAACTGGACATAAAATTCGCATTCCTAAATGAAAATTTAAAGAAAGAGGTCTATGTTGCTCAACCTAAAGTATTCGGAAGTCCAGACTTCCCAGATCATGTCCTTAAGCTCAAAAAAGAATTATATGAGTTAAAACAAGCACCTCGTGCCTGGTTCGAAAAACTAACTAGTTATCTTCTTATGAACGGTTTTTTTAGAGGTGGAGCTAATAAAACATTGCTTACCTAATGGAGTGAAAAAGATGTAGTCACTGCTCAAGTTTATATAGACTTCACGGCATTCATCGATTGAAGACGAAGATCTACTAAGGGGAGCTTGGAGGAAATTCATCAACAAAAGGTATGTGGACACTTGAACTCATCTATCACTCTGAAGTCTTTTATATTTTATCTCCTATTGAGACTAAGGCATATAGCTATTTATACTTTTATATTATACACATTTGATATTTCGAGCTGAGTTTAACTCGCTTATATCTTTCCCGAAATATGCATTGGAAAGATTTTTGCTTTAACTATGTTCATCATTATTCTTGACGAAAGACAAAAGATGATCAAGTGAAAATCGCCTTGTAACATCTTACATGATTTGTGTGAGACAGTCATTTAATGTAGACACAACTATTGATCATTCGGTCTCTTGAAAATTGCTTATAAGCTAATTGTTTGTATGACATAGCTATTGTCATCTTATAAGAATATTTCAATAATTGAAATGGGAGTGCAGAACAAGTAATCATTATATGAATATAGTATAGTATGCAAACTGTTGTAAGAGTGATCCAGGTTCGGGAAACAAGTATGCATACCCGTATGCGAACGGTTTAACTTCCAAAGTCACCCTTTTGCAAACTTTTTCACCTGAATTTGACCCATAATGACAGTATGTATACCCGTTTGCGAACTGTCAGAAAAGATAAAGTCTGGAACTTAGGTTTACATACCCGAATTTACGTGGTTAAGTCTAAAATCGGTTAAGTATGATTTCATACTCATGAACAAATATATTTATATATTAAGGAATGCAATCTTTTCAAACCATAGATAAAGTGTTCAAGATCTGATTCTTTTGAATCAATCTGATTTTGCTTCAGTTGTGTCTTTTATACTTTTATGTGAATATAAACAATTGAACAACTCTATGAGTAACACAATTAGATTCATTTGGTTATAATTTGATCTAGAAGTGTTAGATTAATGTGGTTAATACAAAAGTGTTCATATGTCTAACTTCGGTCAATTGTTATTGAGCCAACTCAATATAAACGTTTAGGTACGGTTACCCATATCCAAATGAAGGTATATTTCATTTGAGTGTAACAAGCTAAGACCATAAAATGGTGGAGAGATATTTATTTGGTAATTTAAAGCAAACTTAGATTGAATATTAAATTGGGTTTTTATATAACGGTGAATATTGATTGCTTAGTTTCAAAGCTATCAAACCCTGATTTGAAGATTATATAAGGGAAAACTTTGGTAACTGGGAAACCTAATCCCCACACCTTCTGTGTGATACTAGAATCGATTATTCTTTAACCTAGGATTTTCCTAAAACCAATATAGGTTAACACCTCGTAATTCTGTGTTTGTAGCAATCTGACTCTATGGATAGTAAAGTCTCCATAAATGCTTCTGCAGAATTAGATCTACTCAACTCTGAGTGTGTTCTAGAAACCATCGATGAGGTTGAGTGCTTTAATCTAGAAAAAATCATCAAAAATCTTTGTCGAGAGAAACAACGATTGATAAGGAAAATTGATGGTCTTCATTGCGAAATTTATATCAAAAACTATGATATTCTAGAATGTTCTGAAGAAATAGTTAATCTCCGAAAGAAATTGGATGAAAAAATTTGGATCAATTCTAATCTTGTTGCTGAAATTGCAAAATATAAGGATTTGAAGTCAGTCAAAGTATCTTCAATAGATTTTAAAAGATCCTTTAATTCTTCCCTAAAAAAGTTTCGTAAATCAGGAGATAAGCGAGGTTTAGGCTTTGTGAAACCTGATATGACTCAGAACTTCTCAGATGAGTTTAAAGATGTTGGTAGATGTATGTTTTGTGGCTCTCATAATCATTTTCAACATACGTGTACATCTTTCAAGAAAATTTTAAAAGTTGCTAGTGATCTTCACAAGAAATCTGAACAACTATTTACTACTCTAAAAAGGTGCACAAATCTAACAGGAAAACCCAAACGGGATAGTACTGTTATTATGGGAGCTTTTGTTGTAAAATCAAAACCACCCTTTCAATGGTTCCTTGATAGTGGATATAGCTGACATACAACTAGAGACCTTTGGTGGTTTGTGAATTCAAGTGATTTTGAAGGAGGTCCAGCAATATTTGGAGATGGGAGTTGTTGCTATATAAGAAAGAAGGGGAAGATCAAACTACCTGGCATTCCTGAAATCCATGATGTAGTATACGTTAAAGGTATGACTGTTAATCTTCTTTCTGTTAGTCAAATTTGTGACAAATGCCATAAATTTGTCTTCAATGCGAATGGATGTCACATTGTAGACAAAATTGGAAAAGTAATTATTTTAGGGAATTCGTGGTAAAAATAATTGTTATCTCCTAGATAGTCAGTTTAGCAATTATTGCAATTTGACTAAGGTGGAATCTACACATCTTTGGTATGAAAGTTTTGGTCACATCAATTATCACCTTCTAACTAAGATCATCAATAAATAACTTGTTAGAGGTGTTCCCAAAATCAACGCTAAGATTGATGGTGTCTACGGTGCCTGTCAAAAGGGTATAACAAATGAAAGTTCCACATAAATCACCTCGAGATATTCTCACTAAATCTCCACTTGATTTAATTCATATAGATATTTTTGGCCCTATTCAACAACCTACTGTTGCTGGAAGAACAATTAGTCATTATCTGGATATAGCACAGTACGCATATCGGTATGCAAACTGTTGTAAGAATGATTCAGGTCCGGGAACCAAGTACGCATACCCATATGTGAACGATTTTAACTGTCAAAGTCCAGGAACTAAGTTTGTGTACCAATTTGAAAATTGTTTCACCTGAATTCGATCCGGATGGACAGTATGCGTATCCGTTTGCAAACTGTCGGAAAAGATCAAGTACGGAACTTAAGTTTGCGTTTGAAAACTTATGTGGTTAAGTTCTAAAATCGGTTAAGTATGATTTCATAATCATGAGCAAATACATTTATATATTAAGGAATTCACTCTTTTCAAACCGTCGTTAAAGTGCTCATGATCTGATTCTTTTGAATCAATCCAATTTTGCTTCAATTGTGTCTTGTATACTTCTATGAGAATATAAATAATTGAACAACTCTATGAGTAATACAATTAGATTCATTTGATTATAATTTGATATAGAAGTGTTAGATGAATGTGGTTAATACAAAAGTGTTAATATGGATAACTTCGGTTAATTGTTATTGAGCCAACTCAATATACATGTTTAGGTACGGTTACACATATCTAAATGAAGGTATATTTCATTTGTGTGTAACAACCTAAGACCATCTAACAGTGGAGAGATATTTCTTTGGTTTAAAGCAAACTTATCTTGAATCTTAAATCAGGATTTCATCTAACGGTGAATATTGATTGCTTTGTTTCAAAGCTATCAAACCCTGATTTGAGGACTAAATAATGGAGAAATCTAGCAACTGGGAAACCTAATCCCCACCCATTTTGTGTGATACTAGTTGCGACTAGAGTTGATTCTCCTGTAACCTAGATTTTTCCTAAAACCATTATAGGTTAACGACTTAAAGACTTCCAGACCCAACTATTTTCTTTATAGTTACGTGTTCTGATCTTACTTGTTCTATCATATTAAGTAGTATCCTCTCTAAGATTTGCTCGAGATTTATCTACGATCGGTAAGATATAAAATGTAATCACAAAGCCCTTCGTCTCATTCTTTATGATTCTACAATAACTTGTTCTACTACCATATAATTAAGTTATTGTGTGGTGATTGATATTTTGGGATGTTCTTCGGGAATATAAGATTGGATTACCGATTGGTTCATGTTCACCTTGATTTATCAAAATAAGGAACAAAACTTTGTAGGTATTTGTGTGGGAGACAGATTTATCTATCAGAATAGACTTTTCTGTGGGAGAAAGATTTGTTTATCAAGTCTTAGACTTTGGGCCGTAGCAACTCTTAGTTGTGGGTGACATCAGCTAAGATAATCAAGTATGTAGAGTCCTGCTGGGATTCAGAGGCGTAAGGAACGCGACTTTACCTTAATCCGTGTGAGACTCGGTTAGGGCTCAACTACATTCTAGTATGAAGTTAACTTGTAGTAGGCTAGTGTCTGTAGTGGCTTAATATAGTGTGGTGTTCAAATATGGACTAGGTCCCGGGCTGCATTTGCGGCTTCCTCGTTAACAAAACTTTTAGTATATGTGTTATTACTTTTCCGCATTATATTTTCTATATAACTAGGTATCACCGGGGCCTTACGGCCCCGGCTCAACCTCTGTTTAGTATCATGCGTAACGTAGTCTTTAGTATTCAACGCATAGTTTTTAACTTCGTATATGTACTTCATATAATACTTTAAAATACCAATAATTTAGTTATCCGGGTATCTCATTGGTATTGTCTGGTTTTTCATACAGAGAGATTCAGTTCCAACATCCATATAGACCTGTACAACACATTTCTTCGTGTTTGAAAAAGAACCGGGTCATTTTTTCATCCAAGGATTATCACAATAAATTTGTGAATCTGTTATACAATTCAGATTTTTTTTCATAGTTATTCGAGAACTAAAAGGGAAAGAGTTATTAATAAACATTTTTGAAATTTAATCTTGTATACATTGAAATACAACTTTTTCCCAAAAAAAATAATATTCCTTTTTATCAAATAATCTCTTTCAACTTGAAAACATGGGTTATTCAATCAAGACAATCTGATACATCTTAATATTATAGATGTATTAAATTTTTGGCCAATTTGAGTACCAATCATCATCGCAAAAGTATATGGGTGATGGTTAAAATGTTTAATGGACATCAAATCTTGATAGATCAAGAAGATATGTCTACCAAAACTTCTAATTTTTTCTCTAATTCCCAAAATAGAAACGTGCTCGTTTGGATATCCATAAAAATGAAAACCATAAAATATAAAATACTTTAATTTATTTAAGCGGTATTGTCTTGCATACAAATATTGATGCTTCGCTTCAAGTTTCCAGCCGTACAATAAAGTGGAAAGAAGAGAAAAACATAATATAGAGGCGAGTACCAAGACTTAATATCCCAAGTTAATTTATTTCCTACAGTCAACTATAAGCATCATTGGGTGCTAACTATTGGTTGGTCATTTCTCCTTGTTAATTCGTAAGGATTGCCTTTAACGTCGTTGTATCGCCTTTTTGTCATTCTTATTTAACGTAAAGCTTGCTAATTTAACAATAAATAATACCTCTGTTTACTTTTATATTCCCTTTCAATTTCAAAAATAGTTTAACCCAACACAAAATTGGTTAAAAAGACCAAAATCAACAATTCATGGGTGAAAAGGACATTTAGATTTTGATACTGTTTAAATGGACAAAAATATAAAAATAGACAGGATGTAAACAGTTTCATCTTACCAATTTTCAAATATTTTTTCTTATTTTTAATTTACATCAGGTTGCATCCAGTTTCATCCTTGCTATTTTTTAAGTTTAAATCAGAATGAATCCAGTTTCATCCTTGCTATTTTTTTGGTGTCCATTTCACCCATACAAATTTTTACTCGTCCATTTGAACCATGTTTTAAAAATATTTGGACAAATGACCCATTTTCCGTTAACCAAAAGTCTATTCATTTTAGAAGATAACTAAGATTATATGAAAATTTCAAAATTAATCTCAATAGAAGCACATTTACACAACACACATTTCCATCCTAAAAAGCTTCACTATAACATGGACATAAACTAAGTTGGAAGTTCAAATTTTGAGATCGATCAAAAAGTAGTTGGAGCGAGGAAGGCTTTGAAAAATCAAGTGGTGTAAAAAGAGGAACATAGAGAAAAATGTGATGGCAATATCATGTTTCATAAGTAAATTACAAAGGAAGAAACGAAATAACTCACCAACTGAATGTCTTGACGACTTTACTGTTGAATCATCGAATAAATTATATCTTGAGTTACATTTGAAGGTACATATGTTGCACCAAATGTTACATTACTCTTGCACTTACCAACACTAAGCCTTCCACAAAATTTTCAATGCCTAGCTTTTCGTAAATCAACAAAATAAGCGCAGTTACTATCTCATCTTGGTCTTGTACTCAAATCCTCACATGAATCCAGTTCGAAACATAGAATAAAAAGGCAACAGAACGACCAAAAAACTATACATAAAGCCTCATAAAGAGCCTTGGAGAGATTGATCTTACGGCCGGTCTCAACCTTTTAGTGGTTAGATGACTTTTAAGGTTAGCATAGTTATTAGAAAATTGGTTAAAAATGTAAAAGTAATTTGTTTACATCAAAATACCATAACTAATGATATTCTTGCTTATAAAGGGACACTAAAACCATATTCAAAGAAATTTATGAGTAACCATAATAAAATTCCATACACTGTAGTACGGTGGTTAGCATTAGGCAAAGGAAACTATTAGCAAGTTCATTAAGATGACATACATATAACATAAATTCTCCAATTTCGCGGTTTATTTTACCTTATATTGGTAATATTTTTAAACTCTTCTCATGGAATCAGAAACTAAGGAAAGGTAACAGATAAGACAAAAAGGATGCAATTTCAACTCAATTTTATCATTAAATAAGAACTAAAGTCTGAAGAATGGCTTCCATTTCATTTGAGAAAGATACGTATGGCCTTTTTATTTTTACGCGACTTGAGAGATAATTTTTCGTCGTGTCATAGGAAAAGAAACCAAAGAAAATATAACTTTATTATTGTTAAAAATAGAGGGAAACTAAGAGTATAAAATAAATATACTGTAGGCACAAATTATTGCACAACTGACTTGTTAAGAGAAGCATAACATACCAACCTTAGTAGAAGAACCAATGCATGTGGCATCACACCCCTGTTTCAAAGCTCGGTATGTAGTCAGTACTCTCTCACCTTATTGTTATTGGACAATTTTTTTATATGTTAATTGGTCACATGAAGCACATATTGACCTGGCTAAAAAGTTTGTACTATTTTCATGACTACAATAATGGATACTTTTAAAAAGAAATGGACTATAAGATTAAATCTTGCTTCAACCGGAATTGATGTAGATTTTTATTTACAACTCAATGTTCAAAGATTTGCTTAGCGGTTGATTAAAATCTTTTTATACTCATTTGATGCTATAATTAGATGGAGAATAGAAATTTCATGAGATTCGATATCAAATACTTGAGGATTCTATTCTATATGAATAACAAAGACTGCAAGAGCTTGTCCTTTTATGGTAATTTAATTACTTGCATGAAGATCCTTTTATCACCTCAAGGTTTCATAAACACGGTCTTCCTCATAATTTTGGACACAATCAAACTTCCCATTACCTGTATATTGGAACTGCACACACATACTTTGAACTTGCTTCTCCTTGCGCTACACCTGCTACATAACCAATCAACAGAAAATTAATATTTCAGTAGTTTTGATTTTTGAAGTATTAAAACGCAAAGCTAAAAGAATATACTTGCAAAGCTAAAACAACAATATTGAGTTAAAGGTTGTCAGAGATAGCTACAGGTTGTATTATCCATTTTTCACTTGGGGTTATAGATTTGTGGTAGCTAAATATTCTTGAGATTGACTGATGAGAGATAACCATGATTGAGTGTATGCATGTGCTGCACTTTGTGTGTTCAAAAAAAATAAAAAAATCATGAACAGTATGTATGTTGACAAAGGTAATTAAATTTATTAAAATTTTACTTCATCGGCATTGTGCCTCTAATTAAGTCATGGAGTTTGGAAGAGAAAAATCATGCAAGAACAGAAACAAAAAGTTCATAAGATAAAAGATAGTGTCCAAAAACAAAATTAAATTAAGCAAAGGAGAAACACAAAAACCGACAACATTGTTCATAGCTACTATGAAATCTAGTATGTCAACAAAGTGAAGTTTTACGCTCCATCGATAATGGACAGAAATCTGGTCCTTCCATGAGCATCCAACAGCAAGTCACATTTAACAATCGCACGGTAAACATATTCACAGGAGCAGCATCTTCAGTGAGTATCCCCAAAATTCACCAAACGCACCACCGGAGGCCAAATTCTTCTCTGTAAACTAAATAGAAAAAGTCCAATTAATCATTTAAGCATTGAATTAAGCAGATAAACAGAAATTCGAATTGCGTAAAGGAAAAACTCAAAAATCAATCAGTAGCGAAACGAACGTTGTATATTTACCAAAAAATACCAAAACACATAATCAAGAAGAAAAAAAAGACAACTTACTGGAAACAAACACGATTTGCCTGCATTAGCTTATTGACACTTCTTAATTAAACAACATATCTGATAAAGATACAATTGAAAATAGTAAGTGAAAGAAGATAAAAAGGCGAGAGAGGGTGGAAAAAGTTATTAGGGTTCCGAGCTTCTGAAAAGTATGGCAGAAAATATAGGTCCACTTAAACACCAAAAAACAATCTTAACACTTGTAAAATAGACTCGGTGGTGTGTTTGATCCCAAAGTTGGGGGTGTGGAAAAAATAAAAGATTTTTATTGGTCAAAATATACTCTTGTGGGGATAGAAGCTCTTAGAAGAGCTTTGTTCATTTTTCAACCACGGCAGAGGAAAATGACATGAAATCATATAATAATTAATTAATGGGAAACCTCCCTATGTAAACCATGGTCTGTTGTTTTTTAGGTGGTCCGCGCTATGTTCGTTTCCCAAATGCTTTACAACCATGTTTTTCAAGATACCATCAGAGAGAATTTTGAAAACATGAATGAACACTAATCAACCAACTATTTATGCTCATTCCACCATTACTTTTCACTTGTGGACTTGATCATGCAGTGTCGTTGCCACTCTTAGGGGTTTCTATAACAGAAAACTGAACATGGAACAAAGTTGAAGTAGCAAATATAATCCACCAAATACAACACCACTAAAATAACATTCTAAAAACACGAACATGCAGGAGAATGGTACCAAATACTTCGATTCGAAATTAACATCAACTCATACTTTGTTATGCATCTTATGTTGCATAAAATTTTGAATGGCTATACTTATGCTCAAATCATCAACAATAAAAATTATCATGGGATGCCGGTGCAGTAGTAGTAGTACCATTACCATCAGACTTGCTATCAAAATCTTGGAACATTTTTGTATCAATTGAATTATGAGGAAAATTTAATGGTGCTAAATTCATCATCATATATAGCCAAAATTAAAAACCACAATAATGAGTACATATATATGTACTATGGTAATAAAATTGCAAGTGACTTTGAAGACAGTAAATCAGTAATGTTTGACAACCCAATGGATATTCAACCAACATAAGACTTTCATAGGCATTCAAAAGTCAATTCAAATGAAATCATTAGAAGGGAGCATACAGATTGTGTTCTAAAGCATTCTGAAAGAACCTAAGAAAGAATAAAATTTGCTATAATCATGATAATGTAAGACAACTAAGACGTAAATCTATCTTAGAGTGGGCATTGGGCCGGCAAGAGATAAAAAGTCTACATTTAATCTTGATGACACAATACATGCCACTACCTATTTATTTTGATATATCATTTAACCATGAGCACACTTCATTAAGATAACGAATACCACTTCTTAATGAACTTTAGTTTGTAGAAGTAAAAGTAGCCTAGATTGATATATATTATAGTGCAACTCCAGTGATCTCTTCAAGACTCTTGTTGCTGGCACTATCAATGTTTTACTCATGAACAATGTCAACTGATAAAAAAACACCAGTGCGAGATAAAAACAAAGAATTAAAACCATTAACATAAACTTCTTCAATCATTTCCTTCATTTTGCTGTAGATACAGCTTCTAAAAGAAGTGCCAAATTGGCAGCAGGTCAAAGGCAAATATTATATGGGAGACCAAGTTTCTTAGCAAGAATAGAGTTACCAATTGTTGAGTACTATAGATTTTGCTAGTTATTTTTTTTTCGAAGCCTATGTAGTTGGCCTTCCTTTTTTCTAATTTTTATCTTGAAATCTTTTAAACAAATTTGATCATCAATTTAATGAAATGTGATTCAGAAAAAAAAAAAAAAAAAAAAAAAAAAAACCTTTTCCTTCATTGCCCACTCTAAGATGTCCATCCCCTTCTGTTGCTGTGGATTAACATAACAAAGAATTCTCATATGTAACAATTGGAAATTGTTTAATTGTGGGCTATAACATGAGTAGATTTATTTGTTTCCAACCGTTCAGTCTCAATCTCACTTTATCAAGGAAAAAGTGAACGTTGTAACATTATGTCGCTATAGATATATTAGGGTATAAAAATTATTTGTGAAGCAATCAAAACTGACTGAGATATAAAATAAACTATGAAATACATGATGAAAGGTGAATATTTTTGTTAAAGGGGGGGAAAAATGGATCGAGGAGAGCAAAAATCGTAGGTGACTCACTAATTTGAACCGATTCGACATAATTCTCTAATTGGGACCAATAAACCCCTACTGTAAACCACCACCATCGACAAATTTTTCGGATCAAATCATCAAACAGAGATTCTTCACTCCCAAACTCAAATTACACAACAACAACAACAAAAATTCATCATTTCACGTAATATATAAACTAATCTTATACTGTAATTTTATGAATTTATAAAAGTTTATCAAAAATTCCGTATTAACCTATATAATTTATGAGAACCCAAAGTCAATGCATAAATTTTAAAATACAATATGCGTATTAACGTATTAACCTATACGTACAGGTTTATCTCCCCTTCAATTCCTCTTCTTCTATTATCAATATAACTACAACTTTATATCGTCTAGGTTTTAATGATCACTTTGGCTTTCCCATAATTATTATGAGTATTTTAATTTTAGTGACTAAATGTTAACAATCAAATTTTTCAGTATTTATGGTTTTCCCATAAGTAATGTTACTGTTAGTTGTTTTTCTTCGTTAGTAAGGAATGAATGTGACTAACGAATATTTTTACTTTTTTTATTCAAACATCTTGTCAGTATAAGTTATACATAAGCAAGTCACCACCAGCTCTGAAATAAATTTAGACTTACCCATTTGTGCCTTCACCAATCTTCACCAATTTCTAGAAGCAATCCATGCTTCAAGACCCCGAAGAAGGAGACTGAGAGCAAGATTAAGGCATTAAGCTGTCATAGCGTTGCTACATCCATAAATTTAAAACCCTTTTACCACTCATTTATCGAAGCATCACATGTACACCAAAAAGCTTGATGTGATTCATTGAGCATGGCAATAAAACAACCTGCAGAATCAAATGCTTAAAAAAAATACCATCTATATTTTATAGATGCATTATTCAATTTCAATTTGGTTGATATTTCAAGTTACAATTATGGATTAACGTGAAAGGAAAGGTGCAGTGATCAAAATGAATGGCGGTGGTAGTGGGGCCTCTCACCGAGTTTGGAAGACAATGGATCAAAGTGAGAAGCTAATTGTTCTCTGAAAACCCAATCTGATTTTTGTGATTTTTAACACTTAATATTATTTATGTTTGTATGCAACACCCAAGGAAGTTCCCATGTAAAAAGATCTGTGATCCCTGCTATATTTGGCTTGCTTATCTCCCTAGTAAAATCACATTCATGGAATAATCAAAATTGTTGATTGTATGCAATAACAAAGAATGTAGAAATATATATGCATTTCTTATTGCTAGCGATGGCTATAGGGTTCAATTTTATATCAAGACTGTAGTATTTTTATGATCAAAATTTAATTTTATATCAAGACTATAGTATTTTTATGATCAAAATTTACATCGTCAAAACATTTTGGAAACTGCATATACATAAACGCTTATGATCAGACCCTACATATGCTTGACGATTTATATTTTGAATGAGAAACGTCAAGCTATTGATGACTTACTTGGATCAACCACGGCCTGAGAATTCTTAAAAGCAGAAGGTACTGCAGGTAAGTTAAGAGGAGTGAGAGTGGAAATTGTGGAGCTATGGAGCTATAATTGTTCTATGCTGAAGGTGAAAGATCGTTAAGACCAATCTAACGTTCTTCTTTTATTAAAGAAGCATTCATGTCCTGCACAGGTAACACCAAATTAAACTAAAGTCACTCTAAAAAAAAAATCGTGAAAAAATATATAGGACCAAATGCAATTGCAAATGATAAATCAGTCTCTCAAATATCTACTCTTTCATTAAAATCCATCCTTTTACTGTTTTTTTATTCTTCACAATTTCCTTTTTTAATGGGATTGAACCTTCTAATGAACCTATAAAAAACTAAAAACCACATCAAATAGCCGGTAGAATGCAAGCACAATCGAATATCTCGACTACATCATATACCTAACTCTGCAACCTCTTGCTCACTCCAGTGTTTTTTTCATCACTGTTTTTTCAGTTTTTCCTTAACATTAAGTGCACACACATAATAATCAACTATATAGGTTGGACATAGAAACAGACCAAGATACCATTTCTCGCAAAAAAATTAAACCCTGGTTAGTGACTTATCAATGTTAAAAATGGATCCCTCAAAATACATAAACTCAACAGAATTTATGAAAGGTTAGATAAATAAAAACTCCACATGCAGTGGGACGAAGTCAAGATCAATCCCCCAATATGTATTACCTTTGCATATAATTTATAAAAGGAAGATATAATATAAATTAATTCTACATATATGGAACTATATAGTTTTTCCATATATACTTTTATATAATAATATTAGATAGCAATTTTAAATCGCTCCAAATACATGTAAAATAGATTCGGTAACATCCAACTATTATATGGGCATTGTGCCATGAAATTTGGAATGCAAGACCAAGCCAACAAAGTTGAGTTATCTCATATGCATTTCACAGGCGAAACAATAACATTGATGTGTAAATTTAAAATCCAATAAGAAGTGATTGGTTGAGATAAAATCTGAAGTGCAATGGAAAGAGATATAGGTACCAAGTATACGTCACATACCTTGTTTCTCTGAATGCCAGTCATTACCATCACACCAAATCACTTAAGAGTCGGGGACCTCAATCTCGGTTCTCAATTACTGTATGAAGTGCGGTTTAAACGCATTAACAGATTGAATCTTTTAGTGTGCACTTGGAAGAGATGTGGCATTTACCAAAGCACCTTAATCTCACCAAGAATGTCCCCAATACTTAACTCTCCTACAACCTGGAAAAAATAAATGAAACTGATGGTTAGTTTTGTACATAAGATATCGTTAATCAAAAAAAAAAAAAAACCATAAAAGAAAATTGTTGTGAAAAGAATGAACTGATAAAAGTGAGGATTATGTTTATAGACTTAAGTGTTCCATTGCATTAATGTGTACAATTAGTTCCTGCAAGTAGGAGTAGTCATTAGAGGCATTTGCAGAAATACACACCAAAAATAACATAATCCCTGGCTCCATAGAATGATAACAGTACTTGATGAAAGAAAATATGTCATTCTAGCAATTTAGCCATTTAGAAATTATATCGGTCGATTTACCAAATGTTTTCTCATCAAATTTACTACTGAGATCCAATGCGAACTATGTTTCACCCAACAACTATGAAAATAAAATCTTCATGAATTGGGGAAACTACCTTTAGTGTCGCTCGTTATTGATTATTCTACGGTACAATATAAGCTTGGGAAATTAATAGCTTTACATAAAAATAATTACCTAGCTTGTTAGTCTTCAATTGCTTTGCCACTGTAGGGAGTCGAGAAACCCATCAAAATCGTATAAGAAGATGTGAATTTTTTTATAAAGATCGATGTTGGATTACAGGGTTGATAGCTGCGAAATCGAAACAAACAGGGTTATGGATTGAATCAGAGCAAAAAGAAGAGAAACAAAGAAAACCCTATGGATAAAATGATAGGGGTTCTATATGTTTACCTTTTATCTGGTATCCCTCTTCATCGTCTTCGTCTTTCTGATTCGACTTTTCCCCATAAATAATAAAATCAAAGCTGCGGCAAGAACCTAGATAACTTAAAGGAAAGGACGATCAGTAAAAAGACAAAATAGATGGAAAAAGTAATTAGGTTTTATATTCTTTGAAATTAAGATATGCTTTGAAATTAAAATTAACAAATTAGTTTGTGGAAGGAAAATTACCATTAAAAGAAATTGAGGAACCCATCTTGCTTTAAGAGTAGTTGGACGAAAAAATTAATAGAAGAAAGTGGTTGGAAGAACCGTCGGAGGTAGAATTAGGAAGATGCATGGATTCGAACCGATTCAATTTGCTCAAGCCTAATAAGATATTCCTGTTTAAGGGATTAATGATGGAACTTTGAACAAAGATGAAATCAAATTTATACAAAAAAAAAAAAAAAAACATCTTCAATTCACCAAAAAAATGTTCTTTCTCGAATCAGTTCGAGATAAAACTGAAAGTTTCAATTTTTGAAATCATTACAAAATCTCTGGAATGAATTGGAAAAAAGCCTTTGCTTTGACAATGCAAACGGTGAATGGCTGAGACAACGCCAACGGTTAATGGAAGGGACAAAGGAATTATAAACCCTAAATACTGCTAAACCCAGAAAACCTCGATTCTGCCGATCAGGAAAGCTAAGACATCCCTAAATTTCGCTCCATGTATAAAAAAAAAGTTGGTAGTACGAATTGTTGAAACCGCAAGTTTTTATATACCGTCCAAGAAAAAATTCCATCGGAGCAGCCCGACCACCGGATCGAGGTCCCTATTAAATGTCGTCCGTCTGATAGCCCTAGCTATCTTGGAGACAAACCTCATAGCTATTTATGGTAAAAACTGAGAGTCTGTCGTAGTGGTGACTCCTTCGTAGCCGTTTAATGACTCCTCCATCAGGAGCATCCCAACCTTCGGATCGGACCTAAATTAAACGTCGTATGTCTGATAGCTTTAGTCATCATGGACATAAACCTCATACATTTTTATAACAATGATTGAAATATCACAGGTTGTGCGTAGCTCAATCAATTGGTAAATCCAACATTTGGTTGTTGATTGAAATTGATTGACACTTGAACATTAGTCTTTGGTACCGTTCAAGTTGTTTCTCATGATAATCAGGCTCACGGATTCTATCTTTAGAAATAGAGATATAACTCTTAGATATATTTTCTTGATTGAGTCTGACTGTCTAGTTGATTCTCTCGGAATTATATTGGAGTTAGTCCATACAGATTTCCTAAAGAAATATTAGGCGTGGTTGTCAGCTTTTTCAATTGGTATGAGAGAAAGAAAACACGTTTAATACCTCATAAGTCTGTGTTTGTAGTAGTCTGACTCTATGGACAGTAAAGTCTCCATAAACGCTTCACCAGAATTAAATCTACTCAACTCACCGGAAAAGAAGAAAAAAACGCTACTAATGCCAGTTATGAAAACATTAGAAAATGTAATCTGACGAGTGTGGTTATAGCTAAGAGTAACCACAGAGATTGTTCCGCTTGGCGGAATCCCTTTTTCGTACTCTTTGTTTTCACCTCCATTTGCACCGTCACCATGGATCACATAAATGATAACAGCTGTGTGTCCGCAAGGATGACTGAAGTAAAATGTTGATAAAAATTGAAAAGACAAATTAGCAACAAGTTGATATGGCCGAGTTGGTCTAAGGCGCCAGCTTAAGGCGCTGGACCGAAAGGGCGTGGGTTCAAATCCAACTGTCAACATATGCATTTTTTACCACTTCAGCTTCTCTTTTGCAACTTCAAGTCTCATTCCGGTAGGAAAATTCGCTTCAAAATCAAGCCAAGTGCAGGCAGCTGTTTTTTTTTTTTTTTTTGGCTGCAGTTCAGATGCCTCACATTTTCAAAGACCTAAAGTTTCTAGGAATGGGAAAATAATGAGAGCATAACAAGTCAGGTTCTGCTGAAACTATAATGTTTAGGAGAGTGAAAACTCACTCTGCGGAAACGAAATGCCATTTGCAATACAAATCACATGAATAGTTTTCAATACAGCTATGAAACTAGAACTAGGAAAGCATTACATACATTCAAGGACGTGGTGATATGAACCATAAACCAATCTTTACAAGCAAATGAAACCAGTAAATTCTCCAGAAGGAATATCAATCAAATATCAACGTCTAGCTTAGCAACGGAGGACAGGCATGCCCGCAGATCATATTCAAACTTCAATTCCTTGCAACCTTTGACGGTGATTTTCTGGAGAGATGCGCAGCCACGAATATCTGGAAAAACTGTCAGAACTGGGCAATCAATGAACTCCAGTTCTTGCAGAGAATTGTTGTAAGGGTGAGAATCAGGTTCTTTCTTGTTCTCAACTGTGCCAAAACCTCGAAAGTCGGTGCAGCGTCTAACTGATAAGCTTTCAAGAAAGTGATTGTTTCGAAATATACCGTTTTGGAGCAAGATGAGATCTGGAACATCTGTTATACTGAGCTGAACGAGATAGGTCAGGTTATTCAATATTGAACTTACTGCATTCCCATTGATATCATGCAAGTGAAATTTCTTTATACTTGGAAAGATAGCCGGCGTGCCTGTCAGCTTACAGCACCCATGGATGACCATAAACTCAAGGCAAGGAAAGGAGTTAGGAACATCTTGTGGTGGATGTGCGACCCATTCTTCCAAGTCTGACATAAACTGAAGCTGTAGATCAATTAACGAAGGGAAAGCAACAGGATTTTTGCAGGAATCGGTTTCTTCTTCATAAAATTCGTTGCCCAGACATTTGACTGCATCAGAATTGCATGTTCTCAGAATCTTAAGAAATGGGAGCTTCCCGAGTGCCGGTAGCTGTTTAACTTTTCTGCAGAGCACTAGCTGCAATCTCACCAAGTTTGGTAAGCAAGATGAAACTCCCATCCATGATGGGAACTTTGAACCCATAAATTCAGTGACAAACAAATTCTTCAAATGAACAGGATGTTGTAAAGCTTCCATCACCACACCATCTGCATCTTGCTCACCAATTTCTCTAAACAGCCTGCCACCCCAGTCTAGCCATAGCAGGTGAAGGTTTTGTTTCCCGGTTAAATTAACGCTCTCAGCATCAATTCGATCTCTCAAATCCACAAGAGCCACATTCCCTGGTTCAATGACCTCCCCAGCGACATACTTCAATGTTTGAAGATTTAGCGGTTTTATACCTTTTGGCATCTCATCTTCATCCCTGTCATGTACAAAATGTTTCAACTTCCTCCAGTTAGAAATATCTTTGGGCAGCTTACATCTTCCAAATCTGACTGTCTCCAAGTTTCTGAGGTTGTTAAAGCATGAGTCGGGTAACACTTCAATACCAGTATCTTCAAGGTCAAGGCATCTCAGAAGTTTCAAGTCCCCAATATTGTTAGGTAATTAGGTAATACTTCCAAATTTTTGCACAACTTAAATTCCAATTTCCTCAAATTTTTGAAACTTGTAATGCAATCAGGTAATTCTGTGATCCTTCTTCAGCTACATATGCTAAACGGTGAATGTTAGAAATATGTTCCATCTCATGAGCCTTCAAAGACGAGCATTCATGTTTCCCAACAACAATCTGTGCAAGATCGTGAATATGATCATGCATCTTGCACGTCTGGATATCACCGAATTCATCCTTCTCAACATCTTGGAAGAATGAATTTGACAATAAAATGCTGAAATAGTCATTCCCAATATCTTCCATTGATTTTTCCTTTTGTGCTCCCAATGATTGCAGGAATCCTTCTGCCATCCGTAACCGAATAAGAGTTTCTTTTTCAATCTTCCAGTCCTTCGGAAATATTGAGCAATAAGAGAAACACTGCTTCAAATGTGCAGGCAGATTATCATAACTTAACTTCAGAATTTGTATGATTTTGCTGTTAGTTTCTGGTATATCCCAAATCTCATTTTTCATGATAGATAACCACTCTTGTACATCTTCTTTCGGGTGCAATAGACTTCCTATGGTTCTTGCTGCAAGTGGCAAACCATGACATTTTATTGCTATCTCCTTTCCTATTTCTTCCATTTCTAAAGTTTTCTTTGCTCCACCAGGGGCAAAAGCTTCCTTTTGGATTATTGACCAGCATTCATCCTCAGATTCTTGGTAAAACTTCCTTTTATTGCTATCTCAATTCTTTTTTGGTAAAACTCATACAGGGAGGCAATGTAACTGAACATGGTATGTTGATCCAGGTTTAACCTGGTTTACTTATTAAAAAAAAAAAAAAAAAAAAGGATTATTGACCAGCATTCATCCTCAGATATCTGTTGTAAGTTGTAAGGAGAAATTTCCCCCCGAACAACAGATGCTACTTGGTTTACACGGGTAGTGACTAAAATCCTACTTCCCTGAGCACCAACTACCAACCACCTCTTAAATGTAAGCCATTCCTCAGCATTCTCATTCCACAAATCGTCTAGCACTAGCAAATATTTCAGTTACACCACTAACAAGAACTGTTTCTACCCCCATGAAAAAATTCTTAATTAGCTTGGTACAGCCACAGAATTTCAACAAAATTTAGATGAACAAATTAGCAGCAATAAAGAGAATACACAAAAGTCGGATGTTTAATGGTTCATTAGCAAAATGGAATAGGTAAGAGAGGAAATTTTCAACTATCTAGATGATTTTGTAAGAAATTGATTCCAATATGTAAGTCAACTATCTCATTGAGTCAAAAACTTGCAGTCCAAAAAATTTCAACAGCTTTGGTACACAACTTGCAGTCCAAAAAAATTGACCCCAAATCGGTTGTGTTTCATATTAGGGTAAAATTGGACAGAAATTGGTGACTTTTGAAACTCTGGAGTTCAATCTTAGTTGATAATTATTCATTGAGCACAACCCATTTGGGTTTGGTTTTAAGTCACGTAAACTGCAATTGTGCTAGATACAGTTCATGACAGACCAAGGAAAAAGCAACAAAAGAAAATAGACACTCAGAAATGTAGAGACAAACTTCACTGTTCATTGTGCAATTGTTTCAGGTCAAGCTTCACTGTTCATTGTGCACAATGCATTGGAGTTCATATTCAAGTCAGATACAAACTCCACATTGTGCACAAGGACATTTCATTTCACACCAAAGAGAAAAGGCAAAAACAGATAAAGGCAGCAACAACCCTAAGTAGATTAATAGTGAAAGCATAATATCTGAAGCTAAAGTCAAACATGCTTAACAAAAGACAACAGACCCAAAGTAAACAACAGTCAGTAAATTTCAGAAATCATAAACCTGTGCACAGCACATGACCAGCAATACTAAAACCTTTCCTGCTCACATACAACAGTTCACTCACTTACTTTGCAAAGCTAATCATCATCTTCAGAAGAAATATCCACAGCAGCATCAGAATCAGACTTATCGTCAGCAGGCTCATCAGAATCGCTCAAAACATATTTGGTGACATTACGGCTTGCTCTCACTGGCCTTCTCACTGGGGCTACTACTTCATTTGAAGATTCCAATTGTTCTTCAGTGACTGACAGAGATTTCTCCCCACTGCTACTTCCTTCACCAATTCTACCCATTACGGAGCTACTCTTCTTGTTGAATGGAGACTGTCTAATCCTCCTGACCTTCTTCTCTGGTGAGATCCCAACATTTTCAGCAGGTTTCAAGGTGTCAGTTATCAGTGTCTGTTTCTTTGCTGGCCCTCTCTTCCTTGGTGCTGCAGCTGCCTTGGAAGCAGCAGGTTTTGCTGGTGCCTTCTTTCTCCCTGCAGGTGCTGCAGCAGGTGGCTCAAACTCATCATCAGATCCTTCTTCTGAAATAGTTTGCATCTGCTCATCATCGGTGCTAGTAACAGTAGTAGTCTTTTTCTGGGCTGCAGAGGCTCGTTTGGCTACTGCCTTCTTCTTTGCTGGTGCAGCATGGTTCTCAGTATCTACACAATTGGAAAACAAAACAGATAAATTAGGTATGCCTAAAAAGAAGTATTTGAACCAAATGGTGGTGACATACACTCTATGGCTGTAACTGAAACTACCTTTATCTGGAGAAGAATCAAGGTTAGATGCAGCAAGACGGTCTGTAAGTGAGGGTATATCATCCTCCTCATCAATGTCCACTGAAGCAGGCTTCGCCTGGATCAAAAAGAAAAACCAAAACAAAGGTTAGTTTACAAATGAAATGATAGATTGAAAGGATATGGAGCATTCAGACGGGATTCGGACAACAATATACCTTTGCAGGAGCTTTCTTGGAAGCACCTCTACCCTTTGGTTTCGGCACCTCAGATACATCATCTGCATAAGAAAAATTATCCAATGTAAGGGTCTGTACATAATGAGCATAAATGAAAAGCCAGTGTATGAAGGAAAATAGGGAAATCAGTGCAAGAATCAATAGAATACCAATCTCCATGGAAGAAGTAGGTGGTGCTGCAACAGAGGCTGAGGTGCTGGCTTTCTTTGTATATTTCCTGGGATTTTTGGGTGCCTGTTTTCCAGCGTTCATACCAGCATCTTTCATCACTTGGTTTTTCAACACTTTTCTCTCCTCCTCTGCTTTTATATCGCGCACATCTTGCTCCTACAAATGTATAGAAAGATAGCTAGGAATCAGATAACTGAACCACAATTAGTCAAATAACAGGTTCCTAAGACAAAGACAATGGCTAAGATTAAAGTCATACGTTGAGTTTTATTTCAAAGGCTTCTAAATCCTTGAGCCACAATGATTTCTCCGTTGCATTTTTCAGTTCTGCCACTTCACCATCAAGCTTTTCTTTTTCTTTACAAAGTTCCTGAACCTTCTCAAGTGTCAAACTACCAATAGCCATTGTGAGTAGATATGCATAACCACGAGCCAGTTCTCCCTCGTCGCTAGGTAGCTCGGAGTTGTCATTTTCATTCTCTTCTGCATCTTCAGGTTTTGAAGCAGCAGCACCATTTTTGGCCTTTGGGGGAATAAGATCAAATCCTTTCTGTTGCAATTCATGGTACAACTCCACTCTTTTCCTGTTGCTCACTATAATCTCTCCTTTCACTACTCCAAGGATGAATCTGACTTTGTTGTCCAGTTGGTTCAAATCGTATTCAAGATTCTCCAGTAGTACTCTCTGCAATAACATTCAAATTCAGAATAACCATAAACCTTATACAAAAGCAACCTTGAATAATCAGAATGAGAAAAAGAAAAAAAGGCTTTAAATAGGAGTTCACCTTTCTCTTTTTGTACAATTCCAGCCTTATTCCATAGAAATCCTCAATGACTACAAATTACAAGAGCAAAAGATGATTAGAATCATAAATCTGCTCAGTATATCAAAGCTATTGAAGATTCAAAAACATACTTTGTTCTGGGTTGTCATATTTCTTAATTACTCCGTCTGGACCGAAAAGATGCATGTTGTTAGTGCTAAGACTGTTTGAGAGCTTAAATTTCTTCAAAATCCCTTCTTGTTTGGCTATCATCATATTCTCCTCAGACAGTACAACTTCAAAATGTACAGTTGTGTCATCATTGTGCTCCTTATAATCCTGTATCAAGTAAAAAACATTGATAAGACTCAAAAAGTTGCAAACAAAGTTCAACATATGGTTGGAGTTCTAACTGATGTCAAAGAAGAAACGAACATACCTTGATGAAAGGCTCCTTGACTTTATCATTTCCTGTCAACATTGATTCAAGGAACTCTTTGTAGTCCTGAGTCCATCTCCGAACAGGAAGCTCAGAGACCCTGAGTGTTGTCTCATCTATTTCCTCAATGACTCCAGTAACAGTGTAGCCACCCTCCTTTGATGCTGTTTTCTCAATCGTTCCTTTAAACCCTTTATACCATGGATCCATGGGCACCATTGGTTCACCATTGATTAATCTCTTTACATTCGCAACAATGTCACGTGGATTATAATTGGGGATGAAAGTGCTCCATCCAGTACCAATGCCTTCACTTCCATTAACCAACACAGTAGGTATAATAGGCACATACCTGAAAGGCAAAAAAATATATATGTTACTTATAAGCTGAGGACCCACTAACATCCAAAACTCGAAACATGATAAAGTCATAAAGCTTACCATGTGGGTTCAATGGACTGACCATCTTCATTCAAGTAGTCTAGAAGAATATCATCTTCCTTGGGAAATAGGAATCGTGTGATTGGAGAAAGACAGGTATAAACATACCTAGCACTCGCATGGTCTTTGCCCCCCTGAGAAGAACACACATCAGTAAGAGCTCAGTAAAAGAGTGGGAGAACTGCCTAAAAAAAAATTATTGTAACAGAGTAGTATGTGCTAATTCACCTGGTGCCGGGTGCCAAACTGGCCATTAGGTTGCAAAAGGTTAATATTGTTGCTTCCAACAAAATCCTGTGCCATTCCAATTATAGTACCGGCAAGACTCGCTTCACCATGATGGTAAGCTGAGTGCTCTGACACATACCCAGAAAATTGGGCAACCTTTGCTTCTTTTGTAAAATTATTACGCTTGAAGCAACAGAAAAGAATCTTCCTTTGGCCTGGTTTCAGACCATCAACCATAGCAGGGATAGAACGCTGCAGATCAGCTATTGAAAACTGAATAAGCTCCTTGTTGACGAAATCACTATACTTAATTAACTTCTCTTTCTGATCAAGGAAAGTTCCAGGCTGCAAACAATCACAAGTAAAATCTTTTATCAAAATGAAAATAAAACTTTATATTAACCAAAATTGCAAAAAACAGCTCTCTGTAAGGTTTACACAAGTTCAACTGATGTATTCACCTCATATTGTTTGAGCCAACTCTTTCTGGCCTCAATCTTCTTTTTGCTAAAAGCCATTTCAATTGCTTCGCCATCTTGTTCGTCCACCCACACAAAATCTTTTTTATGCTTCCCTAGGTCCGAAAAGTACTCCTTCCCTTCCTTGGACGTACTGGTTCCCAACCCCTGTAAACAATAAGCAGAACAGTCAGCAATGATCCAAAGCCAACCATAATTCACCATTACTGCATAAAGCTAGTGCAAGCTATGAATTACTCTAGGAGTAGAACAACAAAACCTTATAGTATTTGACATCCCAGCCTTTTGAACTCCCTCCCAAGCTTTCCAACCATGTCTCGTATTCAGGCATCGAATAGAAGGAGATGACTTTCTTATTCTTTCTATGAGTAACCTGAATAAGATGTTCAAAAACTGAAACTAGTTAGGATATAGTTTTCATCTGTCACTATTTGCATAAAATTTGATCAAAGCAGCACTTCAAAACCTAGAGCAGTTATCACCATCAAATATACCTTGACAATTGGAGTTATAAATTCAACTAGAAAGGAGGGAATTTTCAGCAGTGATGGCCAGAATGAATGAATGAAGTTGATTAGTAAACCTTTAATGTGAGAACCATCATGATCCTGCCAAAGAAAGAACAGTTAGACACAAGCAGTAGGATGTTACTTGAAAATTAAAATAGTTAAGAATTAAAAGAAAAAAATGATGATACCTGATCAGTCATTATCATCAAATGCCCATATCGTAACTTCTGAACATTTTCATACACATCTCCCTGCCGAAGTCCAAGAATCTTCTTGATGCTTTCAATCTCAGCATTATCATGAATTTGCTTTACACTTGCTTCTCTTACATTGAGCAATTTACCTCTCAATGGGAAAACACCATAGTGGTCACGACCTACAACAGAAATCCCAGCCATCTGCATACACCTTGGTTTCAGATTTTTATTTACAATAATAGACTTTTAAGTGAATGTCACATTAAATGGATAATTTCCTTTTACACTTACAGCAAGAGCCTTTGCTGAATCTCCTTCTGTTAAAATTAAAGTGCATTTATGAGAGGAGGCCTTTTTTCCTGCCTCATTGGCATCCTCAAGCTTAGGAATATGTATCCTTTCCTTTTTTGATCCATCAGTTTTCTTCAGATCTTTGTTCGCCTTAAAATCTGCCCAAGAGAGAAGACTTTCTACTACACCAGACTTCGCCACTGAACAATTAAGGGAGAATTAAACCAAGTGAAGTATATGAAAACATCCCAACAGCTACTGTAACAAAATATTTACACATCATTAGAACTAATGAACCACGAGCACTAACCTCTTTTCAGTAAGTCCTGTGAAAGTTCACATTTCGTTCCAAAACTTGCAGGACGAGTTGTCAAGGTTTCTTTCGTCTGAGAATCGAAGGCTGGGTTATCAATGAGAGCATTGACAAATATCCACAAGTGGTTCTTCACAGTATGGGCTTTCAGATTAGCATTCTTGTTTTTCTTGTTTACAAGATTCATGATGTAGGTAGACACCTGGTTAGTGACATAATCAACATGAGTTCCACCCCTAATAGTAGCAATTCCGTTAACGAAGCTGACCTGTTAATTAATTCAGACAGATATTAGAAATTTTAACAATAAACATATAATCCAAGCAACTTCACTTAAGAATTGGTGTTTACCTGCTGAAACTGTCCTTCACTTAGACTAATGCATATTTCCCATCTGTCATTAACCTTTTCTGTTAACCTGTTCAAGCAAAATAAATACAAACCAGTGAGTAGATTAATAAAGGACTACATGTGTTAGGCCTTCAAAAAAAATCAGATTCAGAGATTCAGAGATCCAGTGACAAACTTTGGAGGTGAAGTTGGTTTATTCTTGGCTGCAGATTGGATATAGAGGTCAATATAATCACCGAATGACTTTATAGGAATCTTATCTCCATTTAATTCAACTTTCACAGTCTTGCCTAGACAACCTGCTACGTCAATCACTCTCTTCTTCATCAATGCAACTACATCAGCTTCAAGATGTGTCATATTGAATTTAGCTAAATCAGGCTTGAATGTTACTTTAGTCCAGTTTTCACTGGCCTTGCACTTGGTAATTTCAGGTTCAGACTTTTTTCCCATGTTGTTAGAAAACACCTACATGAAATGAGCAAATCAAATGAAAATTAGCACACAAAACATCATTACCCTGTAAGACAATTATGTAGAAGCTGAACTAATGCTAACAGTTTACTAGAATCTCTTATCTCATAAACTACATGTGTTCCCAAAACTAGAGTTTCCCAAATGAACTCTCAAGACAATTCACCAACATGAGAAAATAGTCTCCATACAACATCATAACCACCAAAAGGTCGACAACTAACCAATACAAATTTTCAGGCAATGAATCAAAAGACTGAAAAGTATCTTCCCAAATATCACCTAACTAAGATACTGAGAGGAACAATGTTTCAACAAAATTAACCAGTAAATTCATTTTCACAGTAGTTTACCGTATTAATCTAACATATAAACCAGGAAATCCAACAATAGATAACTACAACAATCAACAAAATTAATCCTAAAATCCAACAACAAAATTATCTCAATAAATCCAGCTTCACAGCAATAAACCCTAAATCCTATCAACAAATGAATCCATGAGTCAAATTCAAACAAAATTAAACCTAAAATCAAACAGCAAGAACAAAATAAACCAGTAAATCAAATTTCTCTCTAATTATCACTAAACCCTAACAACGAGAAAAAAAAACCTAAAAAATCAAATTCCAACAAAATCAAACCAAATCAAAACAGATCGACAAAATTAACAAATCACCTGTTTATACTGCTTCTTCCTCTTTCCATCAGCGGTCTCAATTGTAAACTCCGTCGAGAAAATATTAGCCAGTTTCGCTCCATAACCATTCCTTCCACCAGTAGTCTTCTTCTCCGCATCATCATAATTACTACTAGTCAACAAATGACCAAATATCAACTCCGGCACATAAACACCTTCCTCCTGATGAATCTCAACAGGAACACCATCACCATCATTATACACACTAATCGTATTACCTTCAACATCAATATCAACTCTCACCAAAGCCATTTTCGGATCTCTTTGTTTATTATCAGCAGCGTTCACTAAGATCTCATCAAAAATCTTATACAATCCCGGAACATAACTCACCGGTCTGTAAACCATCTCACCGCCTTCATACACCCACAAATTCTGTGTGTGTTTCTCAATCGAACCAACATATGTATCAGGACGCAAGAGAATGTGCTCTAGCTGTGTTTTCTTTTGATACATCTCTTCAATTGTTTTTCCTTTCTGGTTTTTTGATGCTGGATTCTTCGGTACATTTGTGTTGTTGGTGCTGGTTTGCAGCGGAAGCGTTTTATCTATCGTCATCTTCAAAATCGTCTCAGATCTAGAAATTTACAGTGAAAGAAATTGAAGGAGATGATGGAGAAGATGAAGAAAGGACACAGAGATTGTGTCTGGAAATGAAAAAGAAATGAAATGAAAATGAGTAAAGAAGAGATTGAAGAGGGGATTAAATACAGGTTTGGTGTTATTTAATGAAAACGTAAGGGTACGATGGTCTTTCAATTAGGTCGGTTCGGGTTTGAATTTTGAAATTCGTGTTTTAGGCGGGATTTTGGTTGACTTGGTCTTTGGTCAGTGGAATGTGTGGCTGAGATTGCGGGATTTTGAAATTTGAATTTTGGGATGAGTTTGGAGCGTTGGATTTTTTGGTGTGAATGAGATGGGAATATTTATGATGAAATAGATAGATTTTGAAATTGGGTGTATTGTTCAATCTTCGGTCAAAGGTGGGGTGTACATAGAAAACCTTGACGCATGAGTTTTGCCTTATTCAGGAGCCATCTGTTGACCTTGTGTCCAAGCCACTTCTTGTTGCGGCCCCTTGAAGTGGGATGGTTCGCCAAATTGCCCTCTCTGTGTGCACACTTTTTCTCACGGTGCTACACCTTTTAAGGCCTATTCCTATGCACATGCCAAATAATAGATTTTGCCATATATGCATTCATTATGGGTATGCCAAACTCATATGCCTATATGTTGGAGTTTCCAGCGATGGAGTTTCCAGCGAGCGATGGAGTTTCCAGCGAGTGATAGAGTGTTCATCGCTCGATGGTCATAATCACGCTCGCTGGCCATTAAAGCGCTAGTCAAGTTGTCGCTCGCAGGTTTGATCATCGCTTATCAGATCTGCATCCAACGGCTACCAATTTACGCCTATAAATACCTAATTTCAACTCATACGAACCCAACTTCAAATTCATTTCAATATGTCTAGTGCTCGCATAACCGAAGTAGATTCTACTCCAGAGGAAGATGTTTCTCTAATTCGATGTTGGGTTTCAGTTGTAAGTGATAGAGATTTCAATTTAGAGACTTTTAACCTATGAGACACTGTGTTTCAAAGGTTTACGAAATTAAGTCACGTAAATTCAAGAAGAACAAATGAGTGTCTTCAAAATCGTTATTGTTTCATCAATAACAATGTTAGAAAGTATCAGTAAATTATGTGGTTGATAAAAGGGGATAATCCTTGGTTTTCAAATGAAGAACTAAATATTAGAGCTCGTACCAAATTCACCGAAGACAACGGAAGATGGTTTAGTCACGACGAATGTTATGAACTCTACAATGTTCATGTGCATGGATTCAAATTTGAAGTATTGTGTTATGCAATCAAGGTTAATTTTTAATGAAATGTAAAACTAGTTCCTATTTGAATATTAATCTAAAAGATAGTTTTCATTAATTTAAAAAAAAATTACATTTAAAGTAAATTGCTTCCATAATTAAATTATTTACATTTTAACTACTCATCACCTTGTCCATTTCCTTCCTAACCAAAGATCCAATTGCCCGCGTTTTCTAGATCAAGTGTGTTTTTCAACATATCAGTTAGCGAGCCGGTTTGAGACTCACTTGGTGCTTGAGTCTCATTAGAATCACCATAGCCTTGATAAGTAATGGGTTCAGAGCGCAAGGGAACACAATACAAATCTTGAAATACGTGTTATTGATATTCTTGAGGAGTTTGTTGCAATGGTTGTTGGAATGCTGATGAGCTTGAGGCAATTGGGGTATATAGAGTCGATTGCCTAATTACTTCCATGTTCACACCACCATCTGGAGTCATTATGTCAGTTGGCGAATGACTAAACATACATACAGGAGTTGTATCCAAACCAATGTTTTCATCACCACCACATAATACTTTAGTATCTAACACTTGGTTTGGAGTATAACTTTCTGGTATCTTTTGCATAGAACGACGTCTCAAACTTCTTTCACTTCCACGACTTCGATGCCTTCGAGTGGGACTCATTCCTCCACCACTGGGACTCAAATGAGTTATTCCTCTACCACTAGGACTCAAATGAGTCATTCCTCTACCATCTCTACCACTGGGACTCATTTCTCTAACACTGGAACTCATTCCTCTACTACTACGGGAACCATCATTATCGTCAAATCCTAGACTCATGTCAAACATCATGCTTTCCCTCACTTTTTGCAACTCTTCCAAGTGAAATTTCTGAAATCCCATTAATAGAGCATGATAATCATTCAAATAGTCTTGATACTGCTCTGGTTTAGCATTAACCCCCCAGGTATGGATATGTCTGATCAAGTGCACTTGAAGCAATTGGATAAGTAACAATATCTCCAAATGTGGTGGATATATATAGTCTGTACATCCAAAGAAAATGGTGGCATAGTTGACAATGAAATTTGAGAAGGATATGCAAATGCGTCGCCCGTCTCTGGTGGAGGTTGAGAAGGATCCTACCTAAAGTTGGGAAATCCATCTGACCCAAACTTTACGGTTGCATAGCAATATTGGGATTAAAAATAGTGTTAAACCAAAATAGGTAGTCATTTATGTCCATTGGCTCCTGGATTAATTCATCAACTTCTTGCCAATGATGACCCTCCCTTATCAGTTTCAAGTAGTCGTCTTCAGAAACCTTTGAACTTGGATAGGGGTTGACGGCTATCACTGATCTTTTTTGCAACTGGAGAAGTTGTCTTCCACCATAATACCAAACACCCTTTTCATAAATAGGGTTGTATAACACCATCCTTGTAATGCTTAGCTGTACTATTCTCTAAACTTGTTCTTCTTCGAACTCAGGTATTGCTTCATATGGCTGGGAGACAAGGTTAAGGCTTGTTCTACACAACGGTTGAATCTTATGAACATTAGAAGTATGTTGACCATCTTCAATCTGTTCTTGTTGCTAATTCTCATAATTGTACTTCATATGACCGGAAAAACTTTGGTATGATTCTTAAGATACGGTTCTGAAACACGGAACCATGTATACCACCAATACAGAAAATTGTTAGAGCACTACTCGGTCGAACTCGCAAGCATTGCTATCTCAATATTTTTTTGTCAAGTTTAGTTGCCAAAACTATAAGTCTTTATTTTTAGTCTACTTATATCTAAGTCTCGGATTACGATAGTAAGTGTAGTTGAGCTTTAGACTTAAAGGCGTTCTTCGAATGAAGACGAAAAACTACTCAAGGGAGCTTGTGGAACTTCATTAACAAAAGTTATGTGGAGACTTGAACTCATCTATCACTCAAACGTTTATCTACTATATCTCCTACTTGAGACAAAAAGTCATATTGCTATATAGACTTAAATTATACACATTTGGTATTTCGATCTGAGTTTATCTCGCTTATTTATTTCTCGAAATATGTGTTAGTAAGCTTTCGCTTTAACCAAGTTCATCTTTTATTCTTGATGAATGTCAAAAGATGATCATGTGAAAATCGCCTTGTAACATCTTACATGATTTGTGTGAGACGATCATTTGATGTAGACTCGAAATATTTCGTATTGATCATTCGATCACTTGAAAATCGCTTTGAAGCTAATAGTTTGTGTGAACAACTATTGTCGTCATCCAAGAATGTTTCAATGATTGAAAAAAGGGTTTAGAACATGTAACCATGATTGGATATAAACATAGTGTGTAATCACAATTGTGTAAAGCCCAAACCGGGAACCATGGTATGCGTACCCGTACACGTACTGGTTGGTTGTTGAAAGTCTGGGAACTAAGTATGCATATCCGTACGCATACTGGCGGAAGTCCAAGTCCCGTGAATTTGTTCTGAAGTTTGAAAGTGTAAAGTGGTATGCGTACCCGTACGCGAACTGGTGTAACCATACTTAGTACGGCTACTTAGGTATGCATACCTATTTGCATACTTCAGTAGGTTATGTTCTAAAATCAGTTTGTTCATGAACTAATACATTTATACAATAAGGAATGTAATCTTTTGAAAACCGTGGCTATAGTGTTCATGAAATGATTCGAGTGAATCAAAATCGATTTTGCTTCAATTGTGTCTTGTATACTTCTATGAGAATATAAACACTTGAACAACTCTCTAACTAGTTTCATTTGAGTCATTTGAACTAGTTATGATAAAGATGAATAAGGTTGATATGAAAGTTCTCATATGGCTAACCATTGGTTAACTATTTTTGAAGCAACTAAGTGAACACGTTTAGGTACAGTTACCTTTATCTAAACTAGTATAGCACGCATGCGCGATGCGCCTGCCCTTCCGTTCGTTCAATAATTATGAGCCGCACCATACGCATAAGCATCATACCTTTGTCCCTAACCATAATAAGAAGCACCCCATTGAATTGGATCTACTTGTTGGCCCTAAAAATTAGTTGGTAGAAGTATGTTAAAGGGAACACACATGTAGAGCTTTTGAGTGAGACAAAATAATCCATCCAGTGAACTAATGTTCAATGAATGATGCATAATGGGGCCTAGGGATGATACAACATAGTACAACAACACCCATATGCAACTTTTGACATGTACTGTAAATAGAATATTATGAAAGTAGAAACATAAATACACAAACCCTTTATCTCCTCAAATAGATAGTTTTGTCATGTTAACCTAACTCCCAAATTGTCACGCATAACTTCATAACTCACATATCCGCATTTTTCTAAGGTTTTATATTTCCTAGGGTTCATGGCAAAATCTTGCTAATCTTTAAAGTATTATATGGTTATACTAAAAAAAGAATGAAACCAAGAGCTCAGCAAATAAAGGCGCATACTTCATAATTATCATTTTACAGGATCAGGAGCTAGAAGCATCCATCTGTACTCTGTTTCAAATCAAAACCCACATTTATATATGTCACTACAATCACATATCGGGAAAACAATTACAACCTAGCTAGACTCTTTTCTTTTGCAATGGATGTGATATTAAAATGAAAACTTATCTTATACTGATACCAACAAAAAAAAAAGTAATAAACATTGTAAAAATGTAATGAATCTTTCTTGCTCAAATCACAATCAAATTAACTTTTGGTTTATAATATAATTACTATGAGAGGATTTGAACAAGCCACCTAATGGTTTGTTCTGCATAGCTTCTCCATTTGAATCTGTCATAATAAATGAGTGGTCATAATCTTTGCAGGTTCAAGTTTGACCCGTACTATTTAAATTACAAAAACCAAGCATGAGTTGATCGTGTTAGGAAAAGTAAAACCAAAGAGTCCAGTAATACTATTACTACAACAACACCAACAAAGATGAAGACGAAAATAGTATATAGAAAAAGGAAGCACCTTCACCATGATCTAATTATGGAGAAAATACTAACTAAGGTTCTGTCGTGTTCTGGTACGGGTTCGAAATCCAGGTTATAACTCATTTCATAACACTCACTTTCTTCAATTGCAAAAATAAAAAAAATCTGTTTTACTCTGTAACATTTTAAACGTTAAGGCTAGGGTTAAAGATAAGGTTAAATTCAGATGCCATTTTTACAAATTTGCAGAACAAACCACATGACCTCAAAACCTGAGGCATTTTCCATCAAATAAATTTTTCTATACAAATTTCTCCCAAACTTTTTGCCATACCAAACTAAAGAAGATATTTTCCGGCGAATCTCAAAACTCATCCTGGTCAATACCATACCTCATCTTGTTATCTAGTCTCGAACATATATTGCGATGAACTATTTTCAAAATATTTTAAAACCCTAGAAACTAAACGATAAGATCATTAGTATGGAAAAGTCTTAAGGTCAGCTATTTCTTTTTTATCTCATTTCTGATCAATTTGGGATAATGTAGATCATATCAGAAATGCAGACCCGTGTTTCCAATGGAGACTTAGGTTAGATACGTTATTACCCTGCATTGCTGCAGATTTTTCAATTTCGTTGCAATTGTAGTTCTTTTTAATTTTATTTTATAAGAAACTAATGCAGCTTATTGAATATTAGTTTCATAAACCCAGAAAAAAATTATAAATTGAACATCGTTTTCCTCTCAAGCATTTTTACAAACTGATAGAGTTCAATAATATAATTTAACTAACACCAGCTGAATAAATCCTGAAGAGATCAAGAGTTGATAGCAAAACTTACTGCTTGGAATGATTCACGCACTAATTGAATATGACTTCAAGAGATCAAGAGTTGATACTTTGCCTGAAGACCAATTTCTAATTAGTGAAAAATTTAATTAATATACCAAACTTAGGAATCAATCACTGGGAAACTTAAAACTTATTAAAAAAAACTTAAATTTACTTACCAATTAAAAAATAACAACATAGATCAATTGGGATTTCCATAATGAACTGCTTTTATTGGTTAACTATTGTTGAACCAACTAAGTGAACATGTTTAGGTACGATTACCTTTATCTAAATAATGGTCCATTTCATTTGTGTATAACAATCTAAGTTCAATATAACGGTTAAAAGATATTAGCTTGAATCTAATCAGGTTTTCATCTAACGGTGAATATTGAATACTTTGTTACCAAGGTAACTTAGATTGCAAACCCTGATTTGAAGACTATATAAAGGAGAACTTTAGCAACTAGGAAACCTAATCCCCACACCTCCTTTGCGATACTAGTTGCGACTAGAGTCGATTCTCCTTTAACCTTAGGTTTTTCATGAAACCATGTAGGTTAACGACTTAAAGACTTCATTGGGATTGTGAAGCCAAACCCAACTATTTTCTTCGTAGTTGCGTGTTCTGATCTTGCTATTTTTTATCGTGATTGAGTATTATCTTTTTTAAGATTTTCTCGAGATTTATTCTCTGATAGGCAAGATTGAAAAGTAGTCACAAACATCATCGTCTTAACGTTTGTGATTCCACAATTTCTTGTTTCATTAATCGATTAAGATTATTGTAAGGTGGTTGATAATACTAGGCTATTCTTCGGGAATATAAGTCGGGTTTATCAATTGGTTCCTATTCACCTTGATTTATCAAAATACGGAACAAAAAACATAGGTTTATCTGTGGGAGATAGATTTATCTATTCAATAGACTTTTTTGTGTGAGGCAGATTTGTTTATCAAGTCTCCGACTTTGGGTCGTAGCAACTCTTAATTGTGGGTAAGATCATATAAGGGAATCAAGTGCGTAGAATCTTGTTGGAGTTCAAAGACGTAAGGAGTGCAACTGTACCTTAATCAGTGTAAGATTGATTAGAGATCAATTCTACATTCCAGTTCGAAGTTAGCATGGTAGTAGGCTAGCATCTGTAGTGGCTTAATACAGTGTGGTGTTCAAATCTGGACTAGGTCCTGGGGTTTTTCTGCATTTGCGGTTTCCTCGTTAACATAATTTCTGGTATCCGTGTTATTTCTTTTCCGCATTATATTTTGTTATATAATAGAAATATCACAGGTTGTGCATAGTTCAATCAATTAGTGAATCCAAACTTTGGTTGTCGATTATATTGATTGACACTTGAACATTGGTCTTTGGTACCGTTCAAGTTGTTTCACATAATAATTAGGCTCGCATATTTCTATCTGTTTAATTTGCTGATTACATTGTGAAATAGAGATACAAACTCTTGGATATACTTTTCTTGAGATTGATTCTGACTGTCTAGTTGATTCTCTTGAAAGTATATTGGAGTTTGTCCATACAGATTGCTCAGTGAAATATTGGGTGTATTTTTTAGACTTCCACTTTTTCAATTGGTATCAGAGAAGGCAGACACGTTAAAATACCTCATAAGTCTGTGTTTGTTGCGATATTACTCTATGGACAGTAAAGTCTCTATAAACGCTTCACCAGGATTTAACTCCAATCTTAGAGAGAGGTCTGATAATCTTGTTATTCTCCAGAAAAAGTTGGATGAACAAATCTGGATCAATTCTGATCTTGTTGCAGAAATTGCAATGTATAAGGATTTGAAGTCTGTCAAAGTTCCTTCAATGGATTTGAATAACTTCTCTAATTCTTCCTTGAAGAATGGTCGCAAGTCAGGTGACAAACGAGGTTTAGGCTTTGTGAAACCTAATGGGACTCATAACTACTCAAACAACATTAAAGATGTTGGTCCATGTATGTTCTGTGACTCTCATAATCACTTTCAACAAACATGTACATCTTTCCGGAAGTTTAAAAGTTGTGAGTAATCTTCATAAGAAAGCTGAACAATTGTTTACTTCTCTAAAAAGGTGTACAAAACTAACAAGAAATCCTAAACGGGATAATAGTGTTAGTATGGGAGATTTTTCTCTAAAATCAACATCGCCCTTTCAATGTTTTCTTGACAGTGGATGTAGCCGACATATGATTGGTGATCTCTCGTGGTTTTTAAATTCAAGCAACTTTGAGGGAGGTCCTGTAACATTCAGAGATGGGATTTGTTGCTACATAAGCAAGAAGGGGACGATCAAACTTCCTGGCGTTCTTGAAATCCATGATGTAGTATACGTTAAAGGTATGACTGCAAACCTTCATTTTATTAGTCAAATTTGTGACGAAGGCCATTAAGTCATCTTCAATGCGAATGGGTGTGACATTGTGGATGAAACTGGAAAATTAATTTTTCAGGGAACTCGTGGTAAAAATAACATTTATCTTCTTGATACCCAGTTCAGTAACCGTTGCAATTTAATTAAGTTGGAATCTACACATCTTTGGCATGAGCGTTTTGGTCACTTCAATTATCTCCTTCTAACTAAGATCATTAACAAAGAACTTGTTAGAGGTGTTCCCAAAATCAATGCAAAGATTGATGGTATATATCCGTGGTGCCTGTCAAAAGGGTAAACAAACGAAAGTTCACCATAAATCATCTCGAGACATTCTTACTAAAGCTCCACTTGATTTAATTCATATGGATCTCTTCGGATCTATTCAACAACCTACTATTGCTGGTAAGAAGTATGCTTTAGTTATGGTAGATGATTACACCAAATTCACTTGGGTGGCATTTTTAGCTTATAAAAATGAAACCCTTGATGAATTCAAGATTATTGTTAATAGAATCCAAAATGAACAAGGTCGCAAAATAAAGAAAATTAGAAGCGACCATGGAACTGAATTCAAAGACACTAAGGTGATTGAATTTTGTGACAAACTGGGGATTATTCAACAATACTCACCACCTATTCCTCCTCAAGCTAATGGAGTTGCAGAAAGAAAAATTAGGAACATTCAGGAAATGGACAGGGTAATGCTCCATAACAAAAATTTACCTTTAAGATTTTGGGGAGAAGCTATTTTCACAGCATGCTATTTGATCAACCATGTGTACCTACGATCGAAAACCCTAAACACTCCTTATGAGTTGTGGTACAATAGGGAACCCAACTTACATTATCTTAGAGTTTTCGTAAGTAAGTGCTACATTCTGAAAGATCGAGAACAGAAAGGAAAATTTGATACTAAAAGCAATGAAGGTATCTTTCTTGGATATGCTTCTGATAGTCGTGGTTTTCGAGTTTTTAATCTCAGAACCCAGGTCATGATGGAATCTTCTAATATCATCATTTATGATCTAAGTAATTTTCATCATCATGATCCTCCTGATGAATTTCCTCCAACTGAGACAATTGAGAAAGTCATAGAAATCCCAGAATCAGTTGAAGTTGTCCCAACGGTTACTGATCCTGATATTTCTAGTGATGAGGAGAAGAGCACTGTTTAGGATATTCCTGTTGAATAAGAACGTGTCCCTCGACAACACCTCTGGGTTCAAAGGAATCATGATCCTAAACGTATTATTGGAGGAAGAGATTCTACTGCTAAAAAAAGAGGACAACTTCAAAATATTTGCAATTGTGGTTGGTATCTTTCACAAGTAGAAACGAGAAATATTGATGAAGCTCTTAGCGATCCCTTTTGGGTGAATGCAATACATGAAAAGTTAAATCAATTTCAAAGACAAGATGTATGGGAGCTAGTACATTGTCCCTCCAATATCAATATTGTTGGTACCAAATGGATATTCAAGAACAAGTCTGATGAATTTGGCATAATTGTCAGAAATAAAGCTAGAGTTTTCGCTAAAGGATATTCGCAGATTGAAGGTATCGATTTTGATGAAACCTTTTCTCCTGTGGAACGCCTTTAGTCCATTCGGTTGTTATTAGCTCATACTTGTTTTCTTAAGGTTAAGCTATTTCAAATGGATATAAAATCCGCGTTCCTAAACGGAAATTTAAAGGAAAAGATTTATGTCGCTCAACCTAAGGGTTTTGAAAATCTTGATTTCCCAGATCATGTTCTTAAGCACAAAAAAGGATTATATGGGTTAAAACAAGCACCTCGTGCCTGGTTCGAAAAACTAAGTATTTCCCTTCTTAGAAAAGGCTTTTCGAGAGGTGGAGCTGATAAAACCTTGTTTACCAAATGGAGTGGGAAAGATGTTGTCATTGCTTAAGTATATGTAGATTGTAATACCATGATATTCGGCAGTGGTTGGCCGAATGGAATATAAGTAATGGTTTGTCATTTCCTAACACCGAGGCCTTTTCAGCACAATTGGCTTGGCAGAAAACTTTGCAGTGAAGCGTGCTCGGGCGGGAGTAATCCAGGGATGGGTGACCATCCGGGAAGTTTCTACTGGATTACCGCAGCGATGCCCGTTGAAAACCCAACATTGCCGGATAACCGCAGTGGATAAGTGGGGACCCTATCGGTGAAGGTATGGGTCATTACATCGATGACATCATCTATGGATCAACTTCTGAGAAACTTGCAAAATATTTTCAAGTCTCTCTTGGTAAGGAATTTGAAATGAGCAATGTTGGTGATTACAGATTACATAGATGATCTTGTATCAAGGTTCGGTCTTGATAAGTCAACTCCAAAACTGGCACTTATGCCCACTACTGGTAAACTACATCGAGATGATAAATGAGTAAAAGTGGATTAAAAACTTTATCGATCTATCATTGGAAGCCTTTTATATCTTACACCTACTAGACCTGATATTGCTTTTAGCGTTGGTTGTTGTGCTAGATTTCAGGCTAATCCAAAGGAATCTCATCTTGCAGGTGCAAATAGGATCATACGACATATTCAACATACTAGCGGGTATGGTTTATCCTATACTTTTGATACTAACACTGATCTTACTTCCTATTCAGATGCAGATTGGGAAGGATGTGTGGAAGACAGAAAAAAGTACTTCAGGGGGATTTTACTATGTTGGGTTAAATCTTGTGGCTTGGCATAACAAGAAACAAAACTCATAATCTCTGTCTACATGCGAAGTAGAATACATTACTGCAGGTTTGTGTTGTACTCAACTTCTATGGATAAAAAAATTGCTTGTTGATTATGGAATTGACTCTGATATAATGAAGATCTTTTGTGACAACTCAAGTGCGATCCACATCACTGAGAATTCTGTTGAGCACTCAAGAAATAAGCACATCGATATAAGGTATCATTTTATTAGAGATCTCTATGAAAATGGTATCATCAATATGGAGTTTGTGCCCTCAGAACAACAATTGGATGATATCCTCGCCAAACATTTAGACATTGCTATGTTTCAACACTTACGGCAGTCTATAGGTATTGTTTTAGTTCATTAGTTCCCTATCCTTTTGCCCCTAGACTCATTTATATCTTTTGGGCAATCAAGGCTTAGAACGCCAGTGTAGTGTTGTTTCAATTTCACATTTATTTCTACGTAGATAACAATTCTGTTCGGTATCAAAGTATTCTTTTAAATCCTTCTTTTCTTGTGAAAGTAAGGCCGCTCTTATTGTTCTTTCGGGAATGACATTTTATGGGGGAGAGTTCTTATTTGAACTTGTGTTTAATTGTCATATCTTTGTGGGGAGTGCGGCTGTGGAATATTATAGGGGTTATCTTGTATGTTTATAAAGTCCTTGATGAATGCATTCAATTTCGACTATGGTCATATGTTCTCTTTTGGTCATGAAGTATCTCTATGGAAATTTCATTAGGATCCCACTAGTTTTCGTACCTTTGCCAATTTATATTGACAAAATGGGGGAGAATTAATGTGAAGTTCACACTACAAATACATATGTGTTGGTAAGATTTCGCATTAACAAAGTTCATCTTTTATTCTTGAAGAAAGTCAAAAGATGATCATGTGAAAATATCCTTGTAACATCTTACATGATTTGTGTTAGGCAGTCATTTTATGTGGACTTGGAATGTTTCGTATTGATTATTCAATCACTTAAAAATTGCTTTGAAGCTAATAGTTTGTGTGAGACAACTATTGTACGTCGTCTTCCAAGAATGTTTAAATGATTGAAATGAGGGTTTGGAACATGTAACCATGATTAGATATAAACATAGTGTGTAATCACATTTGTGTAAAGTCCAAAACTGGAACCATGGTATGCGTACCCGTACGCGTACTGGTTGGTTGTTGAAATTCCGAGAACTAAGTATGCGTACCCGTACGCGTACTGTCGGAAGTCCAAGTCCCCTGAATTTCTGCTGGAGTTTGGAAGTGTAAAGTGGTATGGGTACCCGTACGCTAACTGGCATAACCAAACTCAGTCTGGCTACTTAGGTATGCGTACCCGTTTGCATACTTAAGTAGGTAATGTTCTATAAATCGGTTTGTTCATGAACTAATATATTTATATAATAAGGAATGCAATCTTTTGCAAACCGTGGCTATAATGTTCAAGAAATGATTCGAGTGAATCAAAATCGATTTTTCTTCAATTGTGTCTTGTATACTTCTATGAGAATATAAATAATTGAACAACTCTCTAACTAGTTTCATTTGATTCATTTGAACTAGTTATGATAAATTAAGATGAATAAGGTTGATATGAAAGTGCTCATATTAACCATTGGTTAAATATTGTTGAACCAACTAAGTGAACACGTTTAAGTACGGTTACCTTTATCTAAATAATGGTCCATTTCATTTGTGTATAACAAGCTAAGTTCTATCTAACGGTTGAAAGATATTAGCTTGAATCTAATCAGGTTTTCATCTAACGGTGAATATTGAATGCTTTGTTACCAAGGTAACTTAGATTGCAAACCCTGATTTGAAGACTATATAAAGGAGAACTCTAGCAACTGGGAAAACTAATCCCCACACCTCCTATGTGATACAAGTTGCGACTAGAGTCGATTCTCCTTTTACCTTAGGTTTTTCATGAAACCATATAGGTTAACGACTTAAAGACTTCATTAGGATTGTGAAGCTAGACCCAACTATTTTCTCTGTAGTTGCGTGTTATGATCTTGCTATTTTCAATCTTGATTGAGTACTATCTTCTTTAAGATTTGCTCGAGATTTATTCCCCGATAGGCAAGACTGAAAAGTAGTTACAAACATCTTCGTCTCATATTTTTTGATTCCACAATATCTTGTTTCGTTAATCGATTAAGATTATTGTGAGGTGATTGATAATACTAGGTTGTTCTTCGTTAATCGATTAAGATTTTGGATTTAGAATGTTGGTTTAGGATATCTAGCTTAAAATTTTCATGTTTAGATAATTTTGTATTCCTAGTCATTGTAATATTAATAATTATTGAAGCCTATATAATTAAGAAGGCCTAGCAATCTAAAATAATACAATTAATCATTCGACGTTATTACTTGATTTCTAAACTTTATTTTTATTTGTTATTATTCATTAGTATTATGCTATTGTTTTTGTGAATCCATTGGTCTCACACTATTTCTCTATGAAAACAAATCATCATCATTCATTATATCTCAAAGTTAAATCAAGATAACAACAAACATGAACAATTTCATGAACTAGTACTCATAGTCCAGCCTTATGAACTGAAACCTACTAAACAAATCTAACCACATAAGATGCTTGTGAGCCAAGATATGGGTCTTGAGATGGTAAATGAATGTTATTGTCTTTAGCTACATCTAGACCTTATAATTACACCGTGCCGCATGCATACTTCATGTTGCTGATTCAATCCAGGTTTTTTTAATGTGTAAAATTAGAAAGTTTAGCAAAATTAACTTGAACTATAGAGTTGTTGTTTGAAAAGAGGCCAGGAATTTTGAAACCATAGGAACATCTGGAAAAAATCCTAACCCTTCCAACTTTGATAAAGTAAAATTCAACTTTGATAAAATCTTGGATATTCAAATAGTTTAATATTAAAAAATACATGTGCTAATCGAATTCGCTAAAAAATTGATGGGTCTTCTTAACTTGTATATTTGTATACAAATTAAGAATTTTTTTTAGCGGTATAAAACTATGTATTTGACCGAAAAGATTTAGAACAAGATGCAAAGGAGTGACAAAACTGTAACACTCAGACTAAGACACAAAAGAGTTGATGACAGATTTTATTATGAATCATTATCTTTCATAATAAAATATCAATAATAAACTCCACGTGCATAACTAAAAGAAATAGATTGTTGATACTTGACTGCAGCCTATAATTTCCAAGCATCATCCACCTGCATATGGAATGCATACCCGTTGATATCCATACACAAGTAATCTTATGATCCCTATATTGCTTCTCTGATTTGAACTCCTCACCTACTAATTTCCCATTTATCGATTACTGAGCAGATACCACACATCCATTCAACTTTCCTTTTATCCACAGGTTCATTAACTTTCTCGTTGGATTTATTATCTTATTGCTTTTAGTTTTTCTGGGATTGCGGCTTTCGATTGAAAGAAGATGAAACTAAGCTGCTGCGATTAAACGATTCTCATCGAGTTTTCACCAAGTTACCAAGATTGATAAATGGTACCAAAACTCATCAATAACTCTCCTTTTCTCTTGGAATTTGATAATTTTTATTAGAATTGTAGATATCTTGAGATAAATTTCACATGTTTTTCAAACAATATTAATTCCATTTTTACCCTTATTATTAAACTTTTATTATAATGGGAATGTTATAAATACCCTCCATACCGGTGGGCCTTGCATAATTACCCTCGAGGGTAAAAAATAAGTCCAAAACAATTTTTGTATTTTGTCGAGTTCCTATTTTAGCCTTTTATTTCTTCTTCTTGCTTTATTCGATCCCAGCATAGAAGATAAGCACCCAATCTCCTCCTTTGTTCTAAACCTACCACCAACATCTCCATTTCTATGATCATTTTATTCATAATCCCACAACTACAAATGCAACATGTAGTATTGAAATCCTCATCGCCGTCGCCGCCGGATAAAAAACAAATAGATCTAGAAATTGGATTGATTATCTTCTCTCTTTTTGGATTTGTATATTCGAGATACAAATCAAAGTTCAAGTTACGCCGATTCCTAAATTGGTGATGGCGATTAAAGGTGATTATTCTCTTGTTTAAGTTTATGCCGGCAGTGGTGGTATTCTAACTTGATTGTTGTTATTGTTGTTGTTGGTGGTGAGGGTAGGATAAAGAAATAGGTGAGGGAGATACAGGAGGTTCTGGTTGTTCTGATGGTGGAGATTTGGTGTGATTTTGGTGGTGGCGATTTCTTTTGGTTGTGAAGGAATAAGGGTATCCAAAGATGACAGTTTGTTACTACTTTCCCTATTGTTGGCTATGGTGATTTCTATTGATGTAATTTCTGTTCTAAGAAGTATCATTTTGAATTTACTATTCAAGTTCATTTTTATAAAGTTGAACATTTAGCAGATTTGTCAATTTACAATTCTGTGAAAGTCGATAATTTGGAAAGCCAAAATGAATTCGATTGATTCATTTTTGTTTTTGAATGGGTAGAGAAGATTTCCCATATGAATCAATTGGTATTTACAAGCATGTGAGTCATTATTCCTTCATTCTCAATGTTGTTAAAGTTGGATCATTTTATTGGCTTGGTATGAAAAATGTACAACTAGCATTGGTTAATGCTAACTACAAGCAAATTTAACATTTGGTATTACAAATTAACGAATTCTTTCACATTTGCATCGTGCATAAATTTTTTCGAATCCGAAAGTGATTTTGCAAATGATTAGACAACTTGAAAGTTACTGGTAGTTGCTATAATTGACCTTAGTTTTGTTTTTTGGTGTTACATCTTTCAGTAAGAAAGGTTTTGTCTCACAAGAAATGAAATTTTGTTGTAAAGTAAGTTGTTTTGGAGAATCTTGTGAGTGGTGTTACCAAGAAAGTGCAGTGGGCTTATGGGTATTGGTGGTATTGGAATTCGTGGTTAAACGGTTAACCGATCACAACTACTCCGTCGGGAAGGTAAAGTAATTGTGACCCTGGACAACCTCATCAAGTTGCTTTTAGCTTTGGAAATAACTTGACCAAGTTGCTTCCACTATTGGAGACAACTTGTGCTAGTTGCTTCCACTATTGGAGACAACTTGTGCTAGTTGCTTCTTTTTTCTCGAGATAACTTGTATCTCTTGTTTTCGTATTGAGTTTTAGTTTTGTTTTTGATTTATTTGAGTTTGTTTGGTCAGGTAAAAATGGTTGTTACGGAGATTATCTTTTGCATCTTAAGAATCTCTCATGCCATTTATGATTCAACTACCGTTAGGGAGATGCAAAATGTTAACTAGCGGTAGTGCTAGAATTGGTGGTTAGCTGGTCATGTATGCATATATGTTGATATAAAATTTCTTTCTTATTAGAAATTACTCATTTACCTTTTTGCCAAACATGAGGCTTATTCTTGTTTTCTTTACTGTGATACTTTCTTGTTCAGGAATATGATTTTAGTGAACTGAATGAAGTGCTTAAAAATTATTCGCAAGAGCACCATGGAGTTGAAAAGGAAGACTAACCAGTTATATTTGGATTCTCTTCCATAGATTTTCAGGTATACTCTCTCTTAATGCATTTATTGATTCTTGAGTCTATATAGTCTGCCAAGACATACACATGGTTTCATTCTGTCTTGGGATTTGCAATACTTTACCTTTATCTAGTTTGATCCATTTCGTTCCCGGACTCTAGATTTTTGGGGCAACTTGAGAAAGTTGCTTTCACATTTGTAGAAAACTTGATCTAGTTGATCTATATTTGGAGGCAACTTGAGAGAGTTGATTCCAGGGTCGGAAGCAACTTGAGATAGTTGGACCCATTTTTTTGAGAAGCATGTTAAATTATCTTTACATATATCTTAAGAGTAGTTGTGACGAATCTGTGGTTTAATGGTAGAGCGACTGACTCAGTGTAAGAAGATGCACGTTCAACTCATGTCAGGTTCACTCTGTTTGTGTATGCTTTTTCTTTTTAAAGGGGATAATTTCCTCTACATTTGGAGAAAACTTGGTCTAGTTGGTTCCAGATATGGAGACAACTTGGTCTGGTTGGCTTCAGGTTATTTTCCGTAACTTGTTCTTATGTAGATCTTGTTGAGACCACTTTTTCACTTATGGTAGATTTTTACTTCATTTCAGGTCCTTCACCAAAGTCTATTATCAACCAATATACAAAACTCATTGGTCGTCCTGCTCTTATGCCGTACTTTTTATGTTGCAGTTGTTGCAAACAAATTGTTGCGGTTGTTTATGAATCGAAATTTTATTTTTGTTGTGTTGTTTTTTGTATGTAAGCTCTACTTTATGTTGGTTTGGCTCCATATGTGGAGATAACTTTTTCTATTTGCTCCCATATTTCGAGTCAACTTGTGCTAGTTGCTTCCATCTATGCAACCAACTTGGATTAAGTTGCTTTCAATTTTGGAGCCAACTTGAACAAGTTGCCTCTAGGGGAAAAAATCGCGAGGGTCAGTTTTTATCTCATTTTACTTATGTATACCTGCAATCATACAACCATTGTATGATGTTTACATCTAAAAATTAATTGAACAATTATATAACTAAAATTGTATAAAGAGTGCATATTTGTCTGTTCACATCCAAATTAATGTTTATCTTTTCTACGGATTTACATTAGTATGTCAAGAGTGCTATACAATCTAGATTTCATCCACTCGCATCAGTTTCTTTCTAAAGCTTCTGTTCATCAGTTGTATTTGATATAAGGAACGCCATCTTGACCCTTTTCTTGTTTACTTCACTTCTTCTTTGCTCGCTTCCATTACACGGCTACATCTTTTGTTTCCCTCTTAAATGTTATATGCACTCCAAGTAAATGTTTGTACTCTGTAATTCTCTCTTACTAGTAATGCAACCTTGTTATTCCCACTACTGCAGATTCACCTCCTTTGGAAATGGCAAATTTCATGAACATCTGCATCATTACATCAATATTGTAATAAAAAAAGTCGAAACATACCTCAATAAGTCAGGCTAAAGTTAGTTTACTTCCTAATCTTGAGCAAACTTGAAACAAGTTTCTTATGATATTAGACACAACTTGAGCAAGTTGCTTCCAAAATGAGATACGTACCACATGTTCCCGTGTCATGGATTTCGGGAACAACTTGAGCAAGTTGCTTCCTTGAACAAGTTGTTTCCAACTTCCTTGAACAAGTGGTTCCAAATCAGACAAGGCAACCTGATTCACTGCATAATACTTTTTTTTTTATGTTAAGAAGTACAATTACATGAACTTTACATCAACCAAATGAATATTAAAACGACAACCATAAAAAAACAAAAAAAAATGGTCGGGGCTCAGCTTGTTGCTAGTCTCCCTTCAAATTTATTGCCACTTGATAAATGTATCTTTTAGTTCTTATGATTAATATAAGCCGGTAATGGCCTCTTTCTTCAAAAAAAAAAAAAAAAAAAAAAAAACAATGCTTTTATTTCTAACCTTCAAAATTAGCACATACCAAAATGTCATATAACAAAGTTCCAGAAGCTACAACCCTGACACTAATTAAACAAGATATCAAAATGTTAAAAATTTAGAGTTGTAACCTACAACAACATCAACAATAGGATAAAAAAAACATAATGTGAAGAAAAATTGTAACTGCACAATGTATTCAGTTTGATTAAGAATAACAAATGATTTTTTTTTTCTGCTCATAATGAGATCTTTTGTGTTAGTGTATGTACTACCATAAAATTACAGCTAACACCTTGTCACTATTAGAGGAAATGTCGGCCCATACTGTGAAGATATGTTGATCTATTCTAGTATATGCGCAACATATGGAGAAATACATTAATGCTTGAATTTTCATACTGACAACATATGTACACTACGAACCTAGCATAAAGTAATGTTACGCAAAACAAAAATAGTAATAGTTTGGTGTTTCTTCTGTTGCGACACTCGTCTCCATTTTGAAGATTCATTATTTTTACCTTTAAATAGTTTGAAACATGTAAAAAATGGACAAATATTATGCATCTAGAAACAAACAACAACAAATAGTGGTTATCATATAAATCATACAAAAAGGAGAATCAAAAACAAATTCAATACAAGTTTTCACCTACATCAAATGTGGTTTGCATACTGCAAATACAACAAAAAGTATCATCAATTTCAATACATAATTTACAACAAAATAAAATCAAAAATCAAAATCAAGATATAAAACAAACGACAACGATACATGTTTCAGAAATGGATGATTAATCCTGAGATCAATTGATTGTTAATTAACATAAACTAAACACTAAATTCAATCTCCAAAAATCTCAGCAAGCCAAATGATGAACAAAAAAACTAGACTTAGTATTATATTTAACGAATGAAACATGTAAAACTTAAATATCTTTATGAATCTTCAAATCAATACTAAATTAGAACACTACACCATTTTTCCCGAATTGCAACTAAAATTCGTAACGGCCCAACAACCGTTATAAAATTTCCTGTTACAAAAGACCGTTACAAACTAGACGTAACATGGGAGAGCCGTTACAATTTTTTTTTCTGATTCGTAACATGAGCTAGCCGTTACGAATTGTAACAGGCTAATATTTTGTGCGTTCTATTCACACGCTTGGTCACACCAGAGCCTGGTAACAGGTGTATTTGCGCGTGTGCCATTCACATGCTGCTAGATTTTTTTTCCACCCAAGATGGGTTGCACTAGAGGATATTTCCTCTCTGCAAAAGATATTTTCACTCAAACTTTTTCATTTTATTTCTTATTTTCTCTTCTCTCTCTTGTCTCCTCCGACTCTCTTCTCTTCCTGTCAAGAACATCGATCATCCCTGAATTGATTGAAGTTTAATACGATTGCATAACAGATCTTCAATCATAACCGATCGATTGCAGTTTCGATATGGGTAAGTATTTCATCATTATCGGTTTTTTCATTTTCTAGGGTTCGTCCGTGAATATGTATTTTAGGGTTTCAATTGATCTGTAATATTTATTTTTTCTGTTTTAGAATCTTAATCTTCTTTTTGTTTTGATGATTGGTGAAGCGATGTAAGAGGAGGGTGTTGTGATCAATAAATTATGATATGCTGCAAAGAACATATGATTAGAATTCGTGATTTCTGCTACTGATTCATGGCGGGAAAAAGATGAAGAACTGAAGATTAAATGGTGATTTCTGCTGGTGATTGAATTAAAGAGATGGGTTCTATTGATTTTAGGGGATTGAAATGATTTAAATTGAGAAATTGATGATGATTTAGGGTTTGCAGAAGATGGATCTATGCTCGATTTATGAGAAGAATAATTTGTATTTTATGTTTGCAATTGGGTCATTCTTAGATTTAGGTTAAATCTTAAACCCTAGCTTCTATTTTTTTTTATGTGTATTGGTTATGTGCACATAACCCAACTGGTGTTGATCCAACCCTTGAGCAGTGGGAGAAAATCATTCAACCCTTATCAGGTATACTCTAGATTTTAACCAAATTATTATTGTTAAGCTTGTTAAGCCTTCCACAATCAACATGAGGATCACTGTCGAACTGTGAATATTATAGTAAACTAACGAGTCTGTGACTTTTTGTGTCATTATAATCTTATGGTTCACTAACATGGAATACTTAAAACATCTTTAAGGGTTTCTCAAGTAGAAGCTTGGATGCATATGCACAACCCATTCGCATGTTTGTAGCAGATGGTGGTGAATGTTTTGCTGCTTAGAGTTACGTCAAAAACTTGGTATTGTATGGGGAGCGTGTTGGGTACCTTAGTATTGTAAGATTCTATAACTTAATGAGCTTGCTGGAAGTATTTAAAAGAGCAGATTAGTATGCCAATTAGTAAGCCTTATATTTGATCAGTTTTTGTTTTCCTAATTGAAAATTAAGAAAATTTCGGTAATGTCGCTGATGGTGTAATAGGTTTGCAAATCAGTTGATGTGGCTAGCGGAGTATAGAGACAACTCAGGTCAGGGATTTGATGTACTATAATTTTCTCTTTAGTTATAATTTCCTTTTGTTTTTAAGAGAGAATGTTGTAAGTTTACATAGCTTTATATCTTCTTCTTGTTGAACTTTCAGAGGAACAAACATGAGTACATTTTCATATTCATAATGGCCTTATGAGCTATTTAAACCATCTACTTGGTTGTATTTACTTTGCCTCATGAGCAAAGCATTTCTTTAATGGATACATCTCTAAAAAATTATGATATTGTGGGCTCACAGAATGGCTGTCGTTGTCATCCATTCCTGAACTGTTCACAAGAATATTTATACGAAGATCTCAACCTGCTGTTACAACAGGTGAATTTATCTACCAACTTTGGTTTAAAATATGACAGTTGCATATGATAGGTGTCTCAATGTATCTCTGTGTTTGTTAGAGCTGCGACTTTTGGCAATGCCGATGATGAGTTCGCCAAATTGCAGGAGGTTAGAAAAGAAGAACTGGAAGATGAGGCTTTGAAGCATGGCTGAAAATTAAATGATGTTGGATGTGGACAAGAGTCCCTACCACGCCACTTGATGGCGAGGAAGAATTCACTGATGATGATGGAACTATTTACAAGTAGGACAAAGGTTTTACAGCATGGTTTCACCAAGTAAGTTTTTGGATTTGTCTATTTGCTTCGTTTTGAACCAGTACTAGGTAAATGGGATATTAATTAACATGTTTCTGAAAAATATTTCAGGAAAACTTGGTATCGAATACTAAGGAAATATATGAATCGGACGAGATGACTTTTCCACAAGAAGAGGAACTGTTTCAATCAGTAGTGGGAACTAACATCTCTTTAAAAGGAGTGGTTGATGATAATACCAAAACAAAAGAAGCAAAGCCCGAGGGGAAGCGTAAGGCGCCTGAGAAGGAAGAAAATAAGGTAATCTTTTGATCTCATGTTCCAATAGTGTTGGTTATGCTAACAGTCATGTTATGTCGTACTTCTAGGTTTAGCTATTTTATTATGTATTTTCATAAAGTTTTGCTTTTGGCATATCATTTTGTGGTTCCTTCTGGGATAGTCTGCTTCAAAACGGTATTCTTTTGGTGTCATACGAACAAATTCTGGGCCAGTTTAGGAATTTCTCTTTTACTGACCTCTTTGAGTTCTATCTTTGCAGGAGACAAACAAATCTCCTGATAGTTGGTTTGACTTGAAAGTCAATATACATGTTTATGTTGACCTAAAGATCAAAATATTGGATGGATCACCTTTACGCACTGGTGGAACTCCTGTTATGAATGTCAGCCAGCAAGATATGAGCAGAAAGGTAAAATATTTGTAACACAAAATTCCTACATCAGCTCAAGTGAAGTGACTATGTTTAATTATGGCAAAGGCATGTGACTATCTTAACAACAAGCTCTTACATGTTTTGCAGGTGATAGATTTATAACAAAACAAGTAGATAAAAAAAGAAAAATATTAAAGAAAGTTGAGGATAAGATACTTGGATGGGGTAAGTCTCATCTTCCAATGGCTTCTAGCTCCCGAATGTATTTTTGATGGTTCATAAGTCAGTACATAACTTTCTTTCATGTGTAGGGAGTCGTGATGCTAGAAAGGTGTTGATTCATACTACTGTTATTCATCGGTTTATGCTCACGCCTGCTGAAATAAGGGTAAATAAACTAATAAGAATCTCTTGTAAGTATTTATCAATGTTCATGTAGTATGTTAGTATGTAGAGAGTGAAATTATGACAACTCTAATTGATATTTTTGTGTAATTTCATACGTATGTGGTATGGTATGCTTATGGATGTTTTTGGTTTGTTTCATGTAGTATGGGTTGGAATTATGAACTTAAAGCAAGGGATGAAGGGGTTGATTTGTACATCTAGGATAATAAGTTACATGCTCCACTTCTCTTACTTGCAGCAGTAACCTCATAGCTTAGGAGCTGCTTTTTCTGTTCATACATCCATCTAAGATATGTTTTTTGTGTTCGCAGGTTAATTGGATGATGCTCTTCTGCAGCAAGTTTGGAGAAGAAGGTTGGAGAACAAGGAAGTTAGGTTGAAAGCAGCTGCAAGATTTATAAGTTTCTATGTATATTTTGTAAGTTAGATAAATTTGTGAACATATGAATTTCTATGAACTGAACTTGGATAATTCATGTGTATTCCCTTAACATTTGATACTTAACAAATAAAATTTGGTACTTAGAAGAATTTAAGTTCTTTTTTGTATGAATCCATGTATGAATTCATTTGAATGTGATAAGAATTGATTGAATGTGAGATGAATTTGACCGAAGAAAATATTGTTGATTGTGGAGGATGAAATGAAATGTGAATGCAGGTGGTTATTTGGAATTCCGGCATGTTTCCGGCCGACAATGAGCTGCCGGTCAACCTTGACCCAGTCAAAATTGGTCATTGTTGACTAATTTTGACCAGGTCAATATTGACCAGTAGTAATTTTTTACTGTTACAAAAAATTTCGTAACGGCTTGAACGTGTTACAACGTCTTATTACTAAATGAATTCGTAACGGCTCCCGCATGTTACGACCATGCCACGTAGTAACGGCTCGCCACAGTTACAAAAAATAATCGTAACGGCTGCTGGGCGTTGCGAAAGATTTGTAGCACCCCTTTTCGTAACAGTCGGGAACTGTTACAATCCTGATTCGTAACGCTCAAAAACCGTTTCGAATCCGAAAAAATGGCGTATTGGAATTACTGGAACTAAATCTCTGCAATCCAGAGTTACGAATTTGTTCTCTCAGAGAACAAGAAGATGATAAAGAATAAGAACAATTTTATGACGTTGTTACATAAATTCAACCGTAAATTGTTTCGTAATTAACTCTTAACCCTAAAAAATCAAAATAGAAACTAATTGAGATAGAAAATCGTGTTTACCTTCAATTTTATTTTAAGTTTTCTATGATCTTCTAGGTGTCAGTCAATCTTGTAAATCTCTCTGACCTGTTAGCAATAATCTTTCAGTCTGATTTTTTAAGATTTTCTGTCGAATTTTTTAATTTTTTGGTTGATTTTGGAGAGAGCGGGATGGCGGAGAAAACGAGAAATGAAAGAAAACTAGGATTAATGTTTCTCGGTAAAGGATATGGGATTTTATAAAAGGTTATTTTAATAATCTAATAATTCGGGTTTTAGGCTTGTACATGCTTAGGGGTATTTATTAATAAGGTGAAAATTAAAGGGTATTTTTCAATAGGTACCACACTAGGGGTATATAGATAATGTTCAATTTATTATAGTAGTAAACACATTCTCCCATGTATGAGTGTTGGTAACGACAATTGACTTTAATGTGTATCAAAAAATGCCCAATTAACTATTATGTTAATATTTAGAAAATATGTCCGATTATAAGTAACAAACAGAAAGAAATTTGGGTGATGCTCTTCAGGTTTCATAAGAAAAGGGAGTTCCATATTGGTGATTATTTTTTAAGATAATCTTTTTTCTCTCTCTTTCGTTTTTAATTTTTTCTTCTTGTTGAAATACTGAACAGAGAACGCTACAGTTCATGCCGTTGTTTTGATTTATCAATTAAGTATCAACTCTCAACTTTTTCTCTTAAATAAAAAGTCAAGGAACTCCTACAATGTTCTTTGAAAATCTTTATTTTGAAATTTCTAAATTTTTCTTACTTTATGGTAATATTTTAACCTCTCATAGCATCAGATTTGGAGGAAGAAAATAATCAAATAAAAAGAACGATTAAAACTTAAAAGACAAAAAGGGAGAAAGGAAAAATATTAGGAAAATCAATAAAGATAAGAAAATAGATTTATGAAAATTAGAATTCTAATAAAGGTAATCAGAGATTAAAAATCATATCATCATGCTCCGTTCACAATGAAGTGCGGGCGTGGAGACATTGAAGACCCAAAAAGTGTTACATCTAGCAATAAAGTCGGGTTTCACAAGGTCATATTAGTTTCAGATCGACAAAATATTGTCAACATATTAACTGGAGATCACAAGGCTGGACACTACCTATCAAAATGGACTAGCCATCGTTATAAGACGCTAGTTTCGCAAATTCACGAGTTTTGAACTTCTATTTGTTAAAGGGAAAGGAAAGAAGAATAAATACGATTTACATTATCTGGCTTTAAGTGGACGAGAGAAAACCGAAGTATTTCTCTCCACTGATGACATCGATGACTCAGACACGCGTTCTTAAAAATTAAAATAGTTTACATAGAAAAAGGCATGTGCTAATCGGGTTTGGTGAGAGTTGAGGGGTCTTCTTAAGTTGTATATACCCGTATGGAAGTTAAGAACTCATTAGTAACCCTTTTTTCTCTTAGAATTTGGTAATGTTTATTGGAAAGTAGATACCTTGAGATAAGATTCACAGATCGTTAACGTTTTTACCCTTAATTATCATTATACTATAATTTTCATTTTTTCATACTAATAATATATTAGGATTAACTTTAATGTTTATCCTAAAGATAATAAATATAATTATCATTTCTCTTTTTTGTTTATACATTTTTTTACTTGATGAAAAGTCGAAAACAGAATAACGATATAAACCATGAGGTTGTTTTAGATTATTAATTAGGTGTCAACTATTGCACATTATTATTTTGAAAACATATATAAACAACTAAAATATTAAGGGACTTCTAAACGTCCTAAATTTAGGAAATTTTGATTTTATATCAACAGAGAAATTCTTCCCAAAACATCCACATAGAAAGCACATTGAAGAATCTATGTGAATGGGGAATCTATGATAAAGATAATGTTACCCAATCATAACCAGTCACACATCGGTTTGAGCTAAAAAAATATCGTTTAAGCATTGAACAAGATATTAAATTATGAACATTGGAAACATAAAGTTTAATACCCGTAGTTTTTGCGTGTCGCATGTTTAAAGATGTGTCATGGCATGAGATGATGAACTTGCATCTTAAGTTTATGTTGCGTACTAAGAGGAGTGTAGGCCTGGAGCCAATATTACACCTTCATGATTTATTACACAAGCATATTGAACAAGAGCCAATGTTGCACCATCATGGGGAGTTACGTAGGTTATACTGTCCAAGAGCCAATGTTACACCATTATTGTGCATCAACCAGTAGAAGGATTCCCAAGTGCAATATTGCACCATCATGGTACATCATCTGGCCAAGTGCGATGTTGCACCATCATGGGGCAGTATTCAAGTTGGCCAACAAGCCAGAACTAAATAATGCACCATCATGTTGCATTATGCAAGGTGCACGACAAACATGTCATGAATAGTGAAGCATGCATGTCGAAGTGCTTCCCAAATTTTAGTTGTAGAAATATCAATAAGAAATGTCAGAAATTGAAATTGCAGAAGAATGTTAGATCTCAAATAAGCTGCAACATGTGACATTAAATAAGGTCGAAAACCACCAAAGATGAAAGTGGACAGCTGAGAAACATTCACGATATGGTCCTTCCACTCTTCTTTATTCCCTTCCTCCTCTTTCTTGGACTTCCCTCACAAAATTGTTTGGAGTAATAATGTTCCGACCAAAGTTAGTTTCTTTACTTGGATGGTCCATCATAATTATTTACTAACTCAAGATAATTCAGAAAAGAAAAGGCGAGTCTACTTGGTGAACATATGTTATATGTGTAAGAATGAATCAGAGACTCTAAACCATTTATTCTTACATTGTCAGTAGATCAAGCTAAATGAGATATCTTATTAAATGGTTTTAGAGTGGGAATACCTCCGGGAGATAACATCAAGGATCGATGCTTTCAATGATAGAGATTGAACAAACTTCTCAATGAACGGGAATTTTATTTGGAACATCATGCATTGTGCAATTTGTTGGAATGTCTGGAAATAACGCAATCAAAGAATGTTTGAAGTAGATACAAATAATAAAAAACACTCGAAATATCATTTTAGATATTAATTAAGGCAAATATTTTGTACTGATATCTTCCCTCAAGGTTCTCAGCATTAATACTAGTTAGATTTGAATATATTAGTCTTCAAATGGGAAGAATTACCAATCAAAAAAAAAATGGGAAGAATTAGTCCGAAGATAATCGTATTGTTGTTAATCTTTGATTTTATCTTCTTCTTTAACCTTTTTAAGGTATTGTAACTCCTCAATTCTTTATTCTTATATACAAGGTTTTTAATGCCCGTGCATTTAATGCTCGGGCTAGGTTACTGAATTTGTGATATATTCATGTATTGTAGTTCTTCGTCGAATGTAGTCAATGTTTTTCCATCCTAATGCCTATGAAAATAGAAATAAAGAAGAAAAAACAATACCTAATTAGCAATTCATCAATTAAAAAAAAAATCAAAACAAAAGACAAAACATAAAGAAAACATGAAGCAAAACCTGTAAATATATGTTAGAAATGGTCATTAAGTGCTACTCATATCAATTAAATGGGTCTTCCAACAACATTGGAGTTTCCCTTGAAGTTACGCAACTAACATAAAAAAAAACATAAGTGAATTTCCGAACAATTCTTTTGAAACGCGCAAGTCTAGAGAAACTTTAAACTTGCTGGAGACATCTTTTAACAAATTCTGTTATGTAACATATGAGCCTAGAGATTTTTCTTGGACAGTATGCTTGGACAGATTTTTCTTGGACAATATGCAATATTGCACTTGGGAATCCTTCCACTGGTTGATGCACAATAATGGTGTAACATTGGCTCTTGGACAGTATAACCTACGTAACTCCCCATGATGGTGCAACATTGGCTCTTGTTCAATATGCTTGTGTAATAAATCATGAAGGTGTACCTATAGAGATTTTTCTCTTCCATTTGCATAAAATAGGCCCAACCCCGCAACTTACACTTTGTCCACATAGATACAATGCACCGCCCTCATAGTGTGACAATCAACAACAACTTCAATGTATATTTGTTATTGGAGATTGTATGAACCATACCAACATTTATACGCAATGTTATTGCAGATTTCAGATTCATAAGTGTGGCACCAATGGCGAGCCCCATAACTTAGAAGTACGCTGAAAGAAAAGTCACTAACCATTTCATTCATAATCCTTGCAGCAACAACATACATATGGCGCATGCATCTAGCATGACAGGGATGACAGACCGGTCACTGAGTTCCGACAAATTCATCTTTTGCTTCATAATCTAACTTATTTGCAAAGAACTTCATAGCTATTGTGAAACCCAATTTGCGAACGGGAATGGGACGATACAGCATATACCTTAACTTACTCATATAGAAATCCTTCCTATCGTGATGTAGTCACACACAATAAGATCTTAATTTGAGAATAATAATTGGTATGTAAGCCTTATAAATGTAACGGTAGAAACAATTTCTGTACACAAATTACATGGTTACCAAATACCAATTCAATCAATGTTTCAAGCATAAAGAGTAGGAACGAACCTTGTCGGCCTCAATCCTGGAGGAAAAATAAAAAAAGGTACAAAAGCATAACAATGTGTTCCTATAAGCTGTTGGTCACCTATTTGAAAAGCTTCGCACTGCTTGTGAAGAATTTTTTCTTAAAAATTTATGGTTCCTGTTATTACCTTGAGGTATTGCTTCCGTGGTGCAATTTAAGATAAACCCGGCCTGCCATTAATTTCCCAAGCTTTCTATAAGAAAATTCACAATCTTTATTAGAGAAACATCAATCCAAGTTACACCAAATAGTATTGAGGATGAGTCCCAACATATCTTAATTTTCCAAATCAATACGACCTGCTTGTCCTCAATCGACTATATAGAAATTACTTGTTTCAAAAAATGATGAACATATAATGGAAAATTTAAAGAAACTAAGAAGTGAAGAAAGGACAAAGTCGATTATAAACATTGTTGACCCAAGTCCTAAAATACCTCTCAGACACGGATGATTTCTTTCCATGACCACGCAGTAGTAAAATCTTGGTTAATAAGTTGATCAAATTTTTTCTTCCCTCTATCGTAACCAAAACATGATTTGGTTATCTTTCTATCTGGACTAAATCATGTCTTTTCGAATTGTCTAAACCACCAATAAGTCCATGGAAAGGCATTTCGTAAAAAACAATTGAACCAAATTGACATTATTGACTTACGAAATCTGATCGTTCATGACACTTAGAAATATTGTACTTACTTGATCTGATTTTGCTTGGGTTTCATCGATCAAATGGACACTTAGAACTGGTGCACATGTTGCATATCAGGCGCCACCGATCGTTGCACTGTTGAATACAAAGAAAATAAGTAAGCGTTCCTATAAAAAAATAAGCAAATTAAGCGTTCCTATGAATACAAAGATATGACGCAATTACTCCAGACGAACTCAAGCGAACTCGAAAATTAATATTAATAGTTAATAAGTCAGAATAGAACAATCAAAACACCATAAAAGTATTATTACGAAAATATACCCGATTATATATGTTCTGATTAGATTTGATAAGGCTTCCAAACAGAACTATCATTCATTCTCGCCAGCCGGGGGTCGTGTGTCTTCTTACACTTCCTTCGAGTATCCCAGTAATATTGGGGTTTGACATTACCGAAATCACATACTCTTAAATATCAGTTAATCGCTCAACAACAAACAGACAAAAAAAAAAGATCGGAGTTTGACCAAAATGGCTTGCTAAAGAATTATTGTTTCTGTCATAAACGGAGATACAATTCATAATCGATTTATAGTATTCGAAAGTTCAAGTTGCGATGTTTCAAGCGATAGGTTTTAAAATCTCTTACCAAACGAAACTCTCATGGATAAATTTAGTTTCGGACCCATTGTTCCAAAAATGTTGTGTCTTTTCAAGTGTCTTAGGCACCGGTTGCAAAGGGTGGTTGTTGACGTGGCTTCTTAATATTTCAGTATTGCTGAGAATGCATATGGTGTCGACACGTCAGCCTCAACATCCTCCTTTATATAAAGAAGTATTGATATTATATTGTTTTATGATGAAAAAAAAATGTTGTTTAGACATCTTGGTACTAATTCTGGAGCGCTAGATTAAAATGGACCAGGCTTGAAACTGATTCCCCAAAGTAAATTCAAATAGTTTCCCGTGTAAAATAACCAGATTATGTTGTTGTTACTTGTTACTCATTCTCGGATAACAAAGTAATCAAACTCAATATCAAACAATAAAAATCAATGATTTGATTATTGAGACAAATAAATGATCCCTCGGTTATTTATTATTGAGTGATGAAGTCTTTGTTGCTGGCGGTCAAATAATTGGTTGCTTGGCAGTGGCATGTCCGCTAACATATATAATCTAACAACTACTATTAGTTTAATCCAGTGAATACTATTAGTTCAACTCTAGAATTTATTGCCTTCCCCTGTAGACTTTTTTTTCTTTCTTTTTTCTGAAAGGATGGCACTACATGCTTTTATTAATTATATAATTCATCAGATACGTTATCAAATTGCAAGAAATTGGAAGGGATCCTAGCTACAATCTGAGCACCAATCGCTTTTTAAATGACAACACTTAACCTATGGAAAATAAAATCCCCCAATCATTTTTTTTTGAACCCTTAGTTCAGTAACTTTAAATTTATTCAAATTAAAATTATATTTTATTTCCGAACAATAACTAAGACCATTAATTCTGAACTAAAATTGAATCGAACTATTAATCCATTGTGTTTTGATCATTTAGAATTTTCGTGAACTGTGAACTGTCAGGTAGGGGTAAGCATTTTACCCGTAATCCGCGAATTTAACCGGGACCAACCGTATTTTTGTGGATGGATGCCCGGACCATTCGCTAATGGGTTGGATGCGGATGAGATTTTTGAAATCCAACGGATTACGGATTGGGCCTGGATACAACCTTGAAAATCCATTGGACATCCATATCCATTAGATTAAGGGCATTTATATAGTTTCTAGAAAATATATAGATAGTTTTGGAATTTTTAAGGTGTTTTCTTGGAGTGTTGTCCATGACACTTCTATATTTATATAAGATATAAAATGTGTAGGTTCTATAAGAATTCGTCTATATAGGCTTTATTTTTTCATTAAAAATGTTAACTAACACAAATCCATTGGATTATCCGCACCCAATCCATTCATTCGTGCATCCATCAGATGCAAATCCGTTGGATGCTGATGCCAAATTTGAAAGCCATAGTGAATTGGATTGGATGCGGATGAGGTAAAAAATGGTCCATATCGGCCCATGCTCACCCCTACTGTCAGGTATTAGTTTTGTTCCGATGGACCATAAAACTAATTCGAAAACCGCTGGTTTAAACTGAAATATGAGCCTTTTGATTAGTTCGATATCATCCTTAACATTAACAAAGATCATTAACCCATCTATTGTATTATCTATAACATCCATTTCATTGCGAGAATTCAACGTAAATGGACGAAACCTGAATAAGAAGTAGTAATAGACAAGACTTGAAGATTTGGTGAAATGTTCCACACATAACATTGTGGATTCTCCTTCATTATATAGTGCCATATAGGAGTTTAATTACAAAAGATTTTACATATTTTGTATAGATATGTAATTGACAGAGATTACAATGTCGACATATTTTGGCAGCTATATATTTAAAGGATACAGCTACAATTGTGGCTTTGATTGAGTGACAATAGCTGTATCCTTAACATCCTCCCTCAAGTTGTACATGAGTTGTTGAATGTTCAACTTGTTCATGAGATAATTAAACCATGGTACTGACATACCCTTAGTGAAGATGTCATCTATTTGATCTTTAGTTGAGATAAACCGTACCAGAAGTTGCTTATTTGCTACTCTTTCACGCACAAAGTGATAATCAATTTCTATGTGCTTTATACGAGCATGAAATACTGGATTAGCTGTGAGATATGTAGCCCTCAAGTTGTCACACCAAATTGATGGACCTGTTACTTCAATACCAAGATCTTTTTAACAATGATTGAAGCCATACTAGTTCAGAAGTTGCTATGGATATGCCTCCATATTCTGCCTCTGTGCTTGACTTGGAGATAGTTTTCTGTTTCCTTGCACTCTAAGATATAAGATTATTTCCAAAACAGATGCAGTATCCACTGGTAGATCTGTGATCATCCAGAATCCCAGCCCAATCAGAGTCAGAATAAGCATGAAGACTAATATCTGAAGATTTTCGCAAAACCAGACCATGTTGAAATGTATGCTTGAGATACCTGAGTATGCGTTTAATTAGCTCCCAATGCTCTATGTAAGGGTCTTGCATGAACTGACATACTTTGTTAACTGCGACAACAATATCAGGGTGAGTGGGATGTATGTACTACAATGCTCCACAAACACTACGATAGAGAGTTGGATCCTCAAATTTTTGTGTACCCATTCTGCTGATCTTAGTGTTCACAACCAAGGGAGTAGCCACTGGTTTTGCAGCATCAATCTTTGTGCATTTAAGCAGATCAATAATATATTTTTATTGGATCAATAGAACTGACTTTTTAAGCTTAATAACTTCTATGCCCAAGAAGTAGCTGAGATCACCCAAATCTTTAATTACAAAGGTAGAATTCAGAGAAGCTATTAGATTTGTATTAAGAGAAGAATTGGATCATGTGATTATAATGTCATCGACATAAATCAAGACATAAGTTACTCCATCTGAATTCTTCTTAATAAAGAGTGAATTATCTGCAATGGATCCTTTAAACCCCCAGTGCAACTAGATACGTACTTATCCTTGAAAACCAGGTGCGTGGAGCTTGCTTTAGGCCGTAAATTGACTTGTTCAACTTGTATACATGAGTTGGATAGTCAGGATGAACATAGCCAACTGGCTATTTCATATAAACATTTTCTATCAACACACCATGCAAGAAAGCATTCTGAACATCTAATTGCCACAAAAACCAACTGTTTGCCACTGAAATTGATAAGACTACATAGTACTTGGTTTTATCACAGGACTGAAGGTTTCATCATAATCAAAACCTTCTCTTTGATTGTATCCTTTAGTTACTAGTCGAGCTTTTGGCGTGTCAATTGTACCATTTGCTTTCTGTTTAACCTTGAAAACCCATTTTGAACTAATTAAATTCATCTATGGTTCATATGGTACATAGCTCCAGGTACCATTAAGAATGTGTGCATTAATCTCATCATCCATGGGAGGTATCCATATTGGATTTTTTGATACTTCTACATAAGAAGATGGAGCTGTGAGTGCTGTCTCTTCAAGTGGATATTTTGTTGCTGTAAGACATAGCTTGTTTATCAGATTCTTAATACCATTTCTAGCTCCAGTGATCATATGATGCTGTTGAACTGGTAGAGATGGTGGTGTTGGTGGAGCTTACTGTGACGTAGAGGGAAGTGGTTGCTGCTCCAGATTCTTGTGCTGCTGTGTTAATTGTTGACTGCACATTATCCACATTGGGAGACATAGGTGGTGACTGCATATTATTCACAATATGTGACATTGGTGGAGTGTTTGGCAGAGGAAAGGGTGATTCAAAAACAATATTCTCAGATGATGGAGTAGAGAAGATGGATGATGCAAATATTTTTGTGGAGGGTGCTGACTTGGAAATGTGTTTAGTGGTACATACATGTTGCCTGACAGCGAATAGGAAGCTTGTTTCTATGAACTTGACATGCCTAGAGACATACAACCTTCCTGTAGCTACATGTAAGCATAGATAGCCTCTGTGAGCACCACTGTAACTAATGAATACATACAGTAGTGATATTGGTTCAATCTTATTAGAGACATATAGGCGAAGGCATGGATAACATAGAAAACCAAATAATTTTAGAAAAGAGCATTCAGGTATCTTGTTATATAAGAGTTGGAGTGGAGATTTGGCCTCATGTTGAGATGCAGGAAGTTTGTTAATGAGATAACACGCAGTTGAAAAAGCCTCTAACCAGTAGGATTATGGCATGGAAGCATGAAACAAGAGAGCTAAACCTGAATCAGTGATATGTCTAATGCGTCTTTCAGCAATGCCATTTTGTGCAGATGTGTGAGGGCATGAGAATATATGTATGACACCATAATTAATAAGGAAAGCAGTGAACTTCCTAAACTCTACACCATTGTCTGATTGAAAAACTTTGATCTTTTGATTTGTTTGATTTTCTATTAACTTTTTGAATTGAATAAAGATGGGAAAGGCATATGATTTTATAGCTAGTGGAAAAATCCAAGTGTAGTGTGAGTAAACATCTAGAAGAAGCAGATAATATCGAAAACCATCTTTTGAAACATGCGGTGAAACCCATCAATCAGCTCCAATTAAACTCAATTTTTCATCAGTAATTATACTACTAGTAGGAAATGAAAGTTTATGACTCTTGCTCATATGACAAGAGTGACAATAATCAAACTTCTTATTTGAAACAGGAAGGGAAATATTTTTAACCATTCTAAAAATAGTGCGAAGCATTGGGTAACCCAATCTTTGATGCCATAGAGGGACTGTATTTTATAGAAGCGCAGCTGGTGTTGTATGTTGAATCTCTCGGACAACATCAAAGACATAGAGCCCATTTTTAAGTCTGTCTTGCAACAGGATTGTCTCCGACTGGATTTCCTTCACAACAAAAGAAGTTATACAGAATTCAAAAAATACGTTATTATCTTTGCAGAATTTAGAGACTGAAAGTAAGTTGGTCTTTATTTGAGGAACATGAAGGACATTGTTTAGTTGAAAAGATCTATTATTATGAGTAAAAGAGGCATTATCAATATTTTCGATATGAAGAGCCTCACCATTTCCAACACGCACTTTTTCAATACCATCATACTCATGCCGAATGTTGAGATTGTTGAGATTTGCAGTTAGGTGATGAGTTTCACCTGTGTCAGTCACCCAGTTATTATCAGCAAGACCACCTGGTAGAGCCAAGTATGCAGCTGGTTGTATGTTGTGAGATGAGTTGTCCACTTTGTTACGAAACCAACAAAATCGAGCATCATGATTCTTGCGTTTGCATATCTCACAAGGACCTTCACCTTGATACATGTTTCTGGGATGTCGGTTGGATTGATTTTGTGGACGATTGTTTGAGTATCTCCTTTGATCTTTCTTCTGAAATGGCATGGAGCTTGATGAGGAAGCAACATTGGCTAATGGTTGTTGCAAAACAACTAACGGTTGTTCAAGACGGAGATCATACGAAAGCAGATGATCTTGAAAAGTATCCATATCGATCTTGTTGACAATGCTTAAAGATGTAACAATAGAGTCATAAGCCCGATCTAGTCCAGCTAGAATTGATTGCTGCATATCCTCTTCAGAGAGAGGCTTTCCTGATGCTGCAAGTGCATGAAACAGTTGATTGGTTTTCGAGAAATAATCTTGCATTGAACTGTTACCTTTGCGAAGACTGTGTAGTTGTCTTTTCAGGTTCATTTGATGAGCTTTGGTTTTTGGCGCATATGTCTTTTGAAGAGATTCCCATACTTCTTGTGATGTTGAAAGGCCTGATACACGACCTAATACACCTTCATATAAGGAGGAAAGAATCCATCCTAAGAGTATTTGGTCTTGTTCCTCATATTTTGCATATGCAGGGTTATGAGTTGGTTGTTCATCTTCTTCAGTACTGGGTATGGTTTTTGCTGGTTTTTCCAGTGTACCATCAACAAAACCTTGTAGCTTGTACCTTTGAGAAGGGGTTTAAACTGTGTCACCCACAAGAGATAGTTGTTGATGTTAAGTTTGACACTGATCAGATGTTGATATGCATTTGATGAAGGGTTGAAGTTTCAACCATGGTGAAGAAAGAGGAGAAGCGTGAGTTGTGGATCTTCTAACTCGATACCAAGACATGACTTGAAGATTTGGTGAAATGTTCCACACATAATACTATGGATTCTCCTTCATTATAATCGTGCCATATAGGACTTTAATTACAAAAGATTTTATATATTTTGTATACCAAAGATACATAATTGACAGAGATTACAATGTCGACATATTTTGGTAGCTGTAGATTTGAAGGATACAGTTATAATTACGACTTTGATCTAGTGACAATAGCTATATCCTTAACAGTAAGTGACGGCTATTAGGCTTTCATAGGGCGCTTTGGAGAGAGTAGTAGTGAGAATGCGTCAAATAGGCGATTAGTATGTTTTGTATTGCCACCCCGTGATTGTAATCGTCAAATAATTGCCAGAGATAACATATATAATTAGATCTCTAAACTCTGCATTTAAGCCGTGAATCAAACATAAAGTCTAATACTTACATCTCTTCTATGACGATGCAAAGCTCAATAATTTATTATTCTCCAATAATTTACATATTAGTTGACTTCAATCACAATAATACTACCAATTTGCTTTACTACAAGACAAAGGAAACTCAAAAAAGATATTGGTTTATTTTTGTCTGCGGCCATTTATCTCGTTTTTCTATTTGCCGGTCATCGTTGCTTACTCGTTCACAGTCCTTCTCAATAATATAATAGTAATCACCAAACAATCATTTTATTCGGCCTCGTGTACATCTTTCCTTTTTTTTTTTTAAATAAGATAAGTTGCCATAAGCCCTTTAGAACAAGAAAATAAGTAATTTAAAAATGAAGAATTAGTTAGACCGTGGGACCTGGGATGAAGAAAGCGCGATGGATATCAGAAACATAGGCCAAATCCAAAAGTAGTATGCTTTAGAAGATTTATTTTATTTTATTTTTAGAAACAGAAAAGTTACTTCTGAATGTGCACTCAAACATGCAATCACCTACGATCAAATCAACAGTTTACCAAAAATAAATAAAATAAAATATAATATAGTTCGATAAGAAATGAAGAAAAGGCCGACTTCTATTGGTGGAATGAGGTTTTTGGTCACACATTGTATGGTTCAAAGATAGTCGCGGAATGTTTAAACACGCAACCAATTTGATCGGTCATCTTGCTTGTTCCATTCAAATGAAAAGTGTAAAAAGTTTAGCACAACCTCGATGTTTGATTCTGCGACTAGCATGTTAGATTAGTACTGCCACAGTACTTAGGAGGTTGTCCTAACTGCCAATTTAGATGCTAGATTAGAAGACCATAAGGCTAAGTTCTATGGGCTAGATTGAATTGCTAGATTGGCCAAAAAGTGTTGCAAATCAAGAAAAAAGTGTGGGAAAAAAGTTAACAATGTTTCTGTCTACTTCTCTCTCCTAGCAAGTGCCCGCAGTTCAACTAGCAGCGAGATTGAAACACTGAATGATTCAGCGTCCAAAAAGTGGTCCAAACGCTTAACAGTTCAGCGTTTTGCGAATATTCCAGGACATCAATGCTGAACAAAAACGCGATGATTGTGAGCGGTGAATAAAAACGCGTTATCACATTCAACTAAATCAGACTATCATTTCACTAGACTAGACCCCTCTCTCTCTCATATGCATGACACAGTTGATGCATCACTTATCATCTCACTAAATTAATAAATAATAATAAATAGAGTACTAGACCGTCTTTTTTACTCTATAGACCATAACTAGTCACCGTCAGTGCCTTATTTATTTGAGCACCCTTTAACTCGTACGCTGTAGACTACAACTATTAAGAAGTAGTCACCATCAGTGCCTTATTCATACTTGGCCATTCAAACGCTGTTCGGTTCAGCGTTCCGCTGCTAGATTCGTCATCTTATAAGATTTAGGAGGTTGCCCAGGTTGACGTAGATGTCCAATCTAACAGCTAGATATCTAGCCCATAAGATTTAACCCAACTTTTAATCTGGATGCTAGATTAGAAGACCATAAGACTTAGCCTAATAATGGATTCAACTATATGCCCCGGTCTGTCCCAACTCCCTGGCGAGAAAAAATGGAACTCATGGTTGATGGTCCTGAAATCCAATTTCCTATTAAAACGGACCATTTGCCGGATTCAACCCACGGCCGGTAAACTACCGGTGAGAAAATATGTTTTTCTTCTTGGTAAGATCTCAGTCTAGCAGGATTGTATATAGTTGATAACCTTCCACGTGTCCCACTTCCCCTTCTACATTTCTACTTGAACTGGCGGTGAAAAATATAATTATTTTTTTCTTGCTAAGATGACAGTGAAAAAGAGTTGACTCTCCACCACATTCGATGTATGTGAATCAAAGGTAGCTACAGTTCTTCTTTACATATCAATCTCAGTAGCCCTTTCGATCAAAAAGCCTATATATATTTTCACCATCCCAGAAATTTTCTTTTGTGCTGTGGTTTCATATCCTTTTCTCTGTCTAACTCTCGTCTTTCACTCACATTTGGCTGCTGCCTATTAGCTGTTCACTGAAATATCCCACCCACTTTTGATTTTCTTCTTGTTGTTTTAGAGTCTGGGTTTTGAACGTTTGCTTGTGTTTTTGATGTAAAGACTGGTTTTCGCAATCTGTGGGAATTTGGCCATTCTTTGATTGAATTTGTGTTAAGATCTCAAATCATGTAAATTAGCCTTATTTAGAAGAGTGAGTTTTGTTCTTTCATTTTGCCGTCATTTTGATTGTTTTACTTGTGTTTTTCATGTAAACCAGAGAATTTGCCATTCTTTGTTTGAATCTTCTTGATTTTGTGATAATAAGATCTGATCAAATCATGTAAATTAGCCTTATCTAGTGAGCGAGTCTTGTTCTTTCATTTTGCCTTCTCATCATCAAGTATAATCTGATATATCATGTAATTTTTCTAGATTTTCAGTTTGTTTTCTGTATATCCCTTTTAGCTAGGGAGTATAATATTTTTCTTAGTTTAATACAAACAAACCCATGGAGGAGACTTTTGTTCCTTTTCAAGGAATCAAGAATGACATTAGAGGAAGGCTGAAATGCTACAAACAAGATTGGACTAGTGGCTTAAGTGCTGGTGTAAGGTGTGTGTACTAATTTTACTTATTTATACGGAGAAATTTGGTTGAGAGATCTTATGATAATTTAGCCATATACTTTGTGTGTTTGCAGAATTTTGGCTCCTACAACATTTATATTTTTCGCTTCAGCAATACCGGTTATTTCATTCGGCGAACAATTGGACAGGAGCACTGGTAAATCCAATCAAACTATCTTTCAATTGCTTTTGACAACTTTTATTTTGGAGCATGCTATGAATTCTTTGGATGGAAAAATAAGTAGTCGTTGACTAAGCTAATGAATGGATGATAGCTTATATGTGTGAGTTCGATCTGTACTGGCAGATGGAGTTCTGACTGCAGTTCAAACGTTAGCATCGACTGCACTTTGTGGAATCATACATTCACTTATTGGAGGTCAGCCTTTGCTGATTCTTGGAGTTGCTGAGCCTACTGTGCTTATGTACACTTTCATGTTCAATTTTGTCAAAGATAGACCTGAATTGGGACCAAAGCTCTTCCTTGCATGGTCTGCGTGGTAAGCCATCTCTTTCTCTTGTGCCTATTCTGATTTGAATGATCTGTGGCGTAGAACTTACATGATTCTTGGAATGTCCAGGGTATGTGTATGGACTGCAGCCTTGCTATGCATACTGGCTGTCTTGGGAGCTTGCTCAATTATCAATAGGTTTACTCGTGTCGCTGGAGAACTTTTTGGTCTGCTTATTGCGATGCTCTTTATGCAGGAAGCAATTAGAGTAGGAAAAATGAATCACAATGTTTTTTATGGGCATTTCACATCACTTGATTTTTACTTGTGATGTGTATTTTTTTTTTGTTGTGTAGGGTATTATTGACGAATTTCGCGTACCAAAAAGAGAAAATCCAAACCTACCAGAGTTTAGTCCGTCGTGGAGATTTTCAAATGGGATGTTTGCGCTACTTATGTCATTTGGTTTGTTGCTCACTGGATTGAAAAGTCGAAAAGCACGATCATGGAGATATGGCTCTGGTAAGTGTATCTAGCTATGAATAAGAAAAAAATTCATCTATATGGAAAGCCTGACATTAGTTTCTTTTCACAGGGTGGATTCGAGGTATCATTGCAGACTATGGTGTGCCTTTGATGGTTCTTGTTTGGACAGCTATTTCATATATCCCAGCCAATCATGTTCCACATGGTATCCCTAGACGGCTCTACAGCCCAAATCCGTGGTCGCCTGGTGCCTATGCTAACTGGACAGTCGTCAAGGTATGTGGTCGCCTGGTCACTAGAGAGTTATGTGCTTTCTTTAGTCGAGGATAAAGTATTTCTGAAGTATTTTGCCCTGGCTTCGCAGGACATGCTAAATGTGCCTATCTTTTATATAATCGGAGCTTTTGTCCCAGCAACGATGATCGCAGTGCTTTATTATTTTGACCATAGTGTAGCATCTCAACTTGCACAGCAAAGCGAGTTCAATTTGAGAAAACCATCTTCTTTCCATTACGATTTACTTCTTTTAGGATTCCTGGTAAACATCTAATCTCTTCTTTTTCCTGCATTTTTTTTTTCGTTCTCCATTTGGTATCACACGCAAAATTGATGGTTCCGGTTTGCAGACTCTATTATGTGGTCTTCTTGGTATCCCACCATCAAATGGCGTCATCCCACAATCTCCAATGCATACAAAGAGCCTTGCCACTCTCAAACACCAGGTAATTAAAGCTAGCGCTAGATATCCAAACGTCTGACTAAGCAACTACTTAAAACTTTTACTCGATTTTGCAGTTGCTTCGCGATAAGCTAGTGGACACGGCGAAGAAAAGTATTGAGGGTAATGCAAGTTTGGGAGAAGTCTATGGCAATATGCAAGAAGCTTATAAACAGATGCAGACTCCATTAATCTACCAAGAGCCATCAGCTCGAGTAAGAGAACTACACATTTCTTTGTTTTGATTTCTATTCGATACATGGCAATTAGACAGTCTTTTGTGACATTACTGTGGAGTAAAATTCATAACTACAAGTCATTAACAGTAATGGTATTATTGTCCGAATAATGTTTTCTTCAGCAAGGATTAAAGGAGTTAAAAGAGACAACTATTCAGTTAGCTACATCAACAATGGGAAATATTGACGCCCCGGTTGATGAGACGGTATTTGATGTTGAGAAAGAGATTGATGATTTGTTACCCATCGAAGTCAAAGAACAACGGGTTAGTAACTTGCTTCAATCAACAATGGTGGGAGGCTGTGTTGCAGCCATGCCTATACTTAAAATGATTCCAACCTCTGTACTTTCGGGTTATTTCGCCTTTATGGCCATTGAGAGCTTACCAGGAAACCAGTTCTGGGAAAGATTCTTACTAACCTTCACTGCTCCAAGTAGAAGATTCATGTAAAAAATTCTTGCCATCACTCTTTTTATCTTCTGTGGTTCGTTACGTCTCGTTTCTACCTTCATTTTAGAATATATAACCCTTTCCTTTTTGTTTACAATTGCAGGGTTCTTGAGGAGTACCATGCCACTTTTGTAGAAACTGTACCTTTCAAAACAATTTTGACTTTCACATTATTTCAGACAACTTACTTACTAATTTGTTTCGGGATTACATGGATTCCGATAGCCGGGGTGTTATTCCCTTTAATGATCATGCTATTGGTTCCTGTAAGACAATACATACTCCCCAAATTCTTTAAACTGGCACACCTTCAAGATTTAGATGCAGCAGAATACGAAGAAGCACCCGCTATACCGTTCAACCTCTTATGTGTAAGATTTTTCCCCTGCAAACTAATTCCTTTTCGCCTATTTACAAGTGAACAATGAAGTTATACTGAAAATTTAAAATGTACTTTGATATCAGGAGGGGAAGCTTTCTAAAGCTCCTTTTGCAGACGATCCAGAGATTCTGGATGAGATGCTTACGCGAAGCCGTGGTGAAGTTCGCCACATGTACAGTCCTAAGATAACAAGCTCCAGCACAACCCCTAGAAACCGGAAAAGCTTTGCGGACAAATCACACACTAGCCCTCGCGTGTATGAACTAGGAGGAAGCTCTAGTTTCGGTGGAATAATGTCGGTTAGTCCGAGAGTCGACGGAGAAGTGAAAACGCCATCTAGATTGGGACGAGACCCAACTCCATAAGGCCAAAAAAACTTAAATACTTGTACTAGCTTTATGTATGTGTGGTTTCTTCTAGCTTTTTCTTCTTCTTTGTGTGGGTTTGTTAATTTATGTTGTGGTTTGCCTAAACATATGTTGTATAATCTTCTTCTGTAAGTGTTGTAGCCGTTTCAGGAAAATTGATACTTTTGTTTTTCTCGATTTGACCTTTCTTTATTCTAAAGGGAAGAAATGAAAGGATCACTTTTCCTGAAACATGAGTAGCAATTGTGATATGGTAATGTATAAGTGAACAATGAGAACGGATAAGACTCTATTTATCTTTCTAGCTAGACAATCATAGCTAGCTAGTTCGAAAGACGTTTGAAGTGAAAACAACAAGATAGCTGAAAAGAAGAGAAATGATGATGTTTATTATGAAGAAAGTAATGGATGTAATTCACTAAGTTCCTGTAGATTATGATGAAGTTGAAGAAAGAATGCAAGAAAGGAGTGGCCAGACTGAAACCAATCCTCCACCGCCCAATTCTTACTCCGTCGTCAATCGGAAAAGACACTGAATGGGGGGGTCTCAAAAATCTCAATCAATCAAAGAGGGTTTTTCATTTTTGGATGTTGCTTTCAAAAACCCATTGACCTGAACTTTTTTGGATGTTTCTTTTGGTTTTTCTGAATTGCCTCCAATTTGTTTTTAAAAAAAAAAAACAAAAATGAAATGTTAAAAAAAAAGAAACAAAAAATGTAATGTTGACAGTGGGATTTGAACCCACGCCCTTTCGGACCAGCGCCTTAAGCTGGCGCCTTAGACCAACTCGGCCATATCAACGTTGTTGTCTGGTTTGCCTTTAGGCGCACTTTCAACATTCTGGCATGGGGGATTTTTTTTTTTTTCGTAAAAGCAGATTCATTACTGAAAGGAGACAAGTTACACTGAGTTATCCTTCTGCAAAGCAGAGGAGATACATCTTGGTGGTAAGCTCGACCACACTTGATTACAATTGTGCTTCTTGGCATATTTGGCTAATCCATCAACCACTTCATTATCAGACCTAGGAAAGTAAACACACTTAATACTACTGATAGATTCTAAATTCCTACTAATATTCGAAAGAAGGTTGTGGTCTTGCCAGATAGTATTAGCAAAGTTTGAAGTCACTGCTTCTATGACAGACTTACAATCTCCTTCAATGATGATATTTCTCCAACCCATACTCTTGATCCATTCTGCAGCTTCTAACAGAGCCAAACCTTCACCCTGTTCAGCATCTCTAGCTTTTGTTATTTTCACCAAGGCCTCCACAAAACTCCCTGCACAATCTCTAATAATTAGTCCAATACCACAAATGTTTGTTTCTTTATCGAAAGCAGCATCAAAATTAAGCTTCCACCAATTTTTTTTGTGGTTTTCCCTATTTTTTCTTGTTTCTATTAGTTAAGGACCTACAAGAAGGGTTAGTTTCAATGCTGTTTATATTATATTTTGTGCAATTTTTTTTAATGCACATGATGATATTGTTGGGTTGATCCACTTTTCCCTCGAAGACTGTTGTGCATCTCTGTTTCCATATGTGCCACATTATAACAGTGTCTAACAAGATGCTTTTTTCTTGCTTGAAAGAGATTATGCTTTGATTTTGACTCCAAGATTTGATCCAGTTTTGCAGAGATGTGAATTGTTGCTGAGAATGGATGGCTTCTGGCAGTAAGGTATGTTGGGGGAGGCTTACGAAATCCGAGCCGCTATGCGCAATACGAAACCTACACAAGCAATGATATACAAATGCGGAATAACAACAAACTACGCAATATGGAAACAATCACACAACACCGGCAATTACGTGGAAAAACCCCTCCAAGGTGAAGGGTAAAAAACCACAGGCAAATCTTCCACTATAATCAAACAATGGGTTACACACAATTCTCCCAAATTTGGGGATAAACTCTTCTTCAAGGTGCCTATAGCACTTGGATATCAATTTTCCTAATTACACTCACCCCTAAGGATGGATCAACAATTCATTCATATATAATATGAGATTCACTATCAATTTGAGAATAAGAAGTGATTTGAGATACTTACTACTAGGTTTGAACAAACCCTAGAATTTTCCCCCTTTGAATAGATGTGGAAATTGATCAATTAATTCTTCACCACAACAACCAAAAGATCCTTAGCTAAGAACCCTTTCTCCTTCTCTTCAAGATGCTTCAATCTCACCAAAAATTGGTGGTTTAATCTCTCTACCTCACTCACTCTCTTTCTCTTCTTCCTCTCTTTCTCTTTCTTCTCAAAACAAAGAAGAAACCCGTAAGAATGAAAAAAACATTCTCCTGATGCCTTTTGTTAACAAAACACATTCACAAGGCATGTGCTAAGCTCATCCCTTAAAATTTTAAGGGGATACCTCATTTGTTGGGCCATAAGGCAGTGACCCCAACAATCTCCCCCTTATGACTTATGGAAAGGTACCCGTCACCACCAAACCTGCCCTGCTGCAGAAATACACATGCTTGTATTTTGGTAGCGACTTTGTCATCATATCAGAACCATTGTCATCTGTATGGATCTTCTCAATATACAAGACCTTCTCCTCGAGAACTTCTTGTATCCACTGATACCTAATATTGATGTGCTTGGACCTCGAGTGAAAACTCGAATTCTTGCTGAGATGGATGGCACTCTGGCTGTCACAGTAAACGATGAACTTCTGTTGCTTCACACCGAGTTCTCTAACAAACCTCTTCATCCATATCATCTCCTTGCAACTCTCTGTAGCTTCAATGTACTCTGCCTCTGTAGTAGACAATGCCACACATTTTTGTAACTTGGATTGCCAAGAAACAGCTCCCCATGAATAGGTAAATAAGTAACCCGATGTAGACTTGAGACTGTCTTGAGCACCTGCCAAATCTGAATCTGTGTAACCAACTAACTCTGGCTTGTCACCTCCATAGCACAAACACATATTAGAAGTACCCCTTAAATACCGTAATATCCATTTCACTGCTTCCCAATGCTCCATAGCAGATTTGATAGAAATCTGCTTACCACTCCAACTGCATGAGCTATATCCGGCCTTGTACACACCATTGCATACATCAAACTACCAACTGCGGACGCATAAGGAATTTTATCCATCTTCCGTTTCTCAACATTATTCACAGGACATTGATCACGAGTTAAATTAAAATGGTTTGCAAGTGGACAACTTACCGGCTCAGCCTTGTCCATGTTGAATCTTTGCAACACCTTCTCAATGTAGCTTTCTTGTGATAGCCACAACTTCCTCGCTTTCCTATCACGAGTGATCTCCATGCCAAGAATACGTTTTGCTGTACCCAAGTCTTTCATAGCAAAAGACTTGCTCAGATCTGAATTCAACCTGTCAATCTTTTTCTTATCTTTGCCAACAATAAGCATGTCATCAACATATAGCAAAAGAGTAAGAAAATCACCATCAACAAATTTTTGAATGAATACACAATGATCTGAACTGTCCTCTTGTACCCATGTTCCTTCATGAACGATTCAAACTTCTTGTACCATCTTCTTGGAGCTTGCTTCAAACCATATAGACTCTTCTTTAGCTTGCACACCATGTGCTCTTTTCCTTTGACTTCAAAACCCTCGGGTTGTGCTATATACACATCTTCCTCCAACTCACCGTGAAGAAATACTGTCTTGACATCTAGTTGTTTTATCTCAAGATCCAAACTAGCGGCTATTTCCAAGACAACCCGAATAGAAGAAAATCTCACCACCGGTGAGAAAATCTCGTCAAAGTCAACACCCTTTCTCTGCTCATAACCCTTCACAACTAAGCGTGCTTTGTACCTTGGTTGTGAGTTACCATCTTCAGTCTTGATTCTATACACCCACTTGTTCTTCAGAATTTTTTGGTTCTCAGGCTTGTCAACCAAATCAAAAGTGTCATTCTCATCTAAAGAGCCAACCTCTTCTTTCATGGATTTCAGCCACTTCTGACTTTCGGGAACACTAAGAGCTTCTTCATAAGACTCTGGTTCACCTGCATCTGTGAGCATCACATACTCATGTGGTGTATATTTTGTTGAAGGTAATCTAGTCATGCTGGATCTTCTCAACTCAGCTTATGGTTGTTGTTGTTGCACTTCTTGCTCAACATCACCCACTGGAACATATTCATGAGCTTCATCTTCATTGCCATTACCATCAACATCATCATCATGTTGTTCATATCATCTTGAAGCTTTGGCATCTCAATATTCTCAAATTCTTCAATAGTCTGATCATCAAGGAATACTGCATCCCTACTTCTGATAACCTTCTTCTCAACTGGATCCCAAAATCTGTAACCAAACTTCTCTGTTCCATATCCTAGGAACACACACTGCTTTTCTTTGTCGTCAAGCTTTGATCTCTGATCTTTTGGGATATGAACAAATGACTTGAAACCAAACACTTTCAAGTGATCATAAGTAGGCTCTTTGTCTCTCCATACCTTTTCTGCCACTTCTCCATCTAGAGGTCTTGAATTAGATTGATTGATCAAATACACAGCATTATTCATTGCTTCACCCCAGAAATGCTTCTGCAACTTGAAATGAGATAACATGCACCTGATTCTCTCAAGAATAGTGCGGTTCATCCTCTCTGCAACACCATTATGTTGTGGAGTCTTCGGTACTGATTGTTCATGACGTATACCCATGCTCTTGCAATACACTTCAAGTGGACCAATGTACTCTCCCCCGTTGTCAGAACGAAGGCACTTCAAAGTTCTACCTGTTTCTCTTTCCACCATGCTGTGAAACATCTTGAACACAGGAACAACATCATCTTTGGTCTTGATTGCATATGACCAAACCTTCCTTGAAGCATCATCTATGAAAGTAACAAAATAAACAGCACCACCAAGTGTTTTGACCCTTAAAGGTCCACATACATCAGAATAAACAAGATCAATAATACCAGAATTGCGCTTGGGTAAAGCTTTATGAAAAGAGACTCTAGTTTGTTTACCAACTAAACAATGAGTACACTTACCCAATTGCATACCTTTGGAATTTGGAAAAACTTGTCTTTTGGTGAGGATTTGAATTCTCTTCTCACTAAGATGACCAAGTCTTCTATGCCACAGATCGGAGATTGAATCTTTGTCAACAGCATTCAACTCACCTTTCAACACCTTCACTTGTGTCTTGTACAATGTGCCACACTTCTTTCCTCTTGAAATAACCATGGAGCCCTTGCTTAGCTTCCATTTTCCATCACCCAAGTGATTGGTGTACCCTTCATCATCTAACACTCCTGGTGACATTAGATTCAGACGAAGATCTGGTACATGTCGCACATTTCTGAGAACCAACATACAGCCAACACTGGTCTCAACCTTCACATCACCCATTCCTACAATTTTCGCAACACCACTGTTGCCCATTCTGACTGACCCAAAGTCACCAGACTTGTAGGAGGTAAATACATCTTCATGAGGAGTAGCATGATAAGATGCACCTGAATCAACTATCCATTCTGAATTAGAACCTGCAAAACTCACACAAACATCATTACAATCTGAGAATACAATGATATCATCATTTGTCACAGTAGCTGCAACACCATTGTCTTGGTTATCATTTCCTTTCCCCTTCTTGTGTTCTTGCTTCGGCTTCCTGCATTCATTTGAATAATGACCTCTCGTATGACAGTTCCAACATTCATCTTCCTTCCTGGACTTTGATTTACCCCTTGACTTGCTACGGCCAACTTGTCTTCTGTCTTTTCTTCTACCCCGATTTTCTGTCACAAGAGCTTCTGAATGAGATGAGTCTAATGACCTTCTTCTAACTTCTTCACTCAGCAAACTGCTAGTTGCAATAGTCATGTTCAACTTCTTGTCTGAAGCAGAATAACTGAGACAATTCCTCAGTGGCTCCCAACTGTCTGGTAAAGTATTTAGCAACAAATAAGCTTGAACCTCTTCAGGAATTTTGAGATCCATAGATGTAAGCTGATTTATGATACCCTTCATTTCATTTAAATGTTGCGCCATTGAACTCCCTTCCTTGTAACACAGCTTTCCAAGCTTTTTGAATAGAAGAGCTTTTTCACAAGGAGACTGTTGATCATATATCTCCTCTAACTTGGTCCACAAAGGATATTCTAGTGTCTCACTAGCCACATGATGAAAAATGCTATCATCAATCCACTGACGAATATAACCAACTGGTTTTCGATTAGTAACCTTCCAATCGTCTTCACTTGTCGTCTCAGGCTTTACTCCCTTAGTCTCTATTGGACAATAAAGATATTTACAATATAACCAGTATTCCATCTTCACCTTCCATATCACAAAGTTCTCACTGGTCAAATTGACCATTCTATTACTAGTGCTAGCTTCCTCCATTGCACAGGATTAGCTCAACCCAAAAGCTCTGATACCACTTGTTGGGGGAGGCTTACGAAATCCGAGCCGCAATGCGCAATACGAAACCTACACAAGCAATGATATAAAATGCGGAATAGCAACAAACTACGCAATATGGAAACAATCACACAACACCGGCAATTACGTGGAAAAACCCTTCCAAGGTGAAGGGTAAAAAACCACGGGCAAATCTTCCACTATAATCAAACAATGGGTTACACAAAATTCTCCCAAATTTGGGGATAAACTCTTCTTCAAGGTTCCTATAGCACTTGGATATCAATTTTCCTAATTACACTCACCCCTAAGGATGGATCAACAATTCATTCATATATAATATGGGATTCACTATCAATTTGAGAATAAGAAGTGATTTGAGATACTTACTACTAGGTTTGAACAAACCCTAGAATTTTCCCCCTTTGAAGAGATGTGGAAATTGATCAATCAATTCTTCACCACAACAACCAAAATATCCTTAGCTAAGAACCCTTTCTCCTTCTCTTCAAGATGCTTCAATCTCACCAAAAATTGGTGGTTTAATCTCTCTACCTCACTCACTCTCTTTCTCTTCTTCCTCTCTTTCTCTTTCTTCTCAAAATAAAGAAGAAACCCGTAAGAATGAAAAAACATTCTCCTGATGCCTTTTGTTAACAAAACACATTCACAAGGCATGTGTTACGCTCATCCCTTAAAAGGTTAAGGGGATACCTCATTTGTTGGGCCATAAGGCAGTGACCCCAACAAGGTAAACCAAATGACCCTAGCAAGGTCACAGTAGAGAAGGATATGCACATCAATTTCAGTAGCTTGATTGCAGAAAGGACACGAGTAGTCATCAAGATGCATATGCCTTCCTATTCCTTCTCTAGTTTGTAGGATATCATTCAGGCATCTCCATAGGAAAAGATTGAGCTTGTATGGTAGTTCAAGATGCCAGATCTTTAGCCAAAACCTTTGTTATTCTTTGTTGGTTGTATTTCCTTCTTGAATGAGGGCTTTGTACGTGGATTGAACTGAGAAAACTCCATTTTTGGCTAGGCTCCATATTAATGTGTTTCTAGCGTTTTCCGCAATTATGATTTCTTGAATTTCCTCTCTTTTTAGTTTCGGTGGAATAATGTCGGTTAGTCCGAGAGTCGACGGAGAAGTGAAAACGCCATCTAAATTGGGACGAGACCCAACTCCATAAGGCCAAATAACTTAAATATACTTGTACTAGCTTCATGTATGTGTGGTTTCTTCTGTTGGCTTTTCGTCTTCTTTGTGTGGGTTTGTTAAATTAAGTTGTGGTTTGCCTAAACATATGTTGTATAATCTTCTTCTGTTGTAACCGTTTTAGGAAAAATGATACTTTCGTTTTTCTCAATTTGACCTTTCTTTAGGAAAAAGTGAAGAAATGAAAGGATCACTTTTCCTGAAACAGGAGTAGTACTTGTTATCTGGTAATGTATAAGTGAACAATGAGAACCGATAAGACTCTATTTATCTTTCTAGACATTCGATTCGTGATTGATAAATGCAAAACGTCTACATTCGAAAGACGTTTGAAGTGAAAACAACAAGATAGCTGAAAAGAAGAGAAATGATGATGTTTATGAAGAAAGTAATGGATGGAGTTCATTTCATTCCTGTAGATTATGATGAACTTGAAGAAAGAATGCAAGAAAGGAGTGGCCAGACTGAAACCAATCCTCCACCGCCCAATCCTTGCTCCGTCAATCGGAAAAGATGGTGAATGAGGGGTCTCAAAAATCTCAATCAATCAAAGAGGGTTGATGTTGCTTTCAAAAACCCTTTTGGATGTTTCTTTTGGTCTTTCTGAATTGCTTTCAAAAAATTTTTAAAAAGAAATCCAGAAATCAACTGTAGACAGTGGGATTTGAACCCACGCCCTTTCGGACCAGCGCCTTAAGCTGGCGCCTTAGACCAACTCGGCCATATCAACATTGTTGTTTGGTTTGCCTCTACGCGCATTTTCAATATAAATTTCAAGCCACCATTGTGTCGTGTTTTGAACAAGTAAGATGGGGAAAAACAACCTCAATTTAAATACATTGCTAAAATGAAGCATACATCAAGCCACAATCTTATTTCCCTCAAGCAAGGTTGAGAATGCGCGGGTGGATGCTCTGACTCGGAAAAATATCTTTATATGCAATCAAGAATGGTGGGAGATCCCATTATCTATTGTGGATGCCAAGTCCCTTGTTTATGAATGTGCCATCTTTGTAAGTGGAAGTCCTCCATCGTGCATATTAGAGTTGACGACACGGAAATTGAAAACCAAGTCAAGGGAACGGTGAGTTAGATCCTTGGAACTCAATACCCTCTGAAAGCTTCATTTGTGAGTACACGGGGATTTGAACCCAAGCCCTTTCGAACCAGGGCCTTAAGCCGGCACCTTAGACCAACTCGGCCATATCAACGTTGTTGTCTGATGATTGTTCAGTTCATTACCTATCCCAGGCTACGGTCTTTCAAATCAAGGGAAACAAATATGACATGAGCCATGAGCGCCCATATAAATTACAGTAGAAACTTTTTTTTTTGAGATTGGACGTTAGATTTTTTTTTAGGTTTAATTACAGTAGAACCCATATAAATTAATCCTCGATAAATTAATAATCACGATAAATTAATAAATTTTGTTGGGACCAACGTGCTAAATTAATAATTCGCTAAATTTATAAAATAATATTTTTTTTGGTTTTTTATAGGTCCCTTCGAATATATAAATTAATACTCCCTCCGTCCAAGTTAACTTGTCAAAATTGGGGATTCTTTTTGTCATAAATTACTTGCCAAGTTTCATATTTTTCCACTTTTTATCATAATTTACCCCTCTGTTGGAATCAGGTCATACTATTGAGAATTGTGTAACTCCATTTCCTATACACAATTTTAAATTCTCCTCTCTCTATTTATCCTTTATCTTTTTTGTTTTGTTTTGAATTCTTCAAGTAAAGACCAGAAAACTAGACATGTAAAAACTATGTATCATAAATACTATCTTGGGGTAATTTTGAAAAAAAATCTATTCTCTCTAGATATCTTAATCTGTGTGCAAAACCCAATTTTGGCAAGTAAACTAGGACGGAGGGAGTAACTCTCCAATTTGTAAAAATTTATTTTTACATTTATGCTAATTTGGTAAAGAATGATTCAATTGTGACTTGTTTTTTTTTTTTAAATTGATGTCACATTGAATTTCATTTTGGATTTTTCTTAAAATTAGAAGAGTTTTTGGTGATGTCGTTTTCTGATTCAATAAAAACCTATTCAATACCTTTGCATATTTCATATCTTCTTTACGGAAGGTGGCTCTGAAACTTCACTTTCATCTTCGACTTCGACTTCCACATCATCATTTTCGTCTTTTCCCATGACACTCTCAATTTTTTGTTAATCGGTTAACAAATATGAAATAATATCCTTTTGAGGGTATTTTAGAAGAAATTCGACATCCATTCCACTATGATAAGCCAATCCGTTGATTAAATTTTGCAATTCTCTACGTTCCTTCATTATCTAACGCTTTACTTGGATTATTTGACGCGGTGTCATCCATTGAACGAATCTTACGACGACGAAAACAATTTGCAATGGAGTAAGATGTACTGATTCATTTTGTTGATTATTTTTTTTAGAATTAGACAATATTTTGATAAATTAATAAATTATAAATTAATATAAATGAAGTGGTACCGCCATGGGCATTTTATTAGAAATCAGAAATATGTTCAACTTACATCGTCAGTGGAGGGTGTAGGTAGCCGCGCAACAAGCTGAGCACCTATCCTCTTATGAATAACAATTCTTAATCTATGAAATGAAGAACTTCTTATTTTAGGGCTTAATTATTAATATATAATTTAATAATTATTAATTTATGCGATTATTTAATATCGTGATAAATTGATAAATTTTGTCGATTCCGGCGCTATTATTTTATAGGGGTTATACTGTATGATGGGTATTTATGATTTTGAAGATTCTAAAAATGATTGGTATTGTTGGGCTGGTCACTCCTTATTGGTCCAACATTTGGGATGCCCCTTAGCCAGTGGGGGGAGCTACATAGGAGTTGCTTTGTTATGTTATAACAAAGGAAGAAAGGCATCAGGAGACATAAGTTTTCATTTCTTCTCAAAACCCGTCGAGAGAAAGAGAGGAAGAAGAAAAAGAGAAAGAGAGTGAGGGAGAAAATTAAGCCACCATTTTTGGTGAGATTAGAGTTATCTTGAAGAGAAGGAGAAAGGGTTCTTAGCTAAGGATCTTTTGGTTGTTGTGGTGAAGATTGATTGATTTTATTAGAAACTAGCATTTTTCATCATGTGGCTAGTGAGACACTAGCATATCCTTTGTGGACCAAGTTAGAGGAGATATATGATCGCAGTCTCCTTGTGAAAAAGCTCTTCTATTCAAAAAGCTTGGAAAGCTGTGTTACAAGGAAGGGAGTTCAATGGCGCAACATTTAAATGAAATGAAGGGTATCATGAATCAGCTTACATCTATGGACCTCAAAATTCTGAAGAGGTTCAAGCTTATTTGTTGCTAAATACTTTACCAGACAGTTGGGAGCCATTGAGGAATTGTCTCAGGTTATTCTGCTCCAGACAAAAGTTGAACATGACTGTTGCAATTAGCAGTTTGCTGAGTGAAGAAGTTAGAAGAAGGTCATTAGACTCATCTCATTCAAGCTCTTGTGACAGAAAATCGGGGTAGAAGAAAAAGACAGAAGACAAGTTGGCCGTAGCAAGTCAAGGGGTAAATCAAAGTCCAAAAAGGAAGTTGAATGTTGGAACTGTCATACGAGAGGTCATTATTCAAATGAATGCAGGAAGCCGAAGCAAGAACACAAGAAGGGGAAAGGAAATGATAACCAAGACAATGGTGTTGCAGCTACTGTGACAAATGATGATATCATTGTATTCTCAGATTGTAATGATGTTTGTGTTAGTTCTGCAGGTTCTGATTCGGAGTGGATAGTTGATTCAGTGCATCTTATCATGCTACTCCTCATGAAGATGTATTTACCTCCTACAAGGCTGGTGACTTTGGGTCAGTCAGAATGGGAAACAGTGGTGTTTCGAAGATTGTAGGAATGGGTGATGTGAAGGTTGAGACCAGTGTTGGCTGTACGTTGGTTCTCAGAAATGTGCGACATGTACCAGATCTTCGTTTGAATCTAATGTCACCAAGAGTGTTAGATGATGAAGGGTACAACAATCACTTGGGTGATGGCAAATGGAAGCTAAGCAAGGGCTCCATGGTTATTGCAAGAGGCAAGAAGTGTGGGTATTGTACAAGACACAAGTGAAGGTGTTGAAAGGTGAGTTGAATCTTGTTGACAAAGATTCAATCTCGATGGCATAGAAGACTTGGTCACCTTAGTGAGAAGGAATTCAAATCCTCACCAAACGACAAGTTTTGCCAAATGCCAAAGGTATGCAATTGGGTAAGTGCACTCATTGTTTAGTTGGTAAACAAACTAGAGTTTCCTTTCATAAAGCTTTGCCCAAGCGCACTTGTATTATTGATCTTGTTCATTCGCAATCAAGACCAAAGATGATGTTGTTCCTGTGTTCAAGATGTTTCATAGCATGGTGGAAAGAGAAACAGGTAGAACCTTGAAGTGCCTTCGTTCTGACAACGGGGAGAGTACATTGGGCCACTTGAAGTGTATTGCAAGAGCATGGGTATACGTCATGAACAATCAGACCGAAGACTCCACAACATAATGGTGTTGCAGAGAGGATGAACCGCACTATTCTTGAGAGAATAAGGTGCATGTTATCTCATTCCAAGTTGCATAAGCATTTCTGGGGTGAAGCAATGAATACTGCTGTGTATTTGAAATATGTTCAACTTACATCGAAAGGGTGTTGACTTTGGATTTAGATTTTCTCACCGTGGTGAGATTTTCTTCTATTCGGGTTGTCTTGGCAATAGCCGCTAGTTTGGATCTTGAGATAGAACAACTAGATGTCAAGACAGCATTTCTTCATGAAGATGTGTGGAGGGTGTAGGTAGCCGCTAAAGAAGAGTCTTTATGGTTTGAAACAAGCTCCAAGAAGATGGTACAAGAAGTTTGAATCACCTATCCTCTTATGAATAACAATTCTTAATCTATGAAATGGAGAACTTCTTATTTTAGAATTGTCATCATGATTCCACTTGCAAACCATTTTAAGTTAACTCGTGATCAATGTCCTGTGAATGATGTTGACGTTCTTCAACCTCTTCAAAAGTCTAAGTGCTACTAAGATTGCAGCTACAGAGAGTTGCAAGGAGATGATATGGATGAAGAGGTTTGTTAGAGACCACCAAAGGTTGTACAAGCAAGAATACAAGAAGTTCTCGAGGAGAAGGTCTTGAACCATATCACAAAATACAAGCTTTATGCGACAGGCAGGTTATTAATATATAATTTAATAATTATTAATTTATGCGATTATTTAATATCGTGATAAATTGATAAATTTTGATCAATTTCCACATCTCTTCAAAGGGGAAATTCGCTATTATTTTATAGGGGTTATACTGTATGATGGGTATTTATGATTTTGAAGATTCTAAAAATGATTGGTATTGTGCACCCAATGTAATCAATTTCGACCGAGATCTCCAAAATTATAAGTTTCGGCAGTCAAGCGAGACAACATATACTATGTCGGTGACATGGTATTTGATCGAAAATTTCTACCAAGATGACTCCAGATGAGATGGCGCTGATAGCCAGGAATGGAACCAAAGCATGGCCTACTCATCTTTGCATTTATGATTTTGACTCCAGACGAGATGGCTGAAATATACCAGTTTCAATCCATTTTCCAAAATATTTAAAGGGAATAACTTCATCTTTGCACTGCGGATTGGTTTTAAGGATAATAGGAGAGTAATCTAAGCATATAACTGCTAGATGATATTTGAGTTGTTAGGATAAAGGATTGTCCAATCCTTATTTGACAGACCTCTGTCCAATCTTTCCTTCGCAAGGGCGTTTCTATTTCTTTGATTACACCAAGTGTATGAATATCCAATAAACCCCAGGTCAGTTAAATTGCGTTGATTGACAATATCAATCAAATTGTCAGCTTCACTTCTATTAATAGGTAAACCTTTTTATTTTCTTCTTCAAAGAAGACAATGTTTAAATCCCCATGATTATCCATGGGCTATTTGCCACATTTCTGATCAAATTCCATGAGTCAAGTTTGTGATTTCTAGTAGAAATCTTGTAAAAACAAGTAACAGTGCTTTCTCTAAAAGTGAAAGGGTCCCATAACTTGGCGTTTATTTGGTAGAAGAAGGAATTTTGGATAGCAATATTCATATTGTTTTTGCAAGTTAATACCATACCACCAGTTGTTCCTCCCGGGGAGACCAGCCAGTAGTTATTGACATTTAGATTGATGTCTTAGGATTTTATGAATATTTTCATCAAACTAAGGAGTTTCTAATTGTTAACTGATAGACGTATTTATGTGTCTAATTTGTCTTTAATGTTTTATATTGGTAGTACTCGTTTTTGTCCTTATTATGGTGTTTTGTGTGTTTGTAGGTATTTTTTTGGAAATAAAGATTGTTGGAAAATTCGGCTCGAAAAGTTGCTCGGAACACCCCTGGAGGACATTTGCTATTCGGACTCCCACTTTGGATAAGGGGTAACCCAGTTGCTAAAGGGCAACCCATTGCTATTCGCACCCCACAGCTGGTTAAGGGGAGGACAACTTCTTCTCAGATTTAAATCAGAAAATGGCGGGAAAATCTAACAAGCTACGGCATAATTAGGGTTGCATTTTGGACGGGATAGAAGGAGATTCAATGGCTGATATTCACTGGGTATCTTCCAATGGACTAGACAGGCGTGGTATATGTGATAGTTTCGGTCCAGTTTGGCTGGAATTTCCGAGAGAAGAAATCAGAGATGCACAGGCGAGTACGTGACCGGAAGGAGTGTAAGTTTCTATCGACTTGAACTAGAGCGTGTTCTACCCATGTTTGATGACTCGAGAAGCAGGAAGGAGTGTGAAAAAGATAATTAAGGAAGGTTGGACAGCTGCAGATACGTGTAGAAAGAAATCAGGGAAGAAAATATGAAAAACAAATATTCCGAGAATATTACCCATCACTGCCGAATAAAGAGAGTTTATGGCGAGATATTTTGGCCCTGTTGAGTATGTATAGGGTACTGGGGACTCAGAGAAGGTTGACGGAGAGTTTGGGAGATTATAGAGCTGAGAAAATCGAGTTGGAGAAATTTTCTGCTGCTTCCATTGAAGAAAGCTCGAAGAACAAAAGACCAAGAAAGACAGTCGTTTATCAACAAAGACAATGACACAGACAAGAGGGTCGAATAGCTACAGTGTTAACGACAATTTATTTGTAGCGTTTTCTGTAACAGCTCGGTTTGTAACATATATAACTGTTACAAACCCGTTTTTTTTAATTTTCTCCCATTTTTCATCATTTGTCAACACTTTAAGCAATAAAATGAATTTTGAGTGTGTTTCCAACATGATGAGCGGCTAATTCTCTCACGTAATCAAGGCAATGTATGAAGCTATCTACAAATGAATAATGGGTAAATATTTCATTTTCTCTAATATTTAATTATAATTCACTCAATCACTGCTTTTGCAGAGTTTTTAATTGTTTGCATAATATTCTTCATTAGTTGTGATTCAATTAGATAGGTTATGCTTTGTATTAAGATAATCTATGCTTAGGGGATACAATTAATTTTTGAGAATTTGCCTGATTATTTGTGAATTAAGATTTAAAGGATTTAAAGGCTAATTAGAGTTATGAAATGTTCAATATCATTCATTCATGTGTAATAGTGGATTCTAGTGTCTTGGTTATTCCTAATATCTTGAAATCAATCTTGAATCAAATTTTCTTTATTTTGAAGTTTTATTAAGTCTAAAATATTTTGCTTTCACAAGTCTCACGAACCTTTTTACTACAATATTATTGATTTACATCAATTTTTGGCGCCGTCGACACGGAGCTTGTCTTTAGGCTAAAGTTTTTAGATTTTTATTCTTTTTTTTTAGGTTTTTTTTTTTATTATTTATTTTGGTAATCATAATTTTTTTTTAGAGATTTATTATTGAAATTAATACTTTTACACAGAGCTATGGGTTGGAAGCCTAGCCACCAGCTGGGCACCAACTCCTCTTTGAATAGCTACACCTAAACGATGGAAAATAAAACTACCTAAGCCACATCTAGCGTCATTACTCAACAAACAATTCCTAAGACGCTTGAAAAAAATAAGAGTATCCTCACCAAGTTCTCCTAAAGTAGAGAAAGCTAAAACTCCCAAACCATAGCCATGCGCAGAGCATTTTTCCAGATATTTGGCGCATTTACGTGAAACCGCACCAGAAATAGCCTTACCAGGTGCAAAAGAACTGACACCATCCCCAGTGAATGGAGAGACACCTGTAACATCCATGCAGACATCTTTCCCGTTTTCCCAGTTGAGAACAAGAATGTCAGCCGGTTTCAAATCCTTACCATCATCGGATTGAAGACCAAGAGAAGCCTCCTTGCGTGCAGGTACATTAGCCTTGTAACAAATGTCGAAAGTAGTATCACGAACAACATCATGGCGAAACTTGTACCCGATATCCTTAGCACAATGAAGCGAATGATCACCAAAAATGTCCATAGGCTTGCTACAACTTGAACAGAAACTATTCTCACCGAACAAAGGAATCCCAAGGCGATAACAAAGCACGGCTCTAAATTTTCTAGGGCCAAGACATTGATTGAGCCCACTAATAGGTACATCCAGAAGGTAATCTTGTGCATGCTTCACCCGATTACATTGCCATAATATTGAATCTCTCTCAGACAAAGAGAATTGGTTTGGATTTGCTTCTTAACTGCATCAAAATAAACAACTGCCAAGGAATGCATGGAAGGGGGGGCAGTGTCATCAACACAGTAAGTAGACGGTAATCCACATACCTGAGCGAATGTCTGAAGGGACAATTGATAGGCTGAACCTTTGTCCGTTGAGGATAAGTTTCCAAGGATCGCTTTCTGTACCGAAGTAGTCTGGCTCTGGGAAGCAAGATAACAGTAAGCACTAGTGTCAGCCATAGTATAAATACCGAGTCCTCCATCCTTCATAGGCAAGGTAGATAATCTCTTCTGTAAGGGACCAAAACCCGCGCCATCTCCAGTAATCAGAAGTCTCAAATACTGAAACAACCGGTCATCATAAAGCTCAGTGGCAGGTTGTAAAGCAGCAGGATTAGTAGTACGCATTGAAAAATATAGTCGTGACACCCCAGTACAATTACGAAGTAAAAGCATCTCGCTTTGAGGATCCTTGAGTTTTTTAATCGCATTCATTAGACGAACAGTTTTGTGAACCCTGTTCATCATCATGTCATTAATGAAGTCCATGTCTAAACTCACTGGACCACCCAAAATTTTAACACCCTTAGTAGGTCTACCAATGTTCGGATGGAAGACACCATCATTAAAACTCATAGGATCGATGGAAGGCCAAAAAACCTCCGTCTTTCTTATGTTGAGGTGCAGCCCCCTGCCTGGTCCTTCAGATTCAATTATATGCAAAGCCTTAGCTATGTCCAAGGTATCACCAATAATTGTACCATCATCTAAGTACCATGCGTGTAAATAAAGCTTGCAGCGAGAAGCAATGGTCTTCACTAAGGGGTGAAGTGTCAATGCAAAAAGCAAGGGACCGAGGGGATCCCCTTGTTGCACAACAAGAGAAGAAGACAAAATGTATTGGGCATAATAAAGCTTATCAGGTCGTAAGTAGCAAAATTCTACCCACCGAGAAATACTTGGGCAATGAAGGCGAACTTCCTTGAGAAGCTGAGTCATGCTTACCAAGTTGAAAGCATTGGAAAAGTCAATTAGCAACATTGACATTTTGTCTGAATGTCCCTTCAATTCTAAAAGGCGGTTTACAGCATGTAAAATACCTTCCCCTCCTACCGGAACACCAACACCAAATTGATAATCCCCCAGATAAGAAGTCATATCTTTACTGACGGCAAAGGCAGCTACCTTCGAGACCAACCTACGCCAAACAGTACCAACCGAAATAGGTCTAAGCCCACCACCCAGCTTCAGCAAAGGATTCAGGGGAGCACTAGCAATGTATTCACCCAGTTCACTAGGGCATTTACCGGCCAACCAAATATTGATAACCCCAGAAATAGATAAAAGAAAGTCGTCTGCCACCGCAGCAGCCGCACCACTAAGAACATCAACTAGGTGTTGCGCACGCAAACCATCCCATCCTCACGAAGTACCCTTGGGAAAACTCTTGATGGCTCTCAAAACCGCCTTGGAATCCACAAAGATGGGGTCCGCAGTGATGGCTTCAGTGGGAAGCTCCGGAGGGGAGTCTACTGGATGCTTTTCTAACAAGTCTAGGTAGGTATGTTCTTCCAAGGGTGCGACGCCAGAATATGACAAAACCAAAATGGCAGCTACGAAATGCCCTGATTCGATCTTCCTCCGGCAGGCAGAGATGTTGAAACTCACCTGCTTCTTCTCATCCTCTTTCTTATCGTCTGCATTCTTCGAACCCCACCGAGCCGGCTGTTGCATTAACATTTTTACTAAAGTGGAACAACCATTCGGCTCCTTCCATACGTTAAGTGCATGAAGTATAGCAGCAGCTTGGAGTCTCTTACGGTTGCCTGATTTCTTCTCCGTCGAACCCTTAGGATGGTAGAGTGACATGGTACAAATAGGAAGAAGAAGTAGACGCAATCAACCTGCAATGGAGTTAGGATTCGCAAAAATACGATCAAGGCAAAACTTAAGTGCTCTCGAAAAGGCGAGACGACACTTGTGGGGGATGCACTTAACAGTAGGAAACTGTCGTTGTAAAACGGCGTTGAGCATATCAGTTGAGAGAAACTCAACATCACCACTGTCACTAGCACTGTTCGTACTCCGAGAACCTACATCATCCACTACGTTAATGTCCTCAACCCCAGATTGCACCTCAACCTGTAACTCCACGGGTTTGTCTATTCCATGAATCAGAAAATCTGCACCTTCTCCATTGAAAGGTCCTGAGATGAAATCATGTTTCGGCCCCTCATCACGACCCCTACAGTTTTTCGACCATGCATGAAAATATAGGCAATTACAGCAAAGCCACATGCGCAAACTGCAAAGAACTCTCTCCAGGGAAAGGTACACATTCAGGTCAATACGAATCAGGTTAAGAACATCATTCTTACCACCTTTTGAACAAAGATGCTTGTCGTGAATGTGCTTCAGGAAAGAACCTCTAGCGTATCCTCTACCATGAACACCATCCGAACAATTATGGAGACTCTTGAAGGGGAAATGAAGGGTACCGTCGGAAGCTGCTGAGGAGGAAGTAGTCAAGTTGGTCGATAAGGGAGGAGGGGGAAGACGAGGGGTAGACTGCAGGGATACACGAGGAAGTAGTCAAGTTTGTTTTTATTTTATTTGTTTTTCTTTACGTTTTTGTTTTTGTCTTTTTACTACAGATTTTGGAATTTGGAGCGAAAGAAAAATTTGCCAAAGCTTTTGGTGAATACTTAAAGTTTGGAGTTAAAGACAAAGCGAAAGGAGAAGATTTTTTTTTTTTTTTTTTAAAAGAGAGAAAAAAAAAAGAGTTTATTTATTTAGATTGTATTAGGATTTCTTTATTCTTGTAATTTTTTTAGCACTTTACTTTACTTTTTTTTGGACTTTGGAATTGGACATTCTTTTATTTTTAAACCCTACGGAAGGGTAGTTTAAATATTAAAATGTTTGCAGATAAGGACGGTGATTACGATATCACCTCGGCCCCTTGGGTTCGTACATGACATAGGAGTCGTGTCCCGAGTCGACTACAGCGGTTCATCCCCCGTCTGGAACGGGAGGTAAGTTTGTCGAAACATTCGCGAATCCCCTGTCAGCGAGTTACTATATTCCTTCGTTTGCATATATGTTGAGGAACTGAATACGACTGTTTTAAATTCCTAGTAAATGTCAAGGCCTGGCCATATAAGATAAGGGTTCGGATTTCATCACCGTTCTCTTCTTTCCCACCTTAGGAAAACGAAACTTAACGCGAACCTAAGCCTTAAAATTTAGAATAGAACGAGACTGATAGGGTAACGAGCTTAATAGGAAACTCGTTCGAAAAATATTGGTTACTCTTTTGAGCATTCTTCGAAGTTCATGATTGTTTCTGTGAGATGATTGCGTGACTGCTCCACACTGTAATGCGGTGAGGCCTTGGGTATCAAATCTCCAGCATCTTCCCTCGCCTCTATTCAACTTACTTAAACGTGGATTGATTCCAGAGAGGTTTTCTCAGATTGTAACGAATTCCCTTTCGAAGGATTAGAAGTTGGTCTAGAAAACAATCTAAGTGGAGCCATCATGCTTTTTGTTTGCTAGAAATCTCTAGGTTTTCTTTGGTGGAGTCATCCTGCTTTGTGTTTGCTTAGAACCTCCCTTCCTTTTAGGATTTTTATTTTTCTTTTTATTTTGTTCTTCTAGTGTATGCCCGAGGTCATTGGAGAACGGGCTTGGAAAAGAAACACTCTAGGTCGTTTGATTAGTGACAAACCTAGTGGTTCTTCTTGTGAAGGCGGGGAGCTCGAAGACTTTTCTTTTGAGAGCCCCATTTTTGAAAACTTCAGTTTTGAGAATCTGTGTCTTTGTGAGGAAAGTACCCCTAGTACGTCAGCTGTGCCAGCAATGACTACTTTGAAAGATTACATGTTCCCAACTAGGGACAACCGATCTTCGTGCATTAAATTGCCATCCAATACGGCTAATTTCGAGATAAAACCTAGTATTCTTCAGATGATCCCTATATTATTAGGAAAAGATGATGAGAACCCTTATTTTCATATTAGGGATTTTGAGGAAATTTGTGGGACAATTAGAATAAAAGACCTTACTGATGAAGTCTTGAAACTTAAGATGTTTCCCTTTTCCTTGAGAGATAAAGCCAAGACCTGGCTGAACAACCTACCATCTGAATCCATTGAAACATGGCAGGAACTAATTGCAGCTTTCTATATGAAATTCTACCCTAAGCATAAAACTGCAGCTGTTAGGCAGAAAATTAGTGCTAGTGTGCAACAAGAGGGAGAGTCTCTTTATAGGTTTTTAGAGAGATTCAATGATCTCCTATCCCAGTGTCCTCACCATGGATTTGATAAGATGAAACTTGTAGAAATTATTTATAATGGTTTAGACTATTCGACTAAATCTATGGTCGAGTCTATGTGCGCGGGTGTGTTTACTAATAAAACTGCTGATGATGTTTTTACCTTCTTAGGAACTATCGATGAAAAATCCCAACAGTGGGAGCCTTGTGTTGAACCCCCTAAAAGACTCTTGGTCAATAGAAGTAGCACCAATGTGGTAGATACAAGCTTCGAGTAAGATACTAAGTTTGCTGCTTTGTCTAAAAGGTTAGAAGCTTTGGAAATGGGTCAGTCTAAAAATAGGTTCCTTGTTGAACCTAATAGAACCTCTCAAGTCTCTAGTTATAGAATAGAGCCCGATCACTCATTTTGGGAAGGTCATGTTAGTGAAGAACATGCCCATGCTGTCTATAACAATGCTAGGTTTGAGAACAATCAGAAGTTTGACCCATACTCAGAGACCTACAACCCTGGTTGGAGAAACCATCCTAATTTTTCTTGGTCTAAGGGTCAGAATCAAAGTCAGTCTAGCAATTCTCAACCTCCCCTAGGTTTTGGTTATGCAAAGAACCCTTCCGGTCAAACCTAGTTTCAGAACACTTCTGAGAAAAAGATCTCTACCTTAGAAGAAACTCTTGCCTTGCTAGCAAAGAACCATGATATGTTATCAGCTAACCACCTTAGCTTTCAACAAGAAACCAGGCAGAATTTGAAGAATAATTCCCAGACTCTTGCTAAATTAGAACTTCAAGTTGGCCAGATAGCTAAGTTTATTAGTGAGAGAGAAAAAATAAGGTTCCCTAGTCACAGTGATCCTAACCCTAAAGGATATAAACCGTACAATCATGTGAATTCTGTTACAACCCTTAGGAGTGGAAAGAAAGTTGACAATAAGGTCGCCATGCCTAAAAGTGAACATGATGTAGTTCACCCTTATGAACCAGAAACCGAGGAGACTGATAGAGTCTCTAAAGAGACCAATGAGGGTCATGTTGAGCCCGACTTTGTTCCCAGAGACCCGTTCCCCCAGCTGCTCATTCCAACTAAGAGCGAGTCCAACTTTAAAGATATTTTGGAGGTTTTTAAGCAGGTAACTATCAACCTACCATTTTTGGATGCGATTAAGCAGATTCCCGCTTATGCCAAGTTTCTCAAGGACTTGTGTACACGAAAGCGTAAGCTTAGTGTTCAAAAGAAATCCTTCCTAGCTATTCATGTGAGTTCTATTATTCAGAATACCACTACTCCTAAGTACAAAGACCCAGGGTCCCCCACCATTTCTTGCACAATAGGTAAATACCGTGTTGAGAAAGAGTTGCTTGACTTAAGAGCCAGTGTGAACTTATTTCCATACCATGTGTACCTTAATCTAGGACTTGGTGAGATGAAACCTACCCAGATGACTCTTTAGTTAGCTGATAGGTCCGTTAAAATTCCTCATGGTGTGATCGAGGATGTTCTTATAGAGGTCGACAAGTTTATTTATCCAGTGGATTTTGTTATCCTAGATACCCAACATGTCCCTGACCCAGAGAACCAGATACCAGTAATTTTAGGTTGCCCATTTTTAGATACATCCAATGCGATCATTAACTGTCGAACTGGTATTATGAATTTGTATTTTGGTAATATGACTATTGAGTTGAACGTCTTTTATATTAGTAAGCTACCCTCTGAACTAGATGACTCGAGCATAGAATAGGTGAACATGATAGGAACATTAGTCGAGGAGTCATTACCAAACACTTTGATGGAAGATCCATTAGAGAAATGCCTAGCTCACTTTGGGATTGATTTTGATGATGATGATGTGATTAATGAGGTGAATGCTTTGTTGGATTCAACCCCTTTGATAGACACTAGTAATGGATGGAAACATAAGTTCGAACCTCTACCCGTTTCTGAGTCTACCCCAGTTACTTTGTTGGAAAAGCCTCCTAAATTGGACCTTAAACCATTACCAGATACCTTGAAGTATGTGTTTTTAGGCCCATCTGAAACTTTACCTGTGATTATAGCATCCAACTTGGATAGTGATCAGGAAAATAGGCTAGTAACCGTCCTTCAGAATAACAAGGAAGCTTTAGGGTGGACCATAGCAGACATTAAGGGTATAAGTCCTACTGTTTGTATGCATCATATCTATTTAGAGGAAGATACCAAACCTTCTAGGGATATTCAACGTCGACTGAACCCTAATATGAAAGAAGTAGTTCGAACCGAGGTTCTTAAGCTGTTAGATGCATACATTATCTACCCTATTTTAGACAGTAAGTGGGTCAGCCCCGTTCAGGTTGTTCCCAAGAAATCCGGTATTACTGTAGTCCAGAATGATGACAATGAGTTAATCCCAACCCGAATGACCACGGGTTGCGGTGTCTGTATTGACTATAGAAAATTGAACAAGGTCACTAGGAAGGACCACTTTCCCCTTCCCTTCATCGACCAAATGCTAGAAATATTAGCTGTACGTAGCCATTTTTGCTTTTTAGATGGATTTTGCGGCTATAATCAGGTTCCTATTGCCCCAGAAGACCAAGAGAAAACCACTTTTACCTGTCCCTTTGGTACCTTTGCATATAGACGCATGCCTTTCGGGCTATGTAATGCCCCTGCGACCTTTCAGCGTTGTATGTTGAGAATATTTTCTGACATGGTAGAACGGTTCTTAGAGGTCTTTATAGATGATTTTTCAGTGTTTGGTTCGTCTTTTGATGAGTGCTTGCATCATTTGTCATTAGTTTTGACTAGGTGTAAGGAAAAGAATTTAGTGCTGAATTGGGAAAAATGTCATTTCATGGTTCGTTCAGGAATAATTCTAGGGCATATCGTATCTTCGAAGGGTATAGAGGTAGATAGAGCCAAAGTTGACCTTATTAAAACTTTACCGGTCCCAAAAACCGTAAAAGATATTAGGTCGTTCTTAGGGAAGGTTTTTATCGTCGATTCATTAAGGATTTTAGCTTAATTTCTAGACCTCTTTGCAATTTGCTTGCAAAAGATGCTAAGTTTGTCTTTGATGATGCTTGTTTAGAGGCTTTTGAGAAGCTTAAGTCTTTACTCACTACCGCCACCATAGTCCAGGTACCCAACTGGAACCTACCCTTTGAGATCATGTGCGATGCTTCAGATTATGCTATTGGTGTTGTGCTAGGTCAGCGAGAAAACAAATTACTTCATGTGATTTAATATGCTAGCAAAACTCTGAATGAGGCCCAGATTAACTATACCACTACCGAGAAGGAACAGTTGGCCATTGTGTTTGCCTTAGACAAGTTTAGATCCTACCTCTTAGGTTCTAAGATCGTAATCTATACAGATCATGCTGCTTTAAAATACCTTTTGTCTAAGAAGGATACCAAACCTAGATTGATTAGGTGGATCCTTTTATTACAAGAATTTTGTCCAGACATTAGAGATAAAAAGGGTGCAGAAAATGTAGTAGCAGACCACTTGTCTAGGCTAATTATTAGTTTTCCTGATGATTCCCTTCATATAAGGGACAACTTTCCTGATGAACAATTGTTCTCTGTTTCCCAATCACCTTGGTATGCGAATATAGTGAACTATCTTGTTACTGGTCGAATGCCCCAACATTGGGGTAAACAAGATCGTTCTAGGTTTTTAGCCAAGGTTAAGCACTTCTTTTGGGATGATCCTTATTTATTTAAGTATTGTCCAAACCAGATTATTAGGAGATGTATACCTGAGAGTGACAAGTCCACTATTATTTCCTTTTTGTCATGATCATGCTTGTGGGGGTCACTTTAGTGCTAAGAAGACTGCTGCTAAGATATTGCAGTGTGAGTTCTATTGGCCTTTGTTGTTTAAAGACTCCCATAGTTACTATACTGTGTTACTTGTGAACGTTGCCAGAAATTAGGAACCATTTCCCGTAGGAATATGATGCCCTTGAACCCGATTTTAATTGTTGAGGTCTTTGATGTGTGGGGTATTGACTTTATGGGTCCATTTCTTTATTCTTTTGGTAACCTATACATCCTTGTCGCCGTAGACTATATTTCTAAGTGGATTGAGGCAGTTGCGTATAAAACCAATGACCATAGGGTTGTGATTGAGTTCTTGAAAAATAATATTCTTACACGTTTTGGTACACCGCGAGCTATAATTAGTGATGGAGGGTCGCACTTTTGTAATGGACCTTTTAAGCTTTTGATGAAGAAATATGGTATTACACATAAGGTATCTACCCCGTATCATCCACAGACTAGTGGTCAGGTAGAGGTTTCCAATAGGGAGATAAAACGTATATTAGAGAAAACAATTAATCCTAATCGGAAAGATTGGTCGTCTAGGCTCACTGATGCCTTATGGGCTTACCGTACTGCGTTTAAGACCCCCATTGGAATGTCGCCTTATCGGCTTGTGTATGAAAAGGCATGCCATTTACCTGTTGAGTTAGAACATAGAGCTTATTGGGCTGTTAAGCAGCTAAATTTTTCACTTGACAAGGTAGGAGCCCACAGGAAACTCCAGCTCAATGAGTTGGACGAGATTCGTATAGATGCTTACGATAGTTCGAAGGAGTATAAGAAAAAATGAAACTTGTGCATGATAGAAATATTTTACGGAAGTCATTTTCTCCAGGTCAAAAAGTTCTTCCGTATGATACCCGCTTGCATCTTTTCCCTGGGAAGTCACGTTCTCAGTGGACGGGTCCTTTTATTGTTTGCACTGTTTTTCCTCATGGAGCTGTTGAGATCGAGACACCAGATGGTAGTAGTTCTTAGAAGGTTAACGGTCAGAGATTGAAACCCTTTTTAGAGCCATTTCCTACAGGTGATGTTGAGGAGGTCCCTGTTTACCCATGATTGACCATCGAGGCAGTTGTATGTTGTACATTAGTTTTGATTTTATCTCTCTTCACCCAGGTACTATCTCTCCAACTTCTCCTCGTGTTATTTTACTTTTGGTATTGCTCTTTCATTAGAAACATTGAGGAAAATGTTAGATTTAAGTTTGTGGGTGGGGAAGAACTTTTTAGTTGCACTTTTGAAACTTCTAGCGTCACATGGTATCCAGTTAGCTAAGTTTACATACTTTTTCTCACCGAAAAGATAGAAATTGGAATGCTAGGGATAACAACCTATTGAGACATTAGAGAAAAAGACATTGAGATCCTTGAAATTTAGGAGAGAACTTGTTCCTTTCAGATGGTAACCGTGATGGACCTAACCATCCATGATGGAAAGGCAAGTAGGTCAGGAAATGCCAAAAATCCAAATCAACCTCATAATGTAGTCTTAGTTACTGGATTACAACTCTCTCTCAGTCGAAACTTATCATCATCAACAAACGAAGCGACATCAAAATCTATGAATAAAGTTGAAGACGTTTAAGGTTTAGAAGCAACAATAGAAAATAATAATTCAAAAATCAAAGTTGAAGACTTAGTTTCAAGAAGTTATAAGAGAAAATGATATAAGTTGTTGAAGTTCATGATACTAAGACATTAAAAGTTACGAAGATCCAAGTGTTAAGTTCCTTCTGGCCATGTAAATTTTTTGTTATTACTAAAAAAAAAAAAAAAATTATATATAAAGTTTAAATTTTAAATTTTGTTCAATAAGGCCTTAGGGAAGTAGAAATTTTTAAGTCATGAAAGAAATCGAAGAGAAGAGTTAATTGTCAAGGTTCTATGAGGTTCGAGAGTTTATCATCAACAGTTGAAGACCGAAGAAGACGTTGTTTCTACTGAGCACTATGAGAGAGTCGAAGAAAGATACATTTGGTTGCTTTGTTAGTCCGCTTTCAATCTGACACAAGATCTTTCCAGCACTGGTTCAACTCATCACACGTAATTAGTCCAGCTGTGTAGCAGATGTCCCTCTTATTTTTATATCTCTCCCAATCTTATCTTGCTGTAAATCAGCGGACGCATCTTACAATGTTTATCTAGATGTGTAGCGGATATCTCTTTATCTAGCTGTGTAGCGGATATCTCTTTATCTAGCAGTGTTGCGGATGTGTCTCCCCTTTTCTTCAGTCAGCTTTAGGGATGACACCTTTAATTTCTCTGGCATTCTAGTCACTTGGAGATAGGTTGAGAATTTATATGCCCTCATATCTCTTTGGATACTTATGACCAATTAGAAGTACAGGTTTTGTGGGTACACCTCTGGTAAACCCTCCGGAGACGACACTCCGCCACTAGGGCCACCTATAGGTTTAACGGCTTGCTGCACGTGCTAAGTGTAGTTATTTTATTAGATTTGCTCGGGACTAGCAAATAATAAGTTTGGGGGTATTTGATAGACGCATTTATGTGTCTAATTTGTCCTCAATGTTTCGTATTGGTAGTACTCGTTTTTGTCCTTATTATGGTGTTTTGTGTGCTTGTAGGTATTTTTTTGGAAATAAAAATTGTTGGAAAATTAGGCTCGAAAGGTTGCTTGGAACACCCCCAGAGGACATTTTCTATTCGGACTCCCACTTTGGGTAAGGGGTAACACAGTTGCTAAGGGACAACCCATTGTTATTCGGACCCCACAGCTGGTTAAGGGGAGGACAGCTTCTTCTCAAATTTAAATCAGAAAATGGCGGGAAAATATAACATGCTACGGAAGAATTAGGGTTGGCATTTTGGACGGGATAGAAGGAGATTCAATGGCTGATATTCATTGGGTATCTTCCTATGGACTAGAAAGGCGTGGTATAGGTGATAGTTTCGGTCCAGTTTGGCTGGAATTTCCAAGAGAAGAAATCAGAGATACACAGGAGAGTACGTGACCGGAAGGAGTCTGAGTTTCTATCGGCTTGAACTAGAGCGTGTTCTACACATGTTTGATGACTCGAGAAGCAGGAATGAGTGTGAAAAAGATAATTATGGAAGGTTGGACAGCTGCAGATACGTGTAGAAACAAATCAGGGAAGAAAATATGAAAAAAAATATTCCGAGAATATTACCCATCACTGCCGAATAAAGAGAGTTTATGGAGAGATATTTTGGCCATGTTGAGTATATATAGGGTACTGGGGACTCAGATAAGGTTGACAGAGAGTTTGGGAGATTACAGAGCTGAGAAAATCGAGTTGGAGAAATTTTCTGCTGCTGCCATTGAAGAAATCTTGAAGAACAAAAGACCAAGAAAGACAGTCGTTTATCAACAAAGACAACGACACAGACAATAGGGTCGAATAGCTACAGTGTTAACGACAATTTATTTGTAGCGTTTTCTGTAACAACTCGGTTTGTAACAGATATAACTGTTACAAACCCGGTTTTATTTATTTTCTCCCATTTTTCATCATTTGTCAACACTTTAAGCAATAAAATGAATTTTGAGTGTGTTTCCAACATGATGAGCGGCTAATTCTCTCACGTAATCAAGGCAATGGATGAAGCTATCACTACACCAAATCTTGTATTTTGCAACGCTTCTATTTCGGGAGTGTGCAACGGATATAGACGTTGCGCATTTTGAAACGTTAATATACGTTGCACACCAATAAATACGTTGCGCAAAATGTATATTTTTGGTGCATTAAAAGAAATTAATGGAGCAACGTTTGTGATACGCCTACAAACGTTGTACATCTTGTATTTTCATGGGTGTTTTAGTAATTCTAATATTTTTATTTTTCTGATTTTGGTCTTAATTATCGTTATAAACAAAAAAAAATTAAAATAGAGTTCTAAATCTCGGATACTTTTCTCTCACTTCCAAAAACACCTCTTCCCTTCTCCAAAACCAAAACTTTTAGATCTACTTAGATTTCTGCTAAAAATATGAAATCAAATCCTTTACTTCTTACCCCTATCTCGAAAGCATACTACTCAATCTAGATATAGATTTACTTAATCTTACTGTTTCGTTTTTTTTTTTTTTTTTTTTTTGTGATGTATTTTTTCATTGATGAAACACGATTCAAAAAGAATATGAAGATTTACAGAAGTATTAGCCCTAGCAATTGATTCTTGTAATTTTGAAACCACCTTCTAGTTAGTAAAGGTTTCATCAAAGTCTCATTCTTTTTTTTTTGTATATAAAATTTCTGAAACCCTAACCCCATTACTGAAATTATTTTTTCTTCGTAAAATTAAAATATTGTTCTTTTTATTTAATTAGTATCATATCCGGGAGATTGATGTGTTTTGAAAACCCATATTCATTTATTTTATTTTTTTGCAGGAAAAAATGGAGAAATATCGTACTAATTTGAATCTCTAAAGTTTGTAAGGGGTTAGCACAAGAGAAGTATAAAGATTACAGAGAAAAAAAAAGTAAGGACTGAATCTAAACGCATGAGAGATGTTTGTAAAATTAATGGCTGGATTTTAAGATATGTTTTTGGTGATATTGGGACTAAAGATAGATCAAGATTTTAATTATATTTTCCATGATAATGATGAGGATGGGTTAGTCTATTTTAGTTTGGTATCTTTTAGTTCACTTTTTTTTTTTTTTAATCTAGGGAATTTTATTGAGCATATAGTTCACTAAGTATAGTGTAGTACAAATGTTTGACCAAAAGCCTCAGAGAAACACTTGCTTTTCCTTCCAATTAGAGCTCTTTAATCAAGTAATATTGAGAGTAATCTTTGTTTTTAATTCTTAGTTTTAAGTTTTAATGGATTTGTTGGATTCTCTGTCATTGTTATTTAGCTTCAGGTGTTGGTGGTTGGTGATATTTTTCTTTTCGTTGTTGTTGGTAGTTTTATGGTGAAGCTGGTGGTTCTGCATTTGTCGGAGTTGTGGGTGGTTGTTGGTGTTTCTCGTGGTAGCTTCAGCGATAGTGGTTGGACCTGCTCTTGTTGGTGGTGAATCTATCACTACTGGAGGTAATAGTGGTATGGTTACTTTGGTTTGATTTGAAATTGATGTACTTTTGTTGGTCGTTTATATGTATTCATTGGTTTGTTTGTGATATATATGGACTAATCGAAATCGTTTCCAGGTGGATCAGCTACCGGAGGTGATAGTGGTATGGTTACATGGATAAGGTTTGCCTATTCTCTTAGACAATATTTAGTTTGTTCAAGTCATTAATGTTAATGAAAAAGTGTTCATGTCTGTGAAGTAAGAACTGGAGCTATAAAAGTTTTCAAACTAAGGCAACAGAAAGACGCCATCAACTGCACCCGTTGCCTGCTCGAGAAAAGTCTCCATAGAGAGGAGCTTCATAACCATGTTTTCCATCACCCTAAATCATTAATTTTCCACTGTTCTCATATATCTCCACCTTCATAACCATCCATCCTAGACATTTCAGGTTCACCACTACTCCATCCAGTTCACATCAATTCTAGCTTATCCATCACTTGTTGTGTAAGAATCACCAGCTGCTTCTCTCAACCACATACCACCAACATGTAAGATGGCATCCTAGGGTAAGATCATTCCTTCTCTTCACTCTCGAATTTTTGGGTTCATCAATTGATTTTGTAACCTATGTGTTGGTTACGTCTTACTTATGTTTTACCATCTTTATGGCGGATAGATACCCTTTGTTCTTTTAAAACATTGGTTGTTGTTGTGACGAACTCTTAACATTTTATTAACTTTGTCACTCATTTCTCCCCATGCATTTTCTTAGCATTTTTTAAGCATTTTGGAACTATTTTGGTTCTTTGTCCAGGTGGTCCTGAGAAGAGCGGAGGTTCCGTGGCTTTGATTGTTTCATAGCAGCTTATGCAATGTAAGATTGTGCATAATAAACTTGAAATAATGGCTTTTTTATTGGTTATTACTATTCTCTGTTTCATTTCTTATGTAAGTAAGAACATCGACCAAACATCTATTGTGTGCAATTGAAATAAAATTTCCAACCCATCAAAATATGATGTAATACACCTTTTTATTGAAATCTGATTACATCTTTTTATTGTTTCTTCCTAGGTGTCCCCTTGAATAAATATCGATGCACAATCAGTTTTATGCTGATTACATCTTCTTCCGCTGGAATCACTTATTATCCTTGTATATACGGGTAAGCTGAAAACCAGAGTCTATTATATGACTGCTTAATTTTAATTGAAAGATAAATATCAAAGGAGTCCATGCATCCCCATATACCTACTCCCTAAATAACGTTTGGGCTATCCACTAATTTTTTGTCCGTAGTCGTTTGGTGACTAAGAGATGCCTAATTAAATGTTGTATTGTCTATTCTTTTGATGTTTACTCAACTCATATATTTCATACTACCATCATTGTTCGGTTCGAATATTAAATTCCTCTTATCATTATCTATTTGTCACTCGGCTTTTAGAATTATATATTGGTTTCATTTAGTTTCTGAATTACTATTTGTTTGTCGGCTGCCCTGAAATGATGTATTTGCAATATATACATTACCCATCATTAATTTGGTGAAAGAAAATTGCAACATTTCCTTCCGAATTTTTTCAACTGTGACAACTTGCGCGAGTAGTTTAATGTTCTCTAATTTAGTCTAAGAAAGGTAATCATTTAATCTAATGAACAAAAGTGTTTATGTTAATGTTAAAGATGGTGTTGATTAGATTGTAAATAAATACTAAACTAGGAATAGACTAGTAGGCATTTTATCCCATGTATCCCGTCAGACTACTTAGATGATGTATAATCACCTTAGACTAATAGCTATCCAGCTAAGTATCACTTAGCCTGTAAGTTTCTTGTGTTGCATTGTTTCACCAGTATAGGTTTTTTTTTCTTTCATGTGTACTAAATTTACTCTTTGTTTTTATCAATGGTAGGTGATGGTGTATGATTCACATACTAATAATGTTATATCTTTGGAGTTACAATGTGTTGGAAACTGGATGTACATGGATTCTGAAGATGGCATAACAAAGGTATAAGACTCTTGGTAAATACATTAGGAGTCACTCTTTGCCAGGAGACATGGTTACTCTCTCTTCCATCCTTTAACTACTATTTTTTCAGCCTGATATGTTCAAACAGAAAACCATTTTACATTGCATCGCATGAATTTGTCTTTCATAACATGTTAATTGCGATTCCTCATGTCCAAAAACCTCTTAACAGAAGCAGTCATTTATTCGTGCCTCAGAATTTGGAATCCTTTTGTTTTCTTCCTATCATGCTGCTATGTTTTGTGTTTGTTGCTTCATGTGGATTCTATGAGTTGCTGCGTATTCTATTCCCGTAATTTATTTTCCTTAAAGAATCTATAAAAGGAATACTCATTTTTTTTTTGCAGAAGCTCAGTAGGAGTAGAGAGTGATTTTACCTATACCTCAAGTGCTACACACACATGAACTACTCTCTTAGGTTTCTCAAAGTTGACAAATTCAAAGACTAGAGTTTCTACACTTCATTTTCCATAACTCCAAAATGTGCCAGAAATTACTAAGGATGTCACCTGTATCTCCGAAACAAACCGCAGAAGTACGAACAGGTCCGTAATTTTCCCTTTCTTTCAACAAATGTGATAAATATCATTGGAACCCAGATTTATACACCTCTATCCTTGCTCTGGGACATGGAAATGATGAAGAACTTCTCATTATACAACATGTAAACAACAAAAGGTTATTTATAAGTTGATTAATATTGTATGGGTCTATAGTTCATCCATCTAGCTAACCTATTGATGTATGAATCGTTCTTGATGGATTGTGATGATCAATAATTATTCTTGATCGATTGTAATTCAGGAGCTGGATATACACGTGTTCCGAAGATGGCACAGTAAAGGTATATAAAACTGATGGGTCTAAATGTTTTAAGAGTTTCTATTGGTCATGATTCACGAATATCTGCATAAATACTTCAGGTGCATATTTTTTCGTTTATGTTTGCTTTTTCGCATTGTAATGCAACTGTCAATCCTAGTGCGTGTCAAGAATTAGATGATTTAATCTCATTCGATTGGGAATTAAGAATTGATTTTGAAATTGTATGAAGGATTCGGAGAATTTTGGTGAGTTGAATTGGGAATTTGTTCTTAGGGTTTGTAACTGATCTCAAGACATGAAAACATTTGAGTATCTACATCACATAAACCATATAGTGCAGTTGATATCTTTAGTTCTCAAATTATAACGGGGAATATTTTTTTTCGTATATTAAAATTGCAGGGTTACATAGTGACTGCTGAAACCATGCTTGAGGATGATTTTTCCTCGAACAAAGCAATTGGTTCTTATGGAGCAAGTCTTATTCAAGCTAGGCTGACTGACTCGAAGAAGATATCCGTCCCATCCCACTGCAATACTGGCAGCTCAAGATGTAGCACCAAACCTTGACGTTAAGCTTTTCAACAAATGGACTTTCGATAATATCCAGGTAACCCCTCAACAAAATCATTAAACTCTTTAGATTTAATCAGTTTTAGTTGATTTTTTTTGTTTGATTGTTTTGAATCTGGTTATTTTTTGACAATCTTATATCCATTTTTATTCTCTAGATTTGGCCTTTTCTTATGATTTGTTGTTGATTATTCTTATTTTTCAGGTTAGTGACATATCACTTGCAGATTACATTGGAGTAAGTGCATCTAGATATGCTACATATGTTCCTCAAACTGCTGGGAGATACTTTGCTAAAAGTTTCTGTAAGGCTCAGTGTCCTACTATTGAAAGATTGACAAACTCACCCATGATGCACGACCATAACAATGAAAATAATCTTATGGTTGTTCGAGCATGCTATGGAAATCATTCATCTTTTGACTGATGCTAAACCTATCCAAATCATTGTTGATGCTGTTATCAACAGGTATATCTGCTAGACTGTCTATTTGAATTGTTCATGTGTTTTACTTTTTGTGAAAAAACTTCTTGTACTTGCGCAATTTAGGCCATGTTCCTTTAGAATCTTTGTTGTTGTGAATTTCTGTATAGTTTACCAAGTAAAAACTGAACTGTTTAAATCTAGTGTGTATCAGAAGATTCTTTGGTGAGATCATATAACAAGATCTAGCTATTTAATTTGTTGATATATGAGTCGTTCTTGATGGATTGTGATGATCAATAATTTTTCTTGGTCGATTGCAATTCAGGAGCAGAAATATGCCGGAAAATGTGCCGGCGATAACTTTTTTTTAACCTGAAGATTAATTTGCAACGGATATAAACGTTGTACAATTATACGTTGCACAAATTACCAGAAATGAGCAACGGATGTAACTGTAACCAAATAAATAAAACGTTGACTAAATCAAAATGGGACCCACAAAAGAGTTATTCTATAAATAATATCCGTTGCACAAATTATTTATACGTTGCACAAATAAGAAAAGGTGCAACGTTTATAAGCGTTGTACAAATTAATTTGTGCAACGGATAAAATGTGTTGCACACCAATGCGCAACGCCATTTTGCCAACGTTTATTTCCGTTGCAAAAATTATGCGCAACGTTTATAAACGTCCCTAAATGGCCGTTTTGGTGTAGTGTATCTACACATGAATAATGGGTAAATATTTTATTTTCTCTAATATTTAATTATAATTCACTCAATCACTGCTTTTGCAGAGTTTTTAATTGTTTGCATAATTTTCTTCATTAGTTGTGATTCAATTAGATATGTTATGCTTTGTATTAAGATAATCTATGCTTAGGGATACAATTAATTTTTGAGAATTTGCCTGATTATTTGTGAATTAAGAATTAAAGGATTTAAAGGCTAATTAGAGTTATGAAATGTTCAATATCATTCATTCATGTGTAATAGTGTATTCTAATGTCTTGGTTATTCCTAATATCTTGAAATCAATCTTGAATCAAATTTTCTTTATTTTGAAGTTTTATTAAGACTAAAATCTTTTGCTTTCACAAGTCTCATGAACCTTTTTACTACAATATTATTGATTTACATCATTAACACAAGACTCTGTTGGTGTAATCTCGGACTACCGTGATGTCTATAGGACGTGTATGTACTGTTGTATAATATTGCTTACTTGCCTAAAGGGAAATCCGTGTATTCTTGATTAATATATATAGTTATCTCAAACCCAGTTTAGGGTTAAGAGAGTTCATATACTTTCATGGTATATAGCCATTAGGGTTGTCTTTATCCTTTTTTTTCCCCTCTTCTCTAGCAACCCTAATAACCATGTCTACAGAATCATCTACTACTTTCGCTGTCATATCTTCATCTGTTTCTACAACTCCTTCCTCTCTGAAACTTAAAACTTCCTACATCTCCTTCAAGCTTGATGAAACCAATTATATTCAGTGGCGTCGTCATGTAGTTCCCATCCTACGCTCTCATGACATCTACATTCATGTAGATACAACTGTTGCATTTCCGTCTCCCTTTCTTCCTGGTTCATCTGATGAAGAACCTCTTCCAAAACCTAAGTATCTCACCTGTTTTCAAGTTGATACACACCTTCTTAGTTGGCTCCAAGCTACCCTAACTCAATCAGTCTATGCCGATATCCCTGATTTCACCTCTTCATGTGAACTCTGGAAATACCTAGCTAATACCTATGCTGCCCCAACTGCTGCTCGTTCTCTTCAACTTCGTCATCAGCTACAAACCCTTCAGAGAGACAACCTTTATATCTCTGCATACCTTGATAAAATCACCTCCATTAGAAACTCTCTTTTAATATCATCTGCTCCATTAAGTGATGTTGACCTTGTTCTTAATACTCTTCGAGGTCTAGGTCCTGATTATCAAGCTTTCTCAACAGCTATTGAAACTCGTTATGCTCTCCCTTATTTCTATGAGTTGAAGCCGTTACTTCTCAACCATGGAATCCACCTTACTCAATACAATCAACCCATACCAGATTCCACTCCTTCCACTTCCTTTTATGGTTCTACTTTTTCATCTTCTTCTTCCTCAAATTTTCCCCCTTCTAGGTTTTCCAACAACTCAAGCCGTGGTGGTAACAATGGGGACGTGGTTATCGTGGTGGTGGTCGTGGTACTGGTGGTAGTGGACGTGGTGGTTACTTCTCTTCACCAAACTATTATCGTTTGGTAACCAATCTCCACAGCAGCATCAGTCAATACTTGGTGCTCCTCCTTCGATCTTTTTAGGCAGCAAACAACCTTCTCAAATTTGAGACTCCAAAGCGTATACAACATTAACTTGTGCAAACAGATTCAATCATTTGTTTCAGGCTCATGACCTTCCTTAGTCATTTGATGAAATGCAACTTAAAGCTACGCCCTTTGATCAACATTGGTATGCTGATACAGGTGCTACAAACCACATGACGGCTGATCATAACCTGCTCACTACACCAGTTGCATACTCTGGTTCCAATAATGTTATGGTAATCTTCTTCCCATTGCTACTACTGGCACAACTTTAATCAAAACACCACATAGTTCTATCTCCTTAAATCGAGTTTTCCATGTACCGTTAATTGCAAAGACACCACAACTTTAATAAAAAAACCACAAGTTCAAAGATTTTTCAGAGTGATGGCGGTGGAGAATATATCTCTCATCCTTTGCGAGATTTTTTGCTTCTCATGATGTTTTACATCAATTTTCTTGTCCTCACACTTCAAAACAAAATGGTGTGTCTGAATGCAAGATTCTTTATATTGTTGAAAGAGGACTTGCTCTTCTTCATCACAGTCATATGCCTAAGTATTATTGGCCATAGGCTTTTGCAACTGCAGTCTATCTTATCAATCGTATGCCTTCTTATGTTCTGGGTGGTTACTCTCCTTATTTTAAGTTGTACAATCATCAACCTGATTACAACTTCCTCCGTGTATTTGGTTGTTTATGTTATCCTCACTCGGTTCCATATAACGGAAACAAATTGGAATATAAAAAAAAACCGTGTATTTTTCTTGGTTATTCTGACCAACTCAAGGGTTACAAGTGCTTTGATTTAGAAGGTAAACGTGTTTATACCTCTAGTCATTTTATTTTTGACGAGTCATCTTTTCCGTTTTCTATCATCAATCCTTCTGTTCCTTCTAAGACTACTTTTCTTCTTCCTACTTGGTTTGTTTTTCCCTTAGTTACTCTATCGTCTCCATCTTATGCTCCATTATCACCTATTCCAGTGAGATCTCCTTCCATCATATCCAATACCATATCATCAAGTACTGATTCCTCCTCTTCTCCGTCTTCTCCATTGTCTCCATCTGCTGCCCAGTCATCCTCTTCATGTCCTTTATCTCCACCTTCTACAGCTTCATCGTCAACTCCTTCCCATTCTCCAGATTCCATTGTTTCTGCTATTCCTACTATTTCTAATGAGGGTCCTACTCCTCATCCCATGACTACTCTTTTGCGTGATGGTATTTGGAAACCACTTGCTCGAATGAATCTTCTTGTTGTTACCATCCCATTGCTTCATGTTTCATTTCTTCAATGAAAGATACTTTTGTTGAACCCAAGTCTTATACCGAGTCTTGCAAAATTCCTCAGTGGAAGGATTCCATGGTAGAAGAACATCATTCTCTAAGAATTAATGACACTTGGTCATATATTCTTTGACAGCCTCATATGAATGTTATCGGCTGTAAATGGGTCTATAGGGTTAAGCGCAAGTCAGATGGCACCATTGATCGTTTCAAGTCTTGTTTAGTTGTTAAGGGGTACACTCAAAAATTTAGCATTGATTGTGACGAAACCTTCAGTCCGGTTATCAAGCCCGTTGAAAAAGTGGGGGTCTAACAACCACACCCAATATTTCGATTAGCAATCTGTATAGACGAACTCCGAGTTACTTTCTAGAAAATCAACTAGACAGTCAGACTCAATCAATATAAGATATCTCAAGGAGTTATTATCTCAATCTCTCGATTTGATCTTTACTCAAGCAAATAGAATCTTCGAGTCTTTATCAAAGATAGATAACTTGGATGGTACCAAATAACAATATCCAAGTGCCAATTAATTTAAATCAACAACCAAAAGGTCGGATATTCTAATTGATTGAACAACGCACAACCTGTATTATTTCAATTATATAACAAAATATAATGTAGAAAATAAATAACAAAGACACGAGAATTTTGTTAACGAGGAAACCACAAATGCAGAAAAACCCCGGACCTAGTCCAGATTAAACATACACTGTATTAGGCCTTTACAGACACTAGCCTACTCCAACATAACTTCGGTCTGGACTGTAGTTGAACCCCAACCAATATCACATTGATCCAAGGTACAGTTATGCTCATACATCTCTGATCCCAGCAGGATACTACGTACTTGATTCCTTAGCTGATCTCTCCAAAAACCAAGAGTTGCTACGACCCAAAGTCGAAGACTATAATAAAAAAATCTGTATCACACAGAAAAGTCTACAATAATAGATAAATCCATGTCCCACGAATATACCTATGAGTTTTGTTCCATGTTTCGATAAATCAAGGTGAACAGAAACCAATTGATAAAACCAGACTTATATTCCCGAAGAACAGCTCAACCTTATCAATCACCTAACAATAGTCTTAATCGACGCAGCGAAAAAAGATGTTGTAGAATCACAAACGATGAGACGAAGTGTTTGTGATTACTTTTATATCTTGCTTATCAGAGATATAAATCTCAAGCCAATTATTACAATTGTACTCGTATGATATAAATAGCAAGATCAGATCACACAACTACAAGAAAAGTAGTACGGCCTGACTTCACAATCCCAATGAAGTCTTTAAGTCGTTAACCTGGTTTTAGAAGAAGAAAACCAAAGTTTAAAGGAGAATCGACTCTAGCTTAACACAACTAGTATCACACAGAATGTGTGGAGATTAGTTTTCCCAGTTGCTAGAGTTCTCCCTTATATAGTCTTCAAATCAGGGTTTGCAATCAATGTTAGCTTACTAACAAGGCATTCAATATTCACCGTTAGATGAAAACCTAATTAGATTCAAGCTAATATTTATCAACCGTTAGATCGAAAACATAGCTTGTTACACACATATGTAATGCATGTTTCTAGGCTTGTGTAACCGTACCCAAACTTGTACATTAGTTGGTTCAACAATAGTTAACCATATGGTTAGCCATATGATCACTTTCATATCAACCATATTCTTCTTCACCATAACTAGTCCAAATGACTCAAATGAAATAGTTAGAGAGTTCTTCAATTGCAAGGAAATCTCATGTACTATACAAGATATAATCGAACCAAATACGATGTGATTCACTCGAATCGATTCATGAACTATAAAACCACGGTTTGCAATAGCATTCCTTAGTTTATTAAGATAGGTTCACAAACATCGTTTTTAGACATAACCTAATTAAGTTCGCGGACTGGGTTCGCAGACTCAAGTTCTCGGATGGAGTTCACAAACTCCAGCAGAAATTCTCGGGTTCGAGAACTTCGTCAGTTCGAGGACTGAGTTTGTATGCTGAGTTCGCGGACTGAGCTCACGCACTACACCGGTTTTACTTGATCAACAAAGTTCGCAAACTTTGGTTCAAGCAATAAGGAATTATACATATATGTGTTTCCACAATGCTTATATCCTCCAATGGTTATATTGTCTAAAATCTCATTTCAATCATTGAAACATTCTCAGAGGGTGTTATATAGTTGTTATTCACAAACTATTTTTCATCAGAGCAATTTCCAAAATGATTGAAACATAACATGACTTTCGTCACTAGGTAAAGATGAACTTGGTTCAAGTCTCCAAGCTAACTTCGGTCTGGACTGTAGTTGAACCCCAACCAATATCACACTGATCCAAGGTACAGTTATGCTCACACGTCTCTGATCCCAGCAGGATACTATGTACTTGATTTCCTTAACTGATCTCTCCCAAAACCAAGAGTTGCTACGACCCAAAGTCGAAGACTTTAATAAAAAAATCTTTATCACACAGAAAAGCCTACAGTAATAGATAAATCCATGTCCCACGAATATACCTATGAGTTTTGTTCCGTGTTTCGATAAATCAAGGTGAACAGAAACCAATTGATAAAACCAGACTTATATTCCCGAAGAACAGCTCAGCCTTATCAATCACCTCATAATAGTCTTAATCGACGCAGCGAAAAAAGTTATTGTGGAATCACAAACGATGAGACGAAGTATTTGTGATTAATTTTATATCTTTCCTATCGGAGATAAAAATCTCAAGCCAATTATTAAAATTGTACTCGTATGTTAGAAATAGCAAGACCAGATCACACAACTACAAGAAAAGTACTATCGGCCTGACTTCACAATCCCAATGAAGTCTTTAAGTCGTTAACCTAGTTTTAGAAGAAGAAAACCAAAGGTTAAAGGAGAATCGACTCTAGCTTAGCATAACTAGTATCACACAGAATGTGTGGGGATTAGTTTTCCCAGTTGCTAGAGTTCTCCCTTATATAGTCTTCAAATCAGGGTTTGCAATCAATGTTAGCTTACTAACAAAGCATTCAATATTCACCGTTAGATGAAAACCTAATTAGATTCAAGCTAATATTTATCAACCGTTAGATCTAAAACATAGCTTGTTACACACACATGTAATGCATGTTTCTAGGCTTGTGTAACCGTACCCAAACTTGTACATTAGTTGGTTCAACAATAGTTAACCATATGGTTAGCCATATGATCACTTTCATATCAACCATATTCTTCTTCACCATAACTAGTCCAAATGATTCAAATGAAATAGTTAGAGATTTTTTCAATTGCAAGGAAATCTCATGTACTATACAAGACATAATCGAAGCAAACACGATGTGATTCACTCGAATCGATTCATGAACTATAATGCCACAGTTTGCAATAGCATTCCTTAGTTTATTAAGATAGGTTCACAAACATCGTTTTTAGACATAACCTAATCAAGTTAACGGACTGGGTTCGCAGACTCAAGTTCCCGGATGGAGTTCACAAACTCCAGCAGAAATTCTCGGGTTCGAGAACTTCATCAGTTCGCGGACTGAGTTTGTATGTTGAGTTCGCGAACTGAGCTCACGCACTACACCGGTTTCACTTGATCAACAAAGTTCGCAAACTTTGGTTCAATCAATGATGAATTATACATATATGTGTTTCCACAACAATGCTTATATCCTTCAATGGTTATATTGTCTAAACTCTCATTTCAATCATTGAAACATTCTAAGAGGGCGTTATATAGTTGTTATTCACAAACTATTTTTCGTCAGAGAAATTTCCAAAATGATTGAAACATAACATGACTTTCGTCACTAGGTAAAGATGAACTTGGCTAAAGCGAAAGCTTTACCAACACATATTTCGATAAATAGATAAGCGAGATATACTCATCTCGAAATATCATATGTGTATAATCTAAGTCTATATAGCACAACGACTTTTGTCCCAAGATAGGAGATAGAGTAGATAGACTTTTGAGTGATAGATAAGTTCAAGTCTCCACATACCTTTTAGTCCATGAAGATCCACTGGTTCCTTGAGTAGTCCTTCGTCTTGTATGATGATCGCCATGGATTTCTTGAGCTCAACTACACATTATATCCTAGTCCGAGACCTTAGCTATAGTAGACTAGAAATCAAGACTTTATAGTTTTAATCACTAACATTGACAAACATGCTTGAGATAGCAACACATGAGAGTTCGACCGAGCAATGCTCTAACATCCGTTACTATTTGATTGGTTTTAAGCATTGATGTTTCTTTCTCTTGGACGATTCGACAGTTGGACGTTAAAAATGACTTTTTGCATGGTTGTCTGGATCAAGAAGTTTACATGTCTCAGCCTCCAGGGTTTGTTGACAAAAGATATCCAAACCATGTTTGTAAACTGAATAAAGCCATATATGGGATAAAACAATCTCCCAGGGCTTGGTTTCAGCAGTTCACATGTTACCTTTCAGAATTAGGTTTTGTTGTTTCTAATTCTGATGCTTCTCTGTTCGTTCGAAGATCTTATACTAGTGTTCTGCTACTTTTATTATATGTAGACGATAGTATTATCACGAGGTCTCACTATGGCTGTTTCTCTCATATGTTAGCATCTATAAAACAATATTTCTAAAGAACAGATTTGGGTGATTTACACTTTTTTCTTGGAATTGAGGCACACAGGTCTTCTTCAGGTCTTCATTAATCTCAAACACGTTATACTCTTAATATTCTTCAGCGTGTTGATTTATTAACTGCGAAACCAGTTTCTACTCCTATTGCCGCCGGTTCAAAGATGTCAGTTCATGAGGGTACTTTATTTCATGATGCTACTTTATATCACAATTTGGTGGGTGCATTACAGTATTTGACAATGACTAGGCCGAATATTAGTTATGATGTTAATCAAGTTTGTCAATTTATGCATGCTGCTACTGACATTCATTTTCTAGTGTTCAAGAGAATCCCTCGATATCTCAAAGGCACATTGGGTCGAGGTTTATTTTTTAAGCCATAATCATCCTTTCATATTTCTGGGAGTTCTTCTCATACTATATATGCATACAGTGATGCTGATTGGGATGGTAACCCTGATGATCGTCGTTCAACTGCTGGTACTTGCGTTTTTGTTAGTCCTAATTTGATCTCTTGGTCCTCCAAAAAATAACCTACGGTTTCTCGTTCAAGTACAGAGGATGAATATCTTGCCTTAGCTCTTGCTGCAGCTGAACTTATTTGGATATTGTATCTCTTGAATGACTTGGGTGTCTACATAAAACAACTACTTACTATGCTATGTGATAATATCAGCTGCATGGCTTCTAATCCTATCATGCATTCTCGTGCCAAACATATTGATATTTATTATCACTTTATTCGAGAGCGTGTTACTCGAGGTTCTTTGCTTTTTCGTTACATGCCTACTCAACATCAACTTGCAGACCTGTTTACCAAAGGACATCTCAAGCCTCAGTTTCATTTTCTTACGTCCAAGCTTTCACTTCGGGATGATCTGTTGGTGTAACCTAGGACTACCGTGCTGTCTATAGGCCGTGTATGTACTGCTGTATAATATTGCTTACTTGCCTAAAGGGAAATCCATGTATTCTTAATTAATATATATATATATAGGTATCTCAAATCCAGTTCATACATTTTCACTAACGACCAGAAGAGATCAAGATTTTTCTTGTGTAGGAGCTCTTAGAATGTCTTGAGTAACTAGTGATCCTGAACCTTGACAGGTCCAACTAAGCATCGTAATAAATTCCCATATTTTGGTTAATACCATCCTTCTATATAATAACCTTGAGATTTTGGTTCACTTCAGAAATTTGTTGGATAACGTGACATATGTTGTACGTGGTGAGCTTAGTCACCATGGAAAATTCAATCTTGGAAATTTTTCGTCTCGATTCATTTTGTATCATGCACAGGGGCGGAGCCGTGGCTCTAGCTAGCTCTCCTCAAAATCATCAAAAACATTTCAAACCCCTCATTCTAGTTCGGCAAACGTTATGCACTTGAGCAACTTAAAAAGCTCATTCATGTCATTGGGTCAATCAGTTTTCTTTTGAAAGCATAGCAATAGAAAGTATAACACTAAAACCATAAATTAAAAGATTAGATAAATGCTTACATAATCGGGGTTTGGATATGGTTTAGGACCTAAAGTAAAATATATACGTACAACAAAAATTATTTTCTTGTTCTATATCCTACAAGAAAAACCAAAAATTTTAGTTACCTACCGTGACTTGTATGAATACGATAATTTAATATATCAATGACTTATCTATTATGATGCCAAACGATAATTTAATTTTATCTAACCAATTGCTTTTGGATATGGTTTTGGCCTTTGGGGATCAGTGTGACTTTTTCTTTACCCAGTAAAAGCAAGAGTTTGCCTAATGAGTCGAGTTAAGATAGACGCTACTTCAGTACTTTTGTATCAATATATCTTATCACAAACTGAATAATCCGTTCGGATGAATGTCATTCCATGTTGATCGAGCAACAAATATACAAAGTACAAACCATGATTTTTGTTACCTAATATGACTTTCGTGAATGCAATGTTTTATGAATTCTTTTCAACTGTGCATCTACATAAAAGCACGTAACTGTACGTCGATTCGAACGCGTAGCTGTTTGAAATGTTCTTGCTCCCAATTCAATAGCACATTTGGGATGGGAGTGTCTCATGGGTGGGCCTTCCGTGCCGGGGACCAAATAAATAAATAAATCCAAAATATAATTTAAAACCAGATATTGAGAATTTGGTAAATACGAAATTTTATAGAATTTGGAATGATTCAGTATGGGATTTCATTACGTGGCTATGTGGAATTGTAGATCCAAGTCCAACTCTGATTTTTTTTTCTCTTCAAATTTTATATTGGAGGGAATAACAATAACTTTATTCCTGTCATATGGCACGAGGCATGTGCCCCCCCTCAACAATATTCTGAAAACATTTTGTTACAACGACTAATCTCCTCGCTATGGCAACCACTAGTTTGTTTCTACAAATGCACACCATTGTCAAGGCTCGAAGGCTCAAAGTTACTACTCCCCGTGTGATTTTCATGGATTGATACTGATTTATCGAAGAAAGTATTAAATTCCATATAAAATAAATTGATAGTATAAGACTTTTTCTTTACGTCAGCATTCTCTTGCGGCCAGGTTGATTTAAAAAAAAAAAACAGACATGATGAATTTTTCAGCATCTTCGTTACCTTAATGGCCACTTTCACAATTTCACCAATGCAAGCCTTCATGCACCTTGGTCACATGTGCTTTTGCACAATTGCACGCAACTGCCCTTCAATCTGAAGGCGTAGCTGTTGAGAACTTGAGATGTTCTTGCGCGCACATTCCGTACATGGGAGCGCAAAAGAAGAGCGTCTTCTTTCATGGCTGGGCCATGGATGCAAGGGACAAGAATTTTGGGATAAATAGTGTTTAATTTATTTGTGGCCGTGGAATTGTAGATCCAACTTTTTATTTTTAAATTTCAAATTGGAGGGAACAACAAAAACTTTTATCCTCGTGATCTTTTTACATCATGGGGCATGAGCCCCCACAAGATTTTGAAAACGTCTTTTTTCCAAAACTTTTTTTGGTGGTGTCTGGTTTTGGAACAACGACTAGTTTGTTTCTACAAATACACGGTCAACAATTGTCAACCATTAGATGTATCAACTTTGACTCAAAGTTATGTCTTTCACATTATTTTAGTGTTAAACGTTTTCGTTTCTTGATTTTTCATTTTTAATGAAAAAAAATAATGAAAACATTTTTCTTTTGTCAAATTTGGTTGGTGGATTATCAACACCTTTTTGAGTTTTTTGATAGTTTGTTGAAAAGGAAGAATTAATTGGGGGATATGAATTACTTCCCCCAACCCATGGTGTGTGCTAAGGGGTGATTTTTGGTTATGAATATACTAAAATACCCTTCCCTCAAAATAAAAAAAAAAACTTAAAATCAAAAAACAAAATCATATCCCCCATTTCCATCTCCACTTCTTCCCTCAAAATAAAAATTAAAAACTTAAAATCAAAAATCTAAATCATATCCCTCATTTCCATCTCCACTTCTTATTAATCTTATTTAGGGGTAGTGTTTTGAAACCCAAATATTCTTCATTCCCTTTCAAATTCTAAACTCTCCCCACTCTATATCAAATTCTCTTCACCTCACTTTGGAAACAATTTTTTTTTTTATTCTAAGTGATGAAGATCATCTTTGAAAGTGATGATGATCATGCAAAATTGATGAAGACCATGCCAGATGCGTGTTCCAAGATATGGTCTTTATCAATTCCGATGGTCTTCGTCACTTCTATTTTGAATTTTTCTTGTCTTTAAAAAGCTTGAGTACGATGGTCGGTTGATATGAAGACCATGCCGGTATTTTTTCCGGATAGTTTTCATATTTATTTCCTATGCTTGGAAAACAATACCGCATGGTCTTCATATCAACTCGACCATGCTTGACCAAGCTTTTTAAAGCCAGAAAAATTCAAAATGGAAGTGAGGAATACCATGCCGAATTGATGAAGACCATATGCTTGAACACCTGATCGCATGCCCGATAATTTCCTATCAATGCCTAGTAGTCAAGTGAAAAAAATCAACATTCGGATACTTTTCATTACGTTCCTATAGGTATTTAAGCAAAATACTATGCCTTAACAGTCTCGCACGCTCGAAAAAACTATTACCATGCCGGTACTGTTCAAAACCGAGAAAAAAAATCAACATTCGAGAAGATCAAAACCAGGAAAAAAAAATCGTAACGAGAGACGCCCTCTCGTTGGGAACCCCCAGGATAGTGGCAAACAATTTATGAACATTTCCAACAATTTCCGCATGAGTTTTTGGTTGAATACCATGCCGGCACCAAGCTTTTTCAGCTGCAACAATGGTGGATTCAAAGAAAAAATCAATTTTTCAACCTCGTATTATCAGTAATTCTCTCATCACAATCATCTTCCCATTTTCAAAAAAGAAATTCCTCTCAAATATTTTTTTTCCTCCTTCTACTCTCACCCAAACACAAATAAAAATACACACTAATTTATCCCCCAAATACTTAACATTTTACTAATTATACTTAATCACTAATCCTAATTAGTGGGGGCTAGATTAGGAATTAAAAAAAAATTACATAGGGGGTCACCCAGAATTGCTATTGGGACACCTATTTTGTCCCGTAGCTATATCCCCCAATTAATTCCCATATCCCCCAATTAATTCTTCTTGAAAAGCTCATTTAGCAATATTCTTAGTAGGTGTTATTTAGAGTGATTGAAATTTTTTTGGTAGAAATTTCAGATTTGGTTTGAAATAAAATCTCGTGAGCCAGGGGTCATTACATTGCTGCGCATGACTTTCTGGACCCTCTTGAGTAGTCCAACTGCTTCTGGAGCCAAATAGCCAAAAGTATCAAAAGCAAAGGGGACGAAAGCATGCCCATTGTCAACACATGCTTTCTCATGCTTCGATATCTTACCTGAGGCAGCCTTTAGCGCTGCTTGCCCGCTTGCCTAGTATGTAATTAATTCCCTATCCTATTAGATTTTATTTTTAATAGGATAGGTTTTGCTATTCAAAAAGGGCTAGCGGCACAGCTTGTCGCTCGCTTGCCTAGTATGTAATTTTTAACTTTGTAATATAAATTTATGTTTGAAATATCATTTTGTCATTGAAATAAATAATGGGTTATGGCGTATAAATATTTTAGATAAATCTCTGATAATCTAGTTTTAGGTCTCTCCGGTGAAATAATACTCCACCGTCCCACTATTAATTGGTAGTACAATTTAGAAATGATTTATCTCTTAAAATATATCATGGATATTCATAAATTTTATATCATTGATTTTTATTTTAAAACACACCTACGTAACGAATATAAATATGAATATCAAATGATATAAAATTAATTATTAATAGGATAAAATTTAAAAATAAATAGGTCAATTAATAGTGGGCCAGAAGGAGTAGAAGTAAACTGGTGTCGAAGTATTAGAACTTTTATTACTGGGAATATACAACGTAAAAAAAATCATCACACAACATCTGTGATCCGTCTGTACGAAGTATGATGATAGAACTGATCAACCCTCCGGAAAAAACTCCCACATATTTTATTTTCTAGTGAATAATCTGACTGTTGAATTGAAAATCAGACTCTATTTCATATTTCATTTGAAATTACATCTCAATATCTTTTTCCACGAGGATAAATTCAAAATTTCTCTCGACCAAAATAAAAAAGTTATTTGGCGTATTACATATCTAATTATTGGTTTATAGTTAAATATAACAAGTAAAATTTCATAGTTTGAAATATTGAATTAATAATCAGAATTTTCATTTTCATTTTTGAATTTTCATATTTTGAGACAACAATACGTCATAAGGGTAATATGGACAACAGTAAATGAGATTAGGTGGATTTCCACTTTTGAACTTATATTTTATTATTCGTTACAAGCAACCAAAGGCATCTTCCTAAGACAACTAAGCACAAGAGATTAGAATTAGAATAAGAGAGACAAAAAATTTATTTCTCCCAACCCCTCCATTATTTTCCTTGTTTCTTATGATTTATTTACAGAGACAGAACGGGTGATGATGATAAGATAATCAACAACAAGAAGAAGAAAAACCCATTTCTCTGGTGTTTTTCTTTTCTGAAATAACCCATTTCAAATTCTGGGTTTTCCTTCTCTCTGTTTCTGGGTAATAACGATGAAATTAAGCCAGTAATCAAAGGGGTTTCTGGAGGTTTGGTACAGGAAGTTGAATCTCAGTTACAGGTAAGAAATGGGTTCCTTTTGAATTTTGAAATTATTTATTAAATCGATTGATTATTTTGTTATTAGGGTTTGTGTGGGTACTCTGTTTTTGTGTAAGATTTGGGGATTTTTACTTAGAAATGTCAATGTATATAACTTAATCTCGTAAATGAACAAAAACCCATGAATGATTTTTAGTTATTAAGCTTAGTTTTGTGTGAAACTTGTAAATTTGATTTTGATTTTGCATTTTGATAGATGATGTTGGCGAAAGTTGAATCTGGGGGGAAGAAAAATAGTAGTAGTAGTAGTAGTGATAAGAGATTGTTGCATGATATAGAAGCAATAAGTCAAGCACTGTATTTGAACAAAAGCCCTTCTAAGAGAGGTTCTGTGCCTGCATCTGATAATAATCGATCGAAATCTGCGGGTAAAGCACGTTTTCCAGACACAAAATTGAAGTCAAGAACTGCTAAGGAGGAGAAGAAACCATCTATATGGAATTGGAAGCCGTTGAAAGCTTTAGCGCCTAATCGAAGCCGAAGATTCAATTGTTGTTTTTCACTTGAAGTACATGCAATCGAAGGTTTGTCGTTGAATTTTGATGATACAAGTCTTTGTGTGTATTGGAAGCGGAGAGATGAAACTACACAGACGTCTCCTTCTAAAGTTGTACTCGGAGTAGCTAAATTTGAAGAGACTTTGCTGCATAGGTGTTTTGTTAATGGTAGTGCCAGTGGGCCGAATCATTCTGCAAAGTATGACGCGAAGCATTCAATGTTGTTTGTATCGATGGTTGGTTATCCTGCTCTTGATTTAGGGAAACATCAGATTGATCTCACTAGGTTGTTGCCGCTTAACTTGGAGGAGTTAGAGGAGGAGAAGAGCTCAGGGAAGTGGACGACTAGTTACAAATTATCTGGTAAAGGTAAAGGTGCTAGTTTAAATGTTAGTTTTGGGTATCTGATAGTCGGGGATGATCAGGTTGAAAAACGTGGGAATAGGAATCCTCCTCCTGTGGCGTTGAACTTAAAGCAGAATCGACCGAGTACTACCCGAAGTGTAACGGGGGTAGGTATTCGCGATGGTCAAAAGTTACTTGTCCGAGCTGGAAGTCTTCCGACAACACCTAATGAGCAATCTCATCGCTCGTCACAATCTGTAGAAGATGTTAAGATACTTCATGAGGTTTTGCCAAGTTCAAGGCTAGACCTCTCTACTTCAGTCTCATTACCGTGTTCAGAATCTGATGATGGAATGGTGACTGCAGCTTTGGGTGATTCTAAGACTGACCTCTTTACTTCAGTCTCATTACCGTGTTCAGAATCTGATGAAGGAATGGTGACTGCAGCTTTGGATTATTCTAAGACTGAGCCCGAGGTTTTCTCTGAACAAAATGATCTTCTTAAACCAAACTCACATCCTTTATATGAGTGCATGAAGGGATGTTCTGGAGACGAATGCGAAATTCCTGAGTTTACTGTGATCGAGCATGGAATTGAAATGTGTGAGAAGGAAGAAGTGAAGCTGGAAGAAGGAATAAATCTCGATGATGGTACTGGAGTAAAATCAAGTAAGGAGCATGATAACATCAGTACAGACGATGGGATAACACTAGGAAAGGATCTGAGTAATATTCCCCCAAGTGACGATTATGCTAGTGACAAAGAAGAATATTTTCTGGATAATATGAGTTCCAAGGAGAATAACATCGTAACTAAAGAATCGATAATGGAGGAGCTGGACTCCGCTTTTCAAAGCCTGTCGATGTTTACATCAGAAGGCTTTGAGTCTCCCCAATCTAAAGGTGATTTTCTAGAGGCAGCAAATTACATGGAGTATAAATCAACTTATAAAACAAGTAAGTCAGGAAAATCCCTTAGTTTTGATGATGCTTCTTCAGATACTGTTGCTAGTGAGTTCTTAGCTATGCTGGGGATAGAACATAGTCCATTCGGGGTAAGTTCAGAAAGTGAACCTGATTCACCCAGGGAGCGTTTGTTGAGGCAGTTTGAAAAGGAAGCTTTATCTGGTGGTTTATTCGATTTTGATTTGGGGAAAGGAGAAGAGGCAGAATTCGGTTACAGTGTTCCTACTGGATCTGGATTTGGGGACTCATCTTTAGATTTTGAATTGCCACCAGTTGTGCAGCCTGCTGAAGCAGGACATCATGGGAATAAAACTAGCGCTAAAATGTTGGAAGATTTGGAGACGGAGGCTTTGATGCGTGAATGGGGATTGAATGAGAAGTCTTTCCAGCATTCTCCACCTAATAGTGCTGGTGGATTTGGAAGTCCAATTCATCTACCTCCAGAAGATTTTGCACTGCCTCCGCTTGCTGAAGGTTTGGGTCCATTTGTACAGACAAAAGATGGAGGATTCTTGCGGTCTATGAATCCATCGCTTTTTAAAAACACTAAGAATGTCGGGAATTTGATTATGCAGGTTTCTAGTCCTGTTGTGGTTCCCGCAGAGATGGGTTCTGGTATAATGGATATATTACAGGGGTTGGCATCAATTGGGATCGAGAAGCTCTCAATGCAGGCTAATAAGTTGATGCCCTTGGAAGACATTACAGGGAAAACAATGCAACAAATATCATGGGAAGCCGCTCCCTGCCTTGAAGCAGCTGAGAGGTTTGTCATTTCGCTTCAGGATATATATCATATGTACAATTGTTTTCTCTTCCTTTTCTGTCCAACTTACTTAAAATTGATCCGTTCTTTTATTTCTTGATGCCTGTTCACAGTCAGGTTTTGATGCATCATGAACCAAGTTTAGGGCTAGATGCCCCTGGAAAGAAAAGGAAAAAAGCCAAAGGAGGTTCCTCTGGTCACAGGTCTAGTAACTCGATTATGAAAGAATCAGGTTCAGAGTATGTAAATTTGGAAGACCTTGCTCCATTAGCAATGGATAAGATCGAGGCACTCTCAGTAGAAGGGTTGAGAATACAATCTGGGATGTCAGATGAGGAAGCGCCATCAAATATCAGTCCTCAAGCAATAGGCGAAATTTCTGCACTCGCAGGAAAGAGGGCTAATTTAGATGGTTCTCTTGGTTTAGAAGGAGCTGGAGGATTACAGCTGTTGGATATTAAAGATGGTGACAATGATGTTGATGGGGTGATGGGTCTTTCAATAACTCTTGATGAATGGATGAAGCTGGATTCTGGAATGATTCGTGACGAAGACGATCAAATCAGTGAACGAACCTCCAAGATCCTTGCGGCTCATCATGCTTCCTCCACAGAACTGTTTAATGGAGGGGGTAGAGGAGATAAGAAGAAGGGCAAAGGTAAGAAGTGTGGTTTGTTAGGTAATAACTTCACAGTAGCATTAATGGTACAACTGCGAGACCCCTTGCGCAATTACGAGCCTGTTGGAACCCCAATGCTCGCTTTGATTCAGGTGGAGAGGGTATTTGTACCTCCCAAACCCAGATTGTATGTCACAGTTTCAGAAAATCCCAAGAATGAAGATGATGATGACGAGACTGCAACAGTAGTAGAGGTTTTGAAGGATGGCAAGAAAGAAGAGAAGAAAGAGGTTGAAGAAGAAGTTATCCCTCAGTTCAAAATCACAGAAGTTCATGTTGCTGGTTTGAAAACCGACCCTGGCAAGAAGAAGCCTTGGGGCTCTAAGTCGCAACAACAATCTGGATCCCGCTGGCTGCTTGCTAGTGGAATGGGAAAGAGCAATAAGAACCCACTTATGAAGTCAAAAGTTGTTGCAAAATCATCAGCACCTCAAGTGACTACAACGGCAACAGTCCAACCTGGTGATACATTGTGGAGTATCTCTTCTAGAGTTCATGGGGATGGTTCGAAATGGAAAGACTTGGCGAAGCTCAACCCTCATATACGGAATCCTAATGTCATATTCCCAAATGAAACTATCAGATTGCGGTGAGTTGAGTATCGTCAGGAAGCAGGTGTACTTATTCAATTACAGTCAAACTTATAAATGTTCATTAGTCGACAATCAATAACAACGCTGGTGGAAGGTAAAACTCGTTTTTACTTTTGTAAATTGAACATGTCTAGGCAGTAATTAGTGCAGAATCTCCTTAGCTTGTAATATCCTTTTCTTTGTGAATGAAAAAGCTTGTTGATTTCTTCTTGTTTCTCATCTCTTTCTAACAGCTTGGTGTCCATGTTGCTGCAAATTTTATTTTCAATTTTTTTACTTTTATCTGGTAATAGAATTTGCCTCTCTTAGTGGTAACTTCTGCTATAGTTGAAAATTAGTTCAAGTTAGGTCTAAGATAGTCAAGTAAGGTCAACGCCAAGTCCAGATAATAAACTCCTAACCAGACAACCGGACCTAGAACCATGGGTTTATATATGGCAAATTCTGTAGTTAGAAGTTGGTTGTTTCCTACTTTTGGCCCTTGTTGATTAATATATGGGGTTTCTATTCTTTAATTCTATCCGAATTTGGTTCTCATTAGCGCTATAAATATTTGTTCTCACAACACAACAAATACGCTTGAGGTGCAAATCTTGCTTTCTGCTGCAACAGCAACCACAAGACAAGGGTCTTCATGGAAATTTTTAACCTTCTCCCAGAAGGTATTATGTCAGATGTTCTCACTTGTTTACCTGCTGAATCAGTTCTAGGCTTCAAGTTAGTATCCAAAACATGGAAAAATCTTATTCAGCATCCATTGTTCTCTAAGATGCACACGAATCGTCTCGTTAGTAATTGTTATGCATCGGCTTATTCTAATGACTCTTGTAGTTTTCTTGCCTTGACAAATATGTGCCAACTCTACTATTTTGAATACAATGAGAACCGTGAGACACGTATTAGAAGGATCAGTCTAACACCTCCGTTTAAGTGTAAAACTTTTGTTGGTTCGGTTAATGGTTTGATATGTCTTAGGGGTCCTCGGAAAGAGAGTTTTTTGTGTTTATAACCCCATGACCAAAGAGTATGTCATTCTTCCAGAACCTAAGATCAATTTACGTCGGTGTAGGGAGAGGTGTAAAGATAGGTGGGTTGGGTTTGGTTATGTTCCTTCAACCAATGAGTACAAAGTTGTATTAATGTACAAGGTGCCTAAATTTGTAGTAGTCATGGTGTACACTCTTGGCAGTCGCAGTGAATGGAGAAATCTTGGAAAATTCGAACTTGAATATAACTATATTTACAGCGGACATGGTACCTTTGTGAATGGAGCTCTTCATTGGATGCACCCACAAAATAAGATGATTCTGGTCTTTGATTTGGCGGATGAAAAGTTTCGCGATCATCTTTCACCACCTCCAGTGCCAACAAGCAGTTTTGTAGATTTCGGAGTTTTGGGCGGGTTTTTATTTTGTGCACGTAAATGGTACCATCTAGACGATAAAAAAAGGTACATGTGGTCTGATTTATGGATGTATAAAGAACAGGGAGGGCACCGGTCATTGGGTTGGAGTCAAGAATTCAGTGCTATATGTGACATGCCGTTAGCACTTACGAAGAGCGGCAGTGTCTTGAATTACGGTCCTGGCTGTCTCAGTATTTATGACAGACCTACTTTTGTCCCCAAAAGGCTGGTGAGTAAACTAGGGTTTCGTCGGATATTCTCTCATCAGAACTCGTTTGTTTCGTTGAAAGAACTAGGAGAGGAAGGTGCAACAATAATGCATCCAGTTAAACTTGAGAAGCGAAAACGCTGTGATTAGTTAAACAAGGAGACATATACAAGAACCGGTCATCTTCGTCTAGATTTTCATCTAAATCTTATTTCTTATCTCGCAATTCTAATGCTAATATTGATATGTTTAGTGTGCACTTGGTTGTGCCTAATGGGTTAACTTGATATGAATAGCATGTCTAATATAATCATTAGATTTGTTGTATTTCGTCATGTATATGGTTATAAGCTGTTGAAAATGTATCAAACATTACATTGCGAAAAACTCACCTTGTTAGCGGAGCCAGCTTGAAGCATGGGTGTCCAGTTGCACCACCAAGCCCATCTGGCTCCCAAGCATGGGTGTCCAGTTGCACCACCAAGCCCATCTGAACACCTGCCTCTCAAGTATGTGGTTTTTTAGTAGTTTAATATTCCCTCCATCCTAGTTTAGTTGCTACATTGGGATCTAAATATACTTGCTATACTTCATATTTTTCATATTTTTCTTTTTTGGCAAATCTATCCCTAACTTGGAATCAATCCCTAACACAGAGAACCGTGGGACAGTTCACCAAGCATTTTGCTAGTGTTTTTTGGGTGGGTACATGGGAGTCGGGATGTCTAAGCAGGTGCCCAATTTTGCTATTTAATTGTTTCATGTGCTCATCAAAACAACTTCTTCGGTGCTCACAATACAATACTATTGCTTCTCTATGCAAGTCCTGCTTTCTTCAACAACAACAAGGGGTCTGATGGACAATTACTGAGCAGGACTGAAAAGTTTCAACCCACAATACAATACTATCGCTTCTCTATGCAAGTTTTGTTGCAACAAAACTTTCTTGTATTCGTAAATGAGTTTCTAGATACTGTAAATACCGAATAAAGAAAATAAAGAACATTCAAGTTTCAACCCACAAGACACCTTTTCCATTGCTGATCTTTAACAAAATACACCCGGATCCATCGAAAGCGAAATCAAACAGATACCACTTTCTCATAAAACCAACATTAATGATAAAGCATTTTAACAAGTATAATAATGACGACGAAAGCTTAAACTTCCACACGTAATGTGCCTTCCTATATAGTCTTGATGACAGGTAGGTGCCCATTTACTTTTCTCCGGCAGAGCAGAGAATTTGTTTGGCTTTCTTACTTTCTGATCATCGGTCGGCCGGCAGTGAGTGAAAGATCTTTAACTTTTTCTCTACATCTTTCTTCAACAAAAACAAGGGGTCTTGACTCTTGATGGATAGATTTGTTAGTCGGTGGTGTAAAGTTGATTTTTGGTCAAACTTTGTCTTGTGCCAACTTATTCCTAAAGTTTAGGAATTTAGGGGCCAAGTTAGGGAAACTTGTTTGCAAAGTAATGTTTTTAAGGGCCAAGTTTGTTCCGGACTAGAATTGTAGGTTTGTAGACAGTCCAACATAGAAGAGTGGTAGATCCTTGTGCTTCGGATTTTGGTCTCTTTATTAGGGAGGGTCATATGCTATCGTGAAGGTCAATATCAGTGTGAGATAAAAACATGTAGAGAGAGGATTTTGGTGTTCTACTGTTTAGGGTTTGGGGCTTTGGCCTAATCCAAGTTTCTAGTGTTTCCATGTTTCTCCTCTACTACTGGCAACCGTGAAGAAGGTGTGGCAGAGAAGATATGAGGCTGGTTTGAAGAATGGTTTAGAGAGTTGGTTTCTATGGTTTCTTCAATGGTGTTTTCGGGTATGTCTTGTTAACTCTTTGGGTCTTATCTTGGGTTACGTATAGAGCACGTAATGGTCTTTGATTTAATGGAAGTTTTTCTGGTGGTGTTGGCTGTGGATGTAGCCTGTAAATGTGAACCACGTATATCTTGTGTGTGGTTGTGTGTGCTTATTTATCTTCAATCTCTCTTATTAATTCTCCAATTTTTGGTTCTAATCACCGATTTACCTTTGTGATCATGTTCTTTCGCTGCGGTCGGGGTGCCAATTTTCCCAACTTTAGTATCAGAGCAAGGATGGGCTGGTGTGATTGATCCTGGAATGGAATGATGGTTTATTGTTCGGGTGGAGATATATGTTATGAAGATGATGTTTTTAACCAGTGTTTACACAAAGATGGGCTCGTGATGTGATTTACAAATCGGAGGTTCAACTTGGTAGCAGTGTATGTTCTTCGTTTTGTTTTATGATGTAGTATGAGATGCAGAATAAGGCTGAATGAGGTGGAATACAAACATACTTCTTGAGGTTGTTAGTGACCATACACCATAAATAATGAGTTACAAAGTTTGAAGATGGGATGGGGATGCGAGGTCTCATGTAGAAGCAAGTCTAGCAAAGCTTCGAAGTTATGCACGAGATGGTATATATTTATGTTCTTAAGTCTATGTTAAAGTATTCTTGATGGCTTGTATGTAATATCAAGAATGTGTCCGATCTCGAAAGTATGTACCACGATAATATGGGTATTCACACGGTATATATTTTAAGCGAGTATGTTGGGTGTGGTGGTCGTAATGAGTATGTCATATTGGTGATGTCTTTGAGAATCTCTTAAAGGATTTAACCTATTAATCACCGTGGATATATTGGATGGTTTGTTTTAGATATACAATAATCATGACATATGTTGGAGTATGATATTGAAGCTAATTTTTCCTTTCTGGATTAGAGTTCAATATTTTATTAGCTTACAGATTAGGTGGAGCTAATGGTGATTCTTCTGGATGGTTTTCTTGGTGATCAATGATGGAGTCTGTGCAAGGATTTGTTGACGGTAGAATATTTTCATGTTGTTTGTGAAACGTGGCCAGTTTTATAAGTGTTCTTCATGAAGAAGATGGTTTGAAGACTTTTATCAACTTCATGGTGTTTTGGTCGAAGAGATGGTTCTATGAAGATATAAGTTCATATTTGAGCTTCAAAAGTAATACTACGGGTATATAGAGTCGTTGAATAACTCTGGTGGAAGATGAAGGAAATTTTATATAATCGTTTCATGCTTGAAAGCATGATCCGAGGTGGAGAATTGTTAGTCGGTGGTGTAAAGTTGACTTTTGGTCAAACTTTCTCTTGTGCCAACTTATTCCTAAAGTTTAGGAATTTAAGGGCCAAGTTAGGGAAACTTGTTTCCAAAGTAATTTTCTTAAGGGCCAAGTTTGTTCCTCTATATAAAGGACTAGAATTGTAGGTTTTTAGACAATCCAACCTAGAAGAGTGGTAAATCCTTGTGCTTAGGATTTTGGTCTCTTTGTTAGGGAGGGTCGTGTGCTACCGTGAAGGTCAATATCGGTGTGAGAGAAAAAATTATAGAGAGAGGATTTTGGTGTTCTAGTGTTTAGGGTTTGGGGATTTGCCCTAATCCAAGTTTCTAGTGTTTCCATGTTTCTCCACTGCTACTGGCAACCGTGAATAAGGTGTGGAAGAGAAGATATGCGGCTGGTTTGAAGAATGGTTTAGAGAGTTGGTTTTTATGGTTTCTTCAATGGTGTTCTCGGGTATGCCTTGTTAACTCTCTGGGTCTTGTCTTGGGTTGCGTAAATAGCATGTAATGGTCTTTGATTTGATGGAAGTTTTATGGTGGTGTTGGCCGTGGATATAGCCTGTAATTAAAGGTGAACCACGTATATTTTGTGTTATGGTTGAGTGTGCTTATTTATCTTCAGTCTCTCTTACTATTTCTCCTATGTTTTGTTCAAATCACCAATTTCCCTTTGTGATCATGTGATTTCGTTGCGCTCGGGTGTCAATTTTCCCAACAAGATTTACCCTTCTCCCAGCAGATATCACATCGGATATTCTCACTCGTTTACCGGATGAATCAGTTCTATACTGCAAGTTAGTATCCAAAACATGGAAGAATCTTATTCAACATCCATCCTTTTCTAAGTTACACATGAATCATATCCTGAGTAATTCGGTAACAAGTAATTTTATTGATTCTTGTAAGTTGAGTTTTCTTTCCTTTACAAATATGGGATGACTATACTATTTTTATTATATTGAGAATCACGAGAAAACCAATATTGACAGAATTATGAGGATCAATTTTACATCTCTATTTAAGTATAATTTTTTTGTTGGTTCATTTAATGGCTTGATATGTCTCAAGGGTAGGGAAGAGAGGTTGTGTATTTATAACCCCTTCACAAAATAATTTGAAATTCTCCCTCAACTTGATACCAATTTTCTTCCGTGTAAGGATAGGTTCATCGGATTTGGTTATCTTCCTTTAACCAATGAGCACAAAGTTGTTTTAATGTATAAGGTGCCCAATTTTATAGAGTTCATGGTATACATTATTGGTTGTGGTCATGGTTGGAGAAACATTGGAAAATTCAAAATTGAAATGAGATATGATTTCGAAGTACAAGGTATCTTTACCAATTGAGCTGTTCGTTGGATGCATAGAAGAAGAACGATGACTCTGATCTTTGATTTGGCTGGTGAAAAGTCCCGCGAATATCTTGCATTACCTCCTTTTCCAAGAGGATGTTATTTAGAGTTTGGATTTTTGGGTGGGTTTTTATTTTGTGCACATAGATGTTACGATTCAGTCAGTCGAAAGTACATCTATCGTAGGTTTTGTATGTCACTACACCAAAACATCTATTTTGGAACGGACATACGCGTTGCTAAGAATTTAAGCAATGCCACAGTACGTTGCTAATCCGGCGTAGCAAATTATTGTGCAACGTCAAAATACGTTGCTCAAATTAATTAGAGCAACGTTTTGAACCGTTGCTTTTTTTGTTTACCAACGTTTTAATTTATAATTTGAGCAACGTATTCATGAATTTGAGCAACGTATTGGATAATTTGAGCAACGTATCTTTGCGTTAGACAAACAATTAAATAGTTCCACTAAAAAACCTGCAACGTTATAATTTTTTTTAGTACCATTGCTCATGAAAGCAATTCAAAGCAACGTAATGTTTTCCAACGTTTATATCCGTTGCACAATATTGACAGGTGAAAAAAAAAATTCCGGTGATTTTTCCGGCAGATTTCTTCTCCTACATATATATACCATTCCATATTTCTGCACCTGCATATATATACCATTCTAGATCAATTATAGACCCAATTTTTCATACAGGAAGGAATCTCATAAACACATTTATCATCATCATAAACACATGGTTTGATTATCACAATATAGATTTATACATATATATTCATATCAACTTGCAATATATCCTCATAAGCATTTAACAGAAGACTATCATAAACCCATACAATAGTTTGATTGATTCAAAGATTGTACAAAAGGTAGATCAAAAGAATACTAACCTTCAGTTGTTTAAATATTGTAAATGAGAAGTCCATTTTGATTCAAGCACTCTACCAATGGTGGAAGAAAATTAAAATCAATCCTGCAAAGTACAAGACAAGATTTATCAAAAAGCCTCATACTTTATTGACAAACAAAAATGTACACCTCAATTCAATTTATTATAATAAAACAAGAATTAGTCTGTGCAGACAACATATCAACTCAAAAGAAATCTGAACAAAAAAATTACTTAGTAAACAATATTGTTCGGCTGGTGGTAGAATTCAAGTTGATCGAGGCCTGAAAATTCAATGTAAAATTCAATACCAAATCTAATCAAAATCAAATTGAAGCGATAACAACAATCGCAATCAATAGTAGTAGAAACAATTATATAGGAAGATCAAAATTGGAGCTGGTCACAAGTGAACACTTCACATATGCAAAAAGCAAACATCACAGATAGGAATACTGGCCTCATAGCATGGAAATAAACTACAATTCATCAATAACGTGTCATTTTTCAGAGATTATTACACCATATACTTCAGCAAAGTTGGAGATAACCATGCTTCAAACATCATACAGATACAGAAAAATGGTCAAAAGTGGAGAACCCTCACCAGTAATAATGATAGAAAATCCAACTCAGAAACTGGTGCAAGGAAACTCCTTATCTGAAATAGAAAAAAGCAAAGTCCATATTAAATGTATGTTGACGAATAGATATAGATAACTATGCTTGAAGCATCATACCGATATAGAAAAACATTCAAAAGTGGAGAACCCTCACCAGTAAGAATGATAGAAAATCAAACTCAGAAACTGGTACAAAACTGGTGCAAGGAAACTCCTTATCTGAAATAGAAAAAACCAAGTCCATATTAAATGTATGTTGACGAATAGATATAGATAACTATGCTTGAAGCATCATACCGATATAGAAAAACAGTCAAAAGTGGAGAACCCTCACCAGTAAGAATGATAGAAAATCAAACTCAGAAACTGGTACAAAACTGGTGCAAGGAAACTCCTTACCTGAAAAAGAAAAGAGCAAGTTCATATTATATGTATGATAGCATACCAACCTTCTCCCTCTTCCTTTATCCGGGCTTGGGACCGGCAACGCATTCGCGTTGGCGGAGTTAAAAATGGGTTGACACTAAAATGAACAAGATGCAATATATATATATATATATAAAGTCCATTAAGCATAGAAAACTACAAAAAACTAATAAAGACAGAGCAGACAGATGCATAGTTTGTCTATTCTTCCTACAACAAAAAAAAACACCAGAAAAAGAAGTTTGTAGGATTCGCCGTTGTACTAAACAAACTTCCTTAAGTCGGGATACCCCAAAAGAAAAGAAGTTTGTAGGATACCAAAATAATTTCTCATCCGACCCTTAAAAAGATTCACTCCTCACGGGTTGCAGCCTCTCCTCGCCCCATATTACCCACATAGGCAGTGGCAACTGTTTTAGGAAGTAATAAGTATCTCCTTGAGGGGGATCCCAAAGAACTGCTCCTTGGTCAAACACTTCCTCGACATAGACCTTCCTCTCAGTCGGATTCAGCTTTTTACAATGTACGTAGTCACCCTGGTGAATACTACCTAATGCAAAAAATTCACCTTTATTATTTAGTAGATCAACTTGACCAGTTGTAACCACAATAGATGCAATTTCCTCATTATCCAGATTACGCTGACTTCCACTAGCATGATGACTTCCTCCAGAATGATGACTTCCACCAGCATGATGACTTCCACCAAAAGGATGAGTAGTGGACCCTTTCTCTGGGCTAGGAGTGACTCTTCTAAGTGGGTTGTCGGAACTTTCCGGTGCAGACACATTAGACTTCAGTAAGTGTAATATCACCTGTCAACAAGATCAAATTAGAACCATCACAGTGTTAAAGGTGCTCTAAACTTATTTAGAATTGCACGATAAGTAAGAATTGAACACTTACATTGACTTTACTGGTCAGCGACCCCATTTGGACATTCTATCTCATTCTCAAGGTTTTTCCAAAACAGCACACAATGGTTAACACAAACATGTATATTTTCAGCCTCCATTCCAAGATCTCTCAACACCTTCTTCATTGTTGGTTATTATTCAGGAAAATTGTTACCTTTTGGAAACCATTTTTTAAGTAATCCCAAGAGGTAAGTGATACTATTCCCTGACCAACCAAAAGTTTTCTTTACATGATGTAGCTCTACTATGACAGAAAGTGTTGTCTCACCATTCTCGCATGACGGGTATATCTTCTCTTCTGCTAATTTCTTATACTTGTCGTGCTTCTTACCTAAGCTAGGATCCTTAATAAATGGATGTTCAGAATCACCTACGTCGACATGCTCATTTAACCCATCAAATACCCCAAATGCATTATCTACAAAATCATCCAACCTGCACCAGTCATCTCTATTTTCCTCTACTACATGTTTCTCCACAGGCTGCACTGGAATTTCTTCTTGAACCAATCGCTCTATATTTGCGGCAACTACCTTTGATGATGATGTTGTCTTCTCTCCATGTAGTGACCAATTTACATATGTAACTAACATGCCATTCACTTTCAAATCATGCCTCACTTCTTCAAAACACTTAGATTTTGCATTACGACAAACACGACAAGGACAGGGACAAAATTGTGCGTCTCTAGCTCTATTCTTATATGCAAAGGCAATAAAAGTATATACTCCTCTTCTATAAAAATGACTAAACCTATCTTCAAACATCCAACCTTTATCAGTATGTTGGGACATTCTACAATAATGCAGAGACAAGATTATTATTTACCATATCTACTCATGTTCTTATATTCTAGCCTATAATTCACAATAAACCGAAAAATCAATTTTCTGAAATGCAAACTGAATTCCAAGCATACTAAAAGAAAATTAGGCTACTCACAATATGAGAGACGCATAAATTACAAAATAATAGAAGTACAAACCTTTCTCCGCGATGAACAAGTTCAGTGCACAATACGTCAATACCTAAGTAACCAAAACAACAAAAGGAAAGTAAGAATTTGAACATTCACATACAGGGGAAACAAAAAGCATACAATCTGAACAAAAGGTGTACTCTACAAATTTCGACCTTTTCAAGTCCTTAGAACCCCAATTGTACTCTACAAATCCTGCACCAAAACACAAACCATGGTTTAGTAATCCATTACAACAACAAGAGATGAATAAACTCATAAAACAAAAAATAGATGATTCAAAATCCACCTCAAGACATAAAACCAACTCTATATGCGAATCATTCACATTTGAAGACTTTTAACATTAAAGGGAAGTCACCAAAATCTATACATTAAACTGAAAAACTTCAATCAAAATAACCTCCATTAAACTTTAACATTAAGGCTAAAGAAAATTACCACTACCAATTTAGATTAACCACTGACTTGGATCAACAAACCGAACCCCCAAATTTTACATTTATTGCCTTCTACATCCATGTTTTTGAAATCCAAGATTTTAAGTATCTTAAAAATAGCTTCAAGGTCAGCTTCCTGACATTTTATAATGATTAAAACTTGCAGGACCTAAGAAACAACTGCATACTTAACCAATATAATGAACTAAAACCAAAATACTAGAACACTTGAATTGTACTGAACTAAAATCTTCAAAAATATATTAAAAAAAATTGATCAAAACAAAGAATAAACCAAGATCAAATTTCTTAAATAGACAAAGAATCCATGAGTGAATGAGATAAAATCATCTTCTCACTTCAATTTCTGAGTTAAATTCTAAGAAAACCCAACCCCTCCCCCTCTTTTTTTTCCTTTTTTTTTTCAATTCTAAGAAAACCCAAAAGAAATAAACTATCAAAAGCAACCTAAATCTATACCACTTCAAAATCCAAAACGAAATCATAAAAACACATAATGCAGACTCCAACATCAAAGAGTTAGGTCAAACAATAAATTATAGTATAACCAACAAAACAAAAATCAAAGAACAGTAGTAGTAATAGATTGTATACCTCTTGAACATCAACGAAGAAATTAGATGAATTGATTTTAGATTTCATGAACAAAATTAAATTTCTAGGTTTTAGATGATATTTCTAGGTCTTGATTTGGTTTCCTTCGATTTTAAACTAAAGAGATCTCTGGGTTTTGATTATGAGTGGAGTTGTTGATTACAAGGGAAGGTTTTGATTTCAGAGATTTCTGGGAAATTAAAGAGATCGATCTCTTGTGCTGAGAGTTCTCGGACAGGGAGAGAATGAAAAACAAGGTCGGGAAAAAATAAACAGGTGAAAATAATAAATGTTTTTGAAAACTGGGGGTATGAATAAACAGGTGAAAATAATAAAAATAATCAATTTTAAAATGTTTGATGGAGATACTGATAAAATTAGAGGAAAAAACTGGGGGGGAAATTTTTGTGGATTCAAGTTTGGGAGGGATATTGATTTTGGGGAAAAAATGAGAGGGAAGAATTGGGGGGAACCAATTTTAAGAATGATTTTGGGGAAAAAAATTGAATCATAATCTTTTCTATAACTTGAAAACCAATGAAAACATAGTTTTTCTAATCCAACGGTCATTATCAATTAAATCTTGAACATACGGATCCCAACCCATCCAACGCTCAAGTAAATAATTTATTTTATAAATTAAAATAGAAAAACAAAATCTCATAAAGACTAAAAAAACGTTGTGCAACGTTTTAAGAATTTCCTTCACGTTGCTCAAATAACTTCAATTTACTAAATAATGGGAAAATATTGTGCGCAACGTTTTTACTGGTGTGCAACGGACCAGCGCGTTGCACATTGTGCAACGGACCAGGACGTTGCACATACACGAAACTGAAGTGTTGCTAAATCCAGGATATGGCGTAGTGTGTATGAACACCAATCATTCGGTTGGAGCCAAGGGTTTACTGCTAAATATACCGTACCATTAGCATTAGAATTTTCTCTTCCTTTTTCTTTTTCTTAATTTCCTTCTCTTTCTTGGTGGGAGAAGCAATTAAATTTCAATTTTATTCCCATGCTACAAGTTCTTTATAGAAGCATTTGGGATGCAAAGCAATATGCGATTAAGGTAACTATCATTTCTCGATGTATATGTGCATATGTTTTTATATTTTATATAACTTTTATTTCAATAAGTTGAATTGGTTGTTGATTTCATCCCAACCCTTAGAAAAATAATCAAAACTTAAAGCCTAACAGTAGTGTTGCTAACCTTCATGAGGGTCTTGGCAGGTTGTACGTTAAGAAGTAATGCTGACATGCATACCAAGTTAATTCCTTTTGATTATTGGATTTGTATTACATTTTTCAAAAATGTCATTCGGAAGACGGAGAGAAACAAAAGGCTCTTAGTTGGGGTATAATGTATAAGGGGACCCAAGGTGCTTCACCTTTGATGACTTCATGTATAGGCGGGAAAGATTTCATTAAAAACATATAATTTTAATCATATTTTAAAGGTTGGATTTCTCTTTCTCCACACATATCATCTTTTTTTGTTTAAACTTTCATCATTTCTTTTTGTTGTTATAGTTTTATTATATGTTTCAGGAGCCGTAATGTTTTCGACAAAAGTTTTCTTATTTGGTGGTTTTGCTTAACTAACCTGGTATCACTTTTCAAAAATTCATTGAAGGGATCAATGTAAACATGTGTTGGTAACTTTCTTAGTTTATCTTTCAAAGTTAACACCAAAGAAGAAGCATGAACATATATTGTCACTTTGTATTACTAGCACAATCGTTTGATAATTGATATATAAATTTGAACAACATATATTTACATCTATTGGACATTTACTAATTTTCATAAGCAGTTAAAGTGTTACTTTATATATATTCTTATAGTAAAATGTTTGTAGATATTGTAATATTTTAGATAATGATGTGTTTTGTAGGTGCAAGGGACTAGCCATGTAATTTGTAAACTGCTAAATTATTCAATTTTGTTAATCCGAAAATCCTCCCACAATACCATGCATGAGTAAATAAAATTTGTGGCTATCAAGGATGAAAAACTATGCCAAGGAGTGGAAATCATAAATATTGTATCTGCATGCATTCATCGATTTATTATTTACATAATAATTTATGTTTGATAGTTTGGATGTGTGATCTAAATCATTCTTTTCCCAAGTTTTTATCGACATACTTGGTTTGAAGTTAATGAAGTTTCACGCATAAATGGTTAACCACTCTGGATAATGCTTATCTGTTTTTTTTTTTAATTTTTTTAGCGTCTTTTATTTTGTTTTAGTTGATGAAGTAGCCCCACTCATTTGGCCGGGTTTACCGAACTTGTTAGGTTATGATTCCAGATATCTCGACATATATAACCCAATAACGATAGAAGGATTTAAACCCACGACCTTTCGATGATTATGTTTGTCTCTGAATTTCTAATTGTTTTCTTAGTCTGCTATGAACTTGCACAATTGTAGTGTATGTGAAATGAAACATATCTGTCCAAATATTCCCCGATAAGTTCTTTGTTATATAAAACAAAGAGGAGAGGACCGGTTTGGGGTGTGATTCTTATTTTTCTATTTTTTTTTTGGCAGTTATACGTCTGCGTCAAGGTGTATGAGTTCCAGTGTTGTACCAAAGTCATTTGATTGAATTCTTCAACGAAGCAAGTCATGTTGTTTTACTATCGTATGATCAAATTAATTCGAGAAACATTGGAAAATTACTATCGTTCCCAATTTTATAGAGGTCATGGTATGCACTCTTGGCAGTGGTCATGGTTGGAGAAACATTGGAAAATTCAAAATTGAAACGAGATATGCTTTCGAAGTACATGGTATCTTTTCCATTGGAGCTGTTTATTGGATGCACAGAATAAGAACGATGTCTATGGTCTTTGATTTGGTTAGTGAAAAGTATCGCGAACATCTTGCACTACCTCCTTTTCCAAGAGGCTGTTATTTAGATTTTGGATTTTTGGGTGGGTATTTATTTTGTGCACATAGATGTTACGATTCAATCAGTCGAAAGTACATCTGTCGTAAGTTTTGGCTGTATGAACACCATCCATTCGGTTGGGGCCAAGAGTTTACTGCTGTATGTACCCTGCCATTAGTATTTACAAATAGTGGAGGCATCTTTAGTTACAGTTCTAGCTATATCAACACCCTTAAAAGGCTGTTGGAGTCTAATGAAAAATGTGTTTTAGTATTCTCTCACAAGAACTCGTTAGTTCTGTTGAAAGAACTAGGAGAACAAGGTGCAGAAAAAATGCAGCAATTAGTTAAACTAGAGAAGCGAAAATGTTGTGATTAGAAAAACAAGCCAGCCGTTCTATGGGTTGTTGGACTGGTAATCTTCATTATATATGGGTTGCTGCATGCTGAAATTGGAGTATATTCTTATTTGGTTAAGCTATATTTATTTGTCATACTTGGGATTTTGGTGATTTTGCTTAACTAACTTGGTGTCACTTTTCTGATCCAAAAAAAAAAAAAACTTGGTATCACTTTTCAAAAGAATCATTGAAGGGATCAATGTAAACATGCGTTGGTAATTTTCTTGCTTTATCTTTCAAACTTAACACCAAAGAAGATGCAAGAACATGCACTGTCACTTTATATTACTCGCACAATCGTTTGATAATGCATATATAAACTTGAACAACATTTACTAATTTTGATAAGAAGTTATAGTATTACATTATATATATTCTTACAGTAAAACGTTCCTAGATATTATAATGTTTTAGACATGTGTTTTGTAGGCGCAAGTGACTAGCCACATAATTTGTAAACTGCTAAAATTATTCAACTTTGTTAATCAGAAAATCCCCCGGCATAATAATGCATGAAGTCAACAAAAATTGTGGCCGTCAAGGATGAAAAACAATGCCTAGAATTGGAAACAATAAATATTGTATTTGTATGTGCATTCGTCAATTTTTTATTAACATATTGTGTTTGATGGTTTGAATCTATGATGTAAAATATGCTTTCCAAGTTTCTGTGGACATACTTGGTTTGAGGTTAAGGAAGTTTCACGTATAAATGGTTAACCATTATAATTAACGCTTATCAATTTTTTTTTGTTTTTTCTTTTTGAATACCGTTAGTTATTTTGTTTTAGTTAATATATAATTTTTACCCGAGTAATCAAGGTAAATATCGGTCCTTTAAATTCCACTACCCACCTTTTGGAGGTTACAAATTTTGGGTCAAAAATATTGAGATAGCTAGGAGTACAACTTAAGATACCACTACTCTTTGTAAATGAGAATGGTGTGCTATATGCAGCAGTAATCACTTTGCTCCAACCCAATGGTTGGAGTTCCTATGTCCTCAACTTTCATAAGAAACAGTGCCACTAGCATTTCTTACGCCTCACAAGCTAGGAGTGCAACTTAAGATTTTTCTAGAAGAAAATTAAAATTGATAATAGAGACACCAGCAATTCTGCTGCCAAAAACCAAATAATATACCAAATAAGTTATATTATCTTACTGTCATATGATCAAATTAATTCGAGAACTAGGCATAACAACGCTGGTGAAAGCTAAAATTCTGTTTTCAGTTTTAGAGATTTATGCATCTCCATTTTTATATGATCTGATAATAGTGTTTGTTTCTTGTAGTGGTAACTTCTCCAATAGCTGAAAATTAGTGCAAATCAGGTCTAAGGAAGTCAACTAAGGTCAACGCTAAACTCCTAGTTCAACCCTATGGTTGGACAAAACTTGGCACCAAATATTTAAATGGGGACTAGAACCAGATATCCTGGGTTTTATAAATATGGAAATTTCAATTATTAGAAATCGGAGGTTTCCCTTTACCGATCAAAAAAAGAAATAAAAAAACCGGTTGTTTCCTACTTTTGGCCCTTCGTCAAATAGGGTTTTTATTCTTTGTATTGAATCCGAATTGGGGTATTCTCTTAGAATTAGTTGTTTTTTTATCCTACCTTAATATATGGTGGTCTCTGGAGTCAGGACTATTAATAGTAATTGAGAGCTACAAATGAGGTCAATCTAATTCAAAAAATTGGAGCAGAAATCTGAATCCAAATAAGCTGCACAAAAAAATATTCGTTGATGTTAGGAAAGAATGGTTAAGGTCAGCACTTGATCATATTTTTTTGCATTCATTTGTAGGTTTTTCTCGATTGATTACGATGGTCTATGTTTTTGGTCCTGTAATAGTTTCTGGATTTGCATCATCAAAATTTGGAATCATTTTTTGAACTTAATGGCATGAATAGTTTCAGAGACGTAGTTTGGATTCTCAAGAAGGGCCATCAAAATATAATTTGAACTGAATGCATGAAAACGGAGACAAAACGGTGCCCTAAGTATGTTTGAATGTGTAAAAAGTAGTAACGGTTGAGTGAGTAATTAACTGTATTTTCTATTCCTATTTCGTTTTCTTAATTTCTTTGTCTTTCTTGGTGAGAGAAGCAATTAAATTTCAAGTTTCTTCCTCTGAAACAAGTTCTTTATACAAGAATTAGGGATGGAAAGCAATATTCAATTAAGGTAACTATCATTTCTTGATGTATATGTGCATATGTTTCTATACTTTGTATAATTTTTATTTCAATAAGTTGAAGTGGTTGTTGATTTTATCCCAACCCTTACTGAAAAAGCGGGGGTCTAAAAACCATACCCAATATTTCTCTTAGCAATATGTATGGAATAACTCTAATATACTTTCAAGAGAATCAACTAGACAATCAGAATCAATCTTAAGAAAAGTATATCCAAGAGTTATATCTCAATTTCTCAATTCAATCTGCAATCAAACAAATAATAATTTTCAAGCCCGATTGAATATAAGAAATAACTTGGACGGTATCAAAAACCAATATCCAAGTATCAATCAATTTAATCAACAACCAAAGGTTGGATTCACAATTGATTGAACTTACGCACAACCTGTGATATTTCAATTATATAAATAAACAAATAATGCAGGAAAGAAATAACACAGACACCATAAATTTTGTTAACGAGGAAACCGCAAATGCAGAAAAACCCGGGATCCTAGTCTAGATTTGAACACCACACTGTATTAAGCCGATACAGACACTAGCATACTCCAAGTTAACTTCGGACTGGAATGTAGTGGATCCCTAACCAATCTCACATATATCAAGGTACAATCATGTTCCTTACGCCTCTGATCTAGCAGGACTCTGCACACTTGATTCCCTTAGATGATGTCACCCATAACTAAGAGTTTCTACGACCCAAAGTCGAAGACTTGATAAACCAATATGCCTCACACATAAAAGTCTATTGAATAAATAAATCTGTCTTGCACAGAAATACCTAAGAAGTTTGTACCGTCTTTTGATAAATCAAGGTGAACAAGAACCAATTGATACACTGGTCTTAGATTTCCAAATAACAACCTAGTAATATAAATCACCTCATAATAATCTTAATCGTATGGTGGTGAAACAAGATATTTTGGAATCACAAACGATGAGACGAAGATGTTTGTGACTACATTTTATCTTGCCAATCGAAGATTAATCTTGAGAAAATCTTAGATAAGATAGTAGTCAATACGATAGAAAACAACAAGATCAGAACAAGCAAATACAAAGAAAATAATTGGGGTCAGGCTTCACAATCCCAATGAAGTTTTCAAATCGTTAACCTACAGGTTTAAAAAAATCCTAAGGTTAAAGGAAAACCGACTCTAGTCGCAACTAGTATCACACAAGAGGTGTGGGGATTAAGTTTCCCTGTTGCTAGAGTTCTTCCTTATATAGTCTTCAAATCAGGGTTTTCAATCAACGTTTGCTTGGTAACAAAGCATTCAATATTCACCGTTAGATGAAAACCTGATTAAAATCAAGCTAATATCTTTCAACCGTTAGATCGAACTTAAATTATTACACACAAATAAAAAGTGACTTCATTTAGATGCGAGTAACCGTACCTAAACGTGTACACCTTGTTGGCTCAACAATAGTTAACCGAAATTAGACATATGAACACTTTCATATCAACCTTATTTATCTTAAACATAACTAGTTCAAATGACTCAAATGAAACTAGTTCTAGAGTTATTAAACTGTTTATATTCTCATAGAAGTATACAAGCCACAATTGAAGAAAAATCGATTTTGATTCACTCGAATCAATTTATGAACATTATACCCACGGTTTGCAAAAGATTGCATTACTTAATATAAAGATATATTAGTTCATGAAAAAACCGATTTTAGAACACAACCTACTCAAGTATGCAAACGGGTACGCATATCTAAGTGTCTGGACTAAGTTTGGGTTCGCAAGTATGCGAACGCATATGCATACCATCCAAGCTTAGTTAAATCCCGGAACTTGAAACTCACGCTAGTACACATACCGGTATGCATAGAAAGTTCTCGTCCTTCCATTAAACCAACTAGTACGCATAAGGGTATGCATACTATGGTTCCCGGACTTGGAATAACTTGCAACAGGTAGCATACAAGTACGCATACTTTGTTATATCCGATCATGGTTATTTGTTCTAAACTCCCATTTCAATCGTTGAAACATTCTTAGAAGACGAAAATAGTTGTCTCACACAAACTATTAGCTTCAAAGCAATTTTCAAGTGATTGAATGATCAATACGAAACATTCCGCGTCCACATCAAATGACTATATCACACAAATCATGTAAGATGTAACCAGGCGATTTTCACATGATCATCTTTTGACTTCCGTCAAGAATTTAAGATGAAATTGGTTAGAGAAAAATCTTACTGACACATATTTCGAGAAATATGTAAGCGAGTTAACCTCATCTCGAAATATCAAATGTGTATAATCGAAGTCTATATAGCTATAAGACTTTTGTCTCCAATAGGAAATAGATTAGATAGACTTTTGAGTGATAGATGAGTTCAAGTCTCCACATACCTTTTGTTCATGAAGTTCCACAAGCTCCCCTTAGTAGTGATCCATATTCCATCGATGAATGCCGTGAAGTCTAATGCTCAACTATAACTTCTATCCTAATCTGAGACTTAGCTATAAGTAGACTAGAAATTAGGACTTATAATTTTGGCAACTAAACTTGAAAACAAGCTTGAGATAGCAATGCTTGTGCGTTCGACCGAGAAGTACTCTAACGCGCAAAAAAGAATCAAAAATCAAAGCCTAACAGTAGTGTTACTAACGTTCATAGGGGTCTTGGCAGGTTGTGCGTTAAGCAATAATGCTGACATGCATAAATTATTGGTTCTGTATTACATTTTTCAAAAATGTCATTCGAAAGACAGAGATAAACAAAAGGCTCTTAGTTATCAATCTAAGAAATGACCTCTAGCAAGTCAAGCCATCAATCTATAGTTGGGCATAATTAATGTATAAGGGGAGCCAAGGTGCTCCACCTTTGATGAATTCATGTGTAGGAGGGAAAGATTTCATTAATAACATAGAATTTTAATCATATTTTAGCGGTTGACATTCTCTTTCTCCGCACATGTCATATTTTTTTGTTCAATTTTTCAGCATTTCTTTTTGTTATGACAATTTTTTTATATGTTTCAGGTTCCTTAATGTTTTCGACAAAAATTTTCTTATTTGGTGGTTTTTCTTAACTAACATGGTATCACTTTTCAAAAGATTCATTGAAGGGATCAATGTAAACATGTGTTGGGTACTTTCTTAGTTTATCTTTCAAAGTTAACACCAAAGAAGAAGCATGAACATATATTGTCACTTTGTATTACTAGCACAATCGTTTGATAATTGATATATAAATTTGAACAACATATATTTACATCTATTGGACATTTACTAATTTTCATAAGCAGTTAAAGTGTTACTTTATATATATTCTTATAGTAAAATGTTTGTAGATATTGTAATATTTTAGATAATGATGTGTTTTGTAGGTGCAAGGGACTAGCCATGTAATTTGTAAACTGCTAAATTATTCAATTTTGTTAATCCGAAAATCCTCCCACAATACCATGCATGAGTAAATAAAATTTGTGGCTATCAAGGATGAAAAACTATGCCAAGGAGTGGAAATCATAAATATTGTATCTGCATGCATTCATCGATTTATTATTTACATAATAATTTATGTTTGATAGTTTGGATGTGTGATCTAAATCATTCTTTTCCCAAGTTTTTATCGACATACTTGGTTTGAAGTTAATGAAGTTAATGAAGTTTCACGCATAAATGGTTAACCACTCTGGATAATGCTTATCTGTTTTTTTTTTAAATTTTTTTAGCGTCTTTTATTTTGTTTTAGTTGATGAAGTAGCCCCACTCATTTGGCCGGGTTTACCGAACTTGTTAGGTTATGATTCCAGATATCTTGACATATATAACCCAATAACGATAGAAGGATTTAAACCCACGACCTTTCGATGATTATGTTTGTCTCTGAATTTCTAATTGTTTTCTTAGTCTGCTATGAACTTGCACAATTGTAGTGTATGTGAAATGAAACATATCTGTCCAAATATTCCCCGATAAGTTCTTTGTTATATAAAACAAAGAGGAGAGGACCGGTTTGGGGTCTGATTTTTATTTTTCTATTTTTTTTTGGCAGTTATACGTCTGCGTCAAGGTGTATGGGTTCCAGTGTTGTACCAAAGTCATTTGATTGAATTCTTCAACGAAGCAAGTTATGTTGTTTTACTATTGTATGATCAAATTAATTCGAGAAACATTGGAAAATTACTATCGTTCCCAATTTTATAGAGGTCATGGTATGCACTCTTGGCAGTGGTCATGGTTGGAGAAACATTGGAAAATTCAAAATTGAAACGAGATATGCTTTCGAAGTACATGGTATCTTTTCCATTGGAGCTGTTTATTGGATGCACGAATAAGAACGATGTCTATGGTCTTTGATTTGGTTAGTGAAAAGTATCGCGAACATCTTGCACTACCTCCTTTTCCAAGAGGTGTTATTTAGATTTTGGATTTTTGGGTGGGTATTTATTTTGTGCACATAGATGTTACGATTCAATCAATCGAAAGTACATCTGTCGTAAGTTTTGGCTGTATGAACACCATCCATTCGGTTGGGGCCAAGAGTTTACTGCTGTATGTACCCTGCCATTAGTATTTACAAATAGTGGAGGCATCTTTAGTTACATTTCTAGCTATATCAACACCCTTAAAAGGCTGTTGGAGTCTAATGAAAAATGTGTTTTAGTATTCTCTCACAAGAACTCGTTAGTTCTGTTGAAAGAACTAGGAGAACAAGGTGCAGAAAAAATGCAGCAATTAGTTAAACTAGAGAAGCGAAAACGTTGTGATTAGAAAAACAAGCCAGCCGTTCTATGGGTTGTTGGACTGGTAATCTTCATTATATATGGGTTGCTGCATGCTGAAATTGGAGTATATTCTTATTTGGTTAAGCTATATTTATTTGTCATACTTGGGATTTTGGTGATTTTGCTTAACTAACTTGGTGTCACTTTTCTGATCCAAAAAAAAAAAAAAAAAAAAAACTTGGTATCACTTTTCAAAAGAATCATTGAAGGGATCAATGTAAACATGCGTTGGTAATTTTCTTGCTTTATCTTTCAAACTTAACACCAAAGAAGATGCAAGAACATGCACTTGTCACTTTATATTACTCGCACAATCGTTTGATAATGCATATATAAACTTGAACAACATTTACTAATTTTGATAAGCAGTTATAGTATTACATTATATATATTCTTACAGTAAAACGTTCCTAGATATTATAATGTTTTAGACATGTGTTTTGTAGGCGCAAGTGACTAGCCACATAATTTGTAAACTGCTAAAATTATTCAACTTTGTTAATCAGAAAATCCCCCGGCATAATAATGCATGAAGTCAACAAAAATTGTGGCCGTCAAGGATGAAAAACAATGCCTAGAATTGGAAACAATAAATATTGTATTTGTATGTGCATTCGTCAATTTTTTATTAACATATTGTGTTTGATGGTTTGAATCTGTGATGTAAAATATGCTTTCCAAGTTTCTGTGGACATACTTGGTTTGAGGTTAAGGAAGTTTCACGTATAAATGGTTAACCATTATAATTAACGCTTATCAATTTTTTTTTGTTTTTTCTTTTTGAATACCGTTAGTTATTTTGTTTTAGTTAATATATAATTTTTACCCGAGTAATCAAGGTAAATATCGGTCCTTTAAATTCCACTACCCACCTTTTGGAGGTTACAAATTTTGGGTCAAAAATATTGAGATAGCTAGGAGTACAACTTAAGATACCACTACTCTTTGTAAATGAGAATGGTGTGCTATATGCAGCATAATCACTTTGCTCCAACCCAATGGTTGGAGTTCCTATGTCCTCAACTTTCATAAGAAACAGTGCCACTAGCATTTCTTACGCCTCACAAGCTAGGAGTGCAACTTAAGATTTTTCTAGAAGAAAATTAAAATTGATAATAGAGACACCAGCAATTCTGCTGCCAAAAACCAAATAATATACCAAATAAGTTATATTATCTTACTGTCATATGATCAAATTAATTCGAGAACTAGGCATAACAACGCTGGTGAAAGCTAAAATTCTGTTTCAGTTTTAGAGATTTATGCATCTCCATTTTTATATGATCTGATAATAGTGTTTGTTTCTTGTAGTGGTAACTTCTCCAATAGCTGAAAATTAGTGCAAATCATGGTCTAAGGAAGTCAACTAAGGTCAACGCTAAACTCCTAGTTCAACCCTATGGTTGGACAAAACTTGGCACCAAATATTTAAACGGGGACTAGAACCAGATATCCTGGGTTTTATAAATATGGAAATTTCAATTATTAGAAATCGGAGGTTTCCCTTTACCGATCAAAAAAAGAAATAAAAAAATCGGTTGTTTCCTACTTTTGGCCCTTCGTCAAATAGGGTTTTTATTCTTTGTATTGAATCCGAATTGGGGTATTCTCTTAGAATTAGTTGTTTTTTTATCCTACCTTAATATATGGTGGTCTCTGGAGTCAGGACTATTAATAGTAATTGAGAGCTACAAATGAGGTCAATCTAATTCAAAAAATTGGAGCAGAAATCTGAATCCAAATAAGCTGCACAAAAAAATATTCGTTGATGTTAGGAAAGAATGGTTAAGGTCAGCACTTGATCATATTTTTTTGCATTCATTTGTAGGTTTTTCTCGATTGATTACGATGGTCTATGTTTTTGGTCCTGTAATAGTTTCTGGATTTGCATCATCAAAATTTGGAATCATTTTTTGAACTTAATGGCATGAATAGTTTCGAGACGTAGTTTGGATTCTCAAGAAGGGCCATCAAAATATAATTTGAACTGAATGCATGAAAACGGAGACAAAACGGTGCCCTAAGTATGTTTGAATGTGTAAAAAGTAGTAACGGTTGAGTGAGTAATTAACTGTATTTTCTATTCCTATTTCGTTTTCTTAATTTCTTTGTCTTTCTTGGTGAGAGAAGCAATTAAATTTCAAGTTTCTTCCTCTGCAACAAGTTCTTTATACAAGAATTAGGGATGGAAAGCAATATTCAATTAAGGTAACTATCATTTCTTGATGTATATGTGCATATGTTTCTATACTTTGTATAATTTTTATTTCAATAAGTTGAAGTGGTTGTTGATTTTATCCCAACCCTTACTGAAAAAGCGGGGGTCTAAAAACCATACCCAATATTTCGCTTAGCAATATGTATGGACTAACTCTAATATACTTTCAAGAGAATCAACTAGACAATCAGAATCAATCTTAAGAAAAGTATATCCAAGAGTTATATCTCAATTTCTCAATTCAATCTGCAATCAAACAAATAATAATTTTCAAGCCCGATTGAATATAAGAAATAACTTGGACGGTATCAAAAACCAATATCCAAGTATCAATCAATTTAATCAACAACCAAAGGTTGGATTCACAATTGATTGAACTTACGCACAACCTGTGATATTTCAATTATATAAATAAACAAATAATGTAGGAAAGAAATAACACAGACACCATAAATTTTGTTAACGAGGAAACCGCAAATGCAGAAAAACCCGGGATCCTAGTCTAGATTTGAACACCACACTGTATTAAGCCGATACATACACTAGCATACTCCAAGTTAACTTCGGAATGGAATGTAGTGGATCCCTAACCAATCTCACATATATCAAGGTACAATCATGTTCCTTACGCCTCTGATCTAGCAGGACTCTGCACACTTGATTCCCTTAGATGATGTCACCCATAACTAAGAGTTTCTACGACCCAAAGTCGAAGACTTGATAAACCAATATGCCTCACACATAAAAGTCTATTGAATAAATAAATCTGTCTTCCACAGAAATACCTAAGAAGTTTGTACCGTCTTTTGATAAATCAAGGTGAACAAGAACCAATTGATACACTGGTCTTAGATTTCCAAATAACAACCTAGTAATATAAATCACCTCATAATAATCTTAATCGTATGGTGGTGAAACAAGATATTTTGGAATCACAAACGATGAGACGAAGATGTTTGTGACTACATTTTATCTTGCCAATCGGAGATTAATCTTGAGAAAATCTTAGATAAGATAGTACTCAATACGATAGAAAACAACAAGATCAGAACAAGCAAATACAAAGAAAATAATTGGGGTCAGGCTTCACAATCCCAATGAAGTTTTCAAATCGTTAACCTACAGGTTTAAAAAAATCCTAAGGTTAAAGGAAAACCGACTCTAGTCGCAACTAGTATCACACAAGAGGTGTGGGGATTAAGTTTCCTTGTTGCTAGAGTTCTTCCTTATATAGTCTTCAAATCAGGGTTTTCAATCAACGTTTGCTTGGTAACAAAGCATTCAATATTCACCGTTAGATGAAAACCTGATTAAAATCAAGCTAATATCTTTCAACCGTTAGATCGAACTTAAATTATTACACACAAATAAAAAGTGACTTCATTTAGATGCGAGTAACCTTACCTAAACGTGTACACCTTGTTGGCTCAACAATAGTTAACCGAAATTAGACATATGAACACTTTCATATCAACCTTATTTATCTTAAACATAACTAGTTCAAATGACTCAAATGAAACTAGTTCCAGAGTTATTAAACTGTTTATATTCTCATAGAAGTATACAAGCCACAATTGAAGAAAAATCGATTTTGATTCACTCAATCAATTTATGAACATTATACCCACGGTTTGCAAAAGATTGCATTACTTAATATAAAGATATATTAGTTCATGAAAAAACCGATTTTAGAACACAACCTACTCAAGTATGCAAACGGGTACGCATATCTAAGTGTCTGGACTAAGTTTGGGTTCGCAAGTATGCGAACGCATATGCATACCATCCAAGCTTAGTTAAATCCCGGAACTTGAAACTCACGCCAGTACACATACCGGTATGCATAGAAAGTTCTCGTCCTTCCATTAAACCAACTAGTACGCATAAGGGTATGCATACTATGGTTCCCGGACTTGGAATAACTTGCAACAGGTAGCATACAAGTACGCATACTTTGTTATATCCGATCATGGTTATTTGTTCTAAACTCCCATTTCAATCGTTGAAACATTCTTAGAAGACGAAAATAGTTGTCTCACACAAACTATTAGCTTCAAAGCAATTTTCAAGTGATTGAATGATCAATACGAAACATTCCGCGTCCACATCAAATGACTGTATCACACAAATCATGTAAGATGTAACCAGGCGATTTTCACATGATCATCTTTTGACTTCCGTCAAGAATTTAAGATGAAATTGGTTAGAGAAAAAGCTTACCGACACATATTTCGAGAAATATGTAAGCGAGTTAACCTCAGCTCGAAATATCAAATGTGTATAATCGAAGTCTATATAGCTATAAGACTTTTGTCTCCAATAGGAAATAGATTAGATAGACTTTTGAGTGATAGATGAGTTCAAGTCTCCACATACCTTTTGTTGATGAAGTTCCACAAGATCCCCTTAGTAGTGCTCCATATTCCATCGATGAATGCCGTGAAGTCTAATGCTCAACTATAACTTCTATCCTAATCTGAGACTTAGCTATAAGTAGACTAGAAATTAGGACTTATAATTTTGGCAACTAAACTTGAAAACAAGCTTGAGATAGCAATGCTTGCGCGTTAGACCGAGAAGTACTCTAACGCGCAAAAAAAGAATCAAAAATCAAAGCCTAACAGTAGTGTTACTAACGTTCATAGGGGTCTTGGCAGGTTGTGCGTTAAGCAGTAATGCTGACATGCATAAATTATTGGTTCTGTATTACATTTTTCAAAAATGTCATTCGAAAGACAGAGATAAACAAAAGGCTCTTAGTTATCAATCTAAGAAATGACCTCTAGCAAGTCAAGCCATCAATCTATAGTTGGGCATAATTAATGTATAAGGGGAGCCAAGGTGCTCCACCTTTGATGAATTCATGTGTAGGAGGGAAAGATTTCATTAATAACATAGAATTTTAATCATATTTTAGCGGTTGACATTCTCTTTCTCCGCACATGTCATCTTTTTTTGTTCAATTTTTCAGCATTTCTTTTTGTTATGACAATTTTTTTATATGTTTCAGGTTCCTTAATGTTTTCGACAAAAGTTTTCTTATTTGGTGGTTTTTCTTAACTAACATGGTATCACTTTTCAAAAGATTCATTGAAGGGATCAATGTAAACATGTGTTGATAATTTTCTTAGTTTATCTTTCAAACTTAACACCAAAGAAGATGCAGGAACGTACATTGTCACTTTATATTACTAGCACAACGGTTTGATAATTGATATATAAACTTGAATTTTTATTTATTTACATCTATTGGAAATTTACTAATTTTCATAAGAAGTTAAAGTCTTACTTTATATATATTCTTACAGTAAAACTTTTGTAGATATTATAATATTTTAGACAACGATATGTTTTTTTAGGTGCAAGTGACTAGCCACGTATTTAATTTGAAAACTACTAAAATTATTCAACTTTGTTAATCCGAAAACCTCCGACATTACCATGCGTGAAAAACTATGCCAATGAGAGGAAATCATAAATATTATATATGTATGCATTCTTTAATTTTTTACTAACGTAACAAATTAAGTTTGATGGTTTGAATCTGTGATGTAAATTATGCTTTCCTCAAGTTTTTGTCGACATAATTGGTTGGAAGTTAAAGAAGTTTCATGCATAAAGGGTTCACCACTATGAATAATGCTTATCTGTTTTTTTTTTATTAACATCTGTTCTTTTCTTTTAGTTAATGAACTTTTTAGGTTATGATTCCAAATATTTTGACATATATGACCCAATAACGATAGCGGGATTTGAACCCATGACCTTTCGATGATTATGTTTGTATCTGAACCCCAAAAGTGTATGTGAATTAAAAAGGACCCAAATGGATTGTGTGAACGACATTATCAATCATCATCGAACCCCAAAAGTTTCAAAATCCATATCTGTCCAAATATTCCCCGATGAGTTCTTTGGTATACAAAACACTGGGGTCTGATTTTTATTTCTCTTATTTTTTTGGCAGTTATACGTAGGCATGAAGGTGTAGGAGTTCCAGTGTTGTACCAAAGTCGTTTGATTGAATGCTTCAATGAAACAAGTTATGTTATGTTACTGTCGTATGATCCATTTTAATTCGAGAACTAGCCATAACAACGCTAGTGAAAGGTAAAACTTTGTTTTCACTTTTAGAGATTTTTTCATCTCTATTTTTATCTGATCCTATAATGGAGTTTGTCTCTCGTAGTGGAAACTTCTGCGATAGCTGAAAATAATTTAAAATTAGGTCTAAGGAAGTCAACTAAGGTCAACGCTAAACTCCTAGTTCAACCCTATGTTTGGAAAAAACCTAGTGGTTTCCCTTTACCGATCAAAAAAATAATAAATCGTTTGTTTCCTAATTTTGGCCCTTCGACATGTAAGTTTTTTATTCTTTGTAACGTATCTAAATTTGGGTCTTCTCTTAGCATTAGTTGTTTTTATCCTACTTTAATAGATGGTGGTCTCGGGGGTCGGGACCGAGAAATTAATAATAATTGAGAGCTACAGATGATGGTCAGCCTAATTCAAGAAATCAGAATAGAAATCTGAATCCAAATAACCTGTACAAAACAACTTCTTTGATGTTAACAAAAAAAGGTTAAGGGAAGCACTTGATCATATTTTTATGCATACATTTGCAGGTTTTTCCCACTTGAATACGATGGTCTATGTTTTTGGTCCCGTGATAGTTTCCGAATTTGCAATGCAAAAAATTGGAATCATTTTTTGAACTTAATTAATGGGATTGTAGGTTTCAAATATAGTTTGGATTCTCAAGAAGGGACAACAAAATAAATAATTTAATTTGAATGCATGAAAACAAAGACAAAAAGGTGCCATCAGTATATTTGAACGCGTAAAAACTAGTAAATGTTGAGTGAGTCATTAACTATATTTTCTCTTCGTATTGTTTCTTAATTTCTCCGTCTTTCTTGGTGGGAGAAGGAATTAACTTTCAAGATTCTTCCCGTGCAACAGGTTCTTTATAGAAGCATTAATGATGGAAAGCAATATTTGATTACGATAACTATCATTGCTCGATGTATATGTGCATATGTTTTTATATTTTGTGTAACTTTTATTTCAATAAGTTGAAGTGGTTCTTGATTTTATCCCAAACCTCACAAAAAGAATCAAATCACAAAGCCTAACAGTAGTGATACTAACCTTCTTGAGGGTCTTGGCGGTTGTGCGTTAAGCAGTAATGCCGACATGCATAACAAGTTATTTACTTTTGATTACTGGTTATCTATTAAATTTTTCAAAAATGTCATTTGGAAGGTAGAGAAAAACAAAAGGCTCTTAGTTAGCAATCTAAGAAATGACCTTTAGCAAGCCAAGCGAACAATCTATAGTTGGGAATCAATGTAGATCCAAGGAGATTCACCTTTGATGACTTCATGTGTAGGAGGGAAATATTTCACTAACAACACATAATTTTCATCATTTTTTACCGGTTGGCTTTCTCTTTCTCCACACATATCATATTTTTTTGTTGTGATAGTTTTCTTATATGTTTCAGGTGCCTTACATTTTTTGACAAAAGTTTTCTTATTTGGTGATTTTTCTTAACTAACTTGGTGTCACATTTCAAAGGTTCATTGAACGGATCAATGTAAACACGTGTTGGTAATTTTCTTGGTTTATCTTTCAAACTTAACAACAAAGAATATGCAGGAACCCACATTGATCACTTTATATTACTAGCACAATCGTTTGATTATTGATATATGAACTTGAACAAAATTTATTCACATCTATTGGATTGGACATATACTAATTTTATAAGCAGTTAAAGTCCTACTTTATATATATTATCACATTAAAATGTTCTTAGATATTGTATTGTTTCATATAACGATATGTTTTGTAGGCGCAAGTGATTAGCCACGTATTTAATTTTAAAACTGATAAAATTAGTCAATTTTTTTAATCCGATAATCCTCCAACATTACCATCCAATTCAAGGAGGATAGCATACTATTTTTTCATGGGGTTGTAGAAACAAAAACTCTCTTTCCGACTCCTTAAACATATCAAACCATTGAACCATCCAAAGTATCACACTTGAATGAAGGTGTTAGATTGATCGTTTAAATTTTATCTAGAAGTGTCTCATTATTATCAACGTATTCAATATAATAAAGTTGTTGATCTGCATCCAAGGCATGAGAACTCAACTTACAAGAATTAGTAGAATAAGCTGTTGTAGAATGATTAATGAGACGACTTGTGTGCATCTAAAACTGAATTTGCGGGTAAACGAATGAGAATATATGATATGAATCTTTCCGGGAGAAGGTTGAACTTATCCATCAAGACCCTTGCCGCTGTTGTTGAAGAAAACAAGAGTTGCATATGGTGAGGTAGTATTGTAGTGTGAGAACAGAACATTCATGGCGCTAAGAGAAGACCCCAATTCGGATACAATACAAAGAATATAAACCTTACATAGGGAAATCACATGAGTTGCTATTCGGAGGATTTTGGGATTAACAAAGTGAATAATTTTAATAGTTTACAAATTAAATACGTGGCTAATCACTTGTGCCTACAAAACACATTGTTATGTAAACCATTACAATATCTACGAATGTGTTACTGTAAGTATATATATAAAGTAATACTTTAACTACTTAAATGTCCAATAGATGTGGATAAATGTTGTTTAAATTTGTATATCAATTATTAAACGATTGTGCTAGTAATATAAAGTGACAATGTACGTTCCTAAATCTTCTTTGGTGTTAAGTTTGAAAGATAAACCAAGAAAATTACTAACATATGTTTACATTGATCCCTTCAATAAGTCTTTTGAAAAGTGACACCAAGTTAGTTAATAAAAATCACCAAATAAGATTATTTTTATTTTTTTTGAAAATAGTAAGTAACCCGAAACATATAAGGAAACTGTCACAACAAGAAAAATGATGAAAAATTGAACAAAAAGAATGATATCGGGGACAAAGAGAAAGCCATCTGCTAAAATATGATGAAAATTATATGTTAGTGAAATATTTCCCTCCTACGCATGAAGTCATCAAAGGTGACGCACCTTGGCTCCCCTTGTACATTGATGCCCAACTATATATCGTTAGCTTGACTTGCTAAAGGTCATTTTTTATATTTCTAACTATGATCCCTTTGTTTCTCTCCGCCTTCCGGATGACATTTTTGAAAAATTTAATACATAACCAATATCAAAAGGAATTAACTTGTTATGCATGTCAGAATTACTGCTTAACACACAACCTTCCAAGACCCTCATGAAGGTTAGTAACACTATATTTAGGCTTTGAGTTTTGATTCTTTTTGTGGGGGTTGGGATAAAATCAACAACCACTTCAACTTATTGAAATAAAAGTTATACAAAATATAAAAACATATACACATATACTTCGAGAAATGATAGTTACCTTAATTGCATATTGCTTTCCATCCCTAATGCTTTTATAAAGAACCAGTTGCACGGGAAGAAACTTTAAAGTTAATTTCTTATTCCACCAAGAAAGAGAAAGAAATTAAGAAAAAGAAATAGGAAGAGAAAGTATAGTTAATGACTCAATCAACCGTTACTACTTTTTACACATTCAAATATACTCATGGCACCATTTTTTCTTTGTTTTCATGCATTCAGATTAAATTATATTTTGCTGGACCTTCTAAAGAATCCAAAATACATCTGAAACCTACCATGCTATTAAGTTCAAAAAATGATTCTAACTTTTTACGTTGCAAATCTAGAAACTATTACGAGACTAAAAACATAAACCATCGTAATCAATTGAGAAAAACCTGCAAATGAATGCAAAAAATATGATCAAGTGAAATGCGGGGGTTCCAAAATATACCACCACTTTTTTATTATGCAATCTGTATGGATAAATTCAACAAAAATCCGAGAGAAAAACTCAATCAAGAAATAATGTCTAGAGTTATATCTCTTTATCTCTTGTAATTAAAACGTTTACAGAACTGAATACGTGAACCTAATTACAAAGAGATAACTTGGACTGTACCAAGTACCAATATCCAAGGATCAATCAAGTCGTATCCAACAAACTAGGTCAGATGTATCTATTTTGATAGATCAATGCAGAACCTGTGACATTTCAATTACAAAGATAAACAATATAATGTAGAAAAACAAAATAACACAGACATCAGAAGTTTTGTTAACGAGGAAACCGCAAATGCAGAAAAACCTTGGGACATAGTCCAGATTGAACACCAAACTATATTAAGACTTTACAGACACTAGCCTACTACCAATTAACTTTGGACTTGAATGTAGTTGAGCCCTAAAAGGTATTCCAATGCTTAAGGTATATTTGCTATCCTTACACCTCTTGAATACCAGCAGGACTCCGCACAATTGATTCCTTTAGATGGTGTCACAATAACTAAGAGTTGCTTCAACTCAATTGAAAACTTTGAACCAATCTGCCTCCCACAGATTAATCCTATATATATGATTTCCTTTTACAATAAAATAGTTTGATCAAAGGTGTGGAAATCGATAGAAATCGACAATGGGTGAGCTTACATATTATCCATCCATCCATCATTTATGTTAATGGGTGAGCTTACATATTATTCATTTTAATATCCTATCTCTAAAGCTAGTTAAGGTAGTAGACGGAAGAAGTATTTTTTGTTCAATATCTATCTGAAAATGTGAGATTCTCTGTGAAATTGTACAAATTGTACCATATTCTTGATTAACTATTTTATCTCTAGCTTTTGTTATGAGTTTAAGTTGATCAGGTGAAATTTCTAAGAAAAAAGAAAATGAAGAGATGGATGCGGGAACAGGAATGCGAGATTGTGCCAATGAAAATGCGTCCTCCATCATGCAAAAACGTACATAACCGGCGGTACGAGTAAGTTAAATTTACAATTGATTTCTTACTTTAGAAATCGCATCAGTTGAGAAGGTATTTAGGTTGTACACCTTTATAGCTAGTGAGGCTCTTTTGTGCGGATATTTTCAACTACAGGAGATGCGGATCATCTTGCGATGATTAATTATTGTATTTGTTGCTACTGTGTACTTTCTCAAAGCAAGTGGTTTGTCTAGAATTCATCATAAATGTGGGGGAAGAGATATGTGATCTTGCAATCCATCAACTGTGAGAGGTATATGATGAATGTATCAAACAACCTTGAAGAAGATAAGAAAGACATGTGTTTATGGACCACTTCAGGTAGCCATAATTTAGAGAAAATAAGTAATATGGATATGGAAAATTATTCATCTTATTTGCACATGTCAGTGTGTAATGGTACACAAGGGTTTTTGAGAAAGTATCCTTGAAAGGTTAATCAGATGTGGGACAAACTACAAGGTTTGAATAAAATGAAGTACACCTGATGTAACCTGACTTTACATATATATTTGTATAAGCTTGATTGCCTCTATTATAATATATCTTGTGATACGATAAACATGTTTTACATCTACTAATAAATTAGAGTTGTTTAAGATTTGACAGGAAACTATATGCAGTTGACGTGGTCTAAAGGATCAGTACGTAACCAAAAGAAATTTTGAGAATATAGTTTCTATCTAACGTGTTTAGTATATGTTGTAAAACAGATGTGCATGTCCACGTTTACCCTGGGAGATCACATGGATGCTCTAAATAGAGGACCAGATATTGGAATGCACATGGATGCACTAACTAGAGGACCAGAGATTGGAATGCATGGGGTACATATTTAATTAAAATATGTGATATATATTGCACTAACCTTAATATTGAGGAAGCTGTAATGAACGTACTAGTGAATAGTACATGTATTTTTTGTATGCTTTACAACCACTTATGTAATATTTGATATTTACGATTTGACTGAAAGACCAAGTTAGTTCATATGATCTAAAGGATCGAAGGGAACCAGAAGAAATTCTCAAAGAGATGGTCTTTGTCAAACTCGATGCGTTTAATGTGTGTTGTAAATGTGCAGTATAACAGGTGTATACAAATATACTAGTATCTCAAAAGAATTACTGGGATGATCTGATCAGAGACTCGCGATACTTGAGGTACATCTTAAATTGTCTATGTAATACATATTGTACTGAACTTAAGAGATGTTGTTGTTTCAGGTTATGGATAAATCTTAGCCTATGTGTGTCCCTCTTAAGGAGTGTCTATATAAGGAATCCTTAAATCAAACATGATGATATTGATTTTTCGAGAAATCAAAGTAATGTGTGCTTTAATTCAAGCGCGAGAGGAAGCCGGATGGCTATTAATATGCTTCTTAGAAGATATTCCTCTATGACCGAAGCCTGTGGCCATCATTGCAGAAACTCAATTGACTATGTGAGTTTAAAGTAAATGAGCAATGACAAAGTCTAGACATACTCGGAGAAGGCTAATTCGGTAAGACAACTATACTCTCTAATGAAGTAATTTTAGTTGAGAAGTCAACAGAAAAATTAGCGATCCTTTGACGAAAGGATAATCTAGAGAGATAGTTTGCAATTATACATCGAGGGGGATGGGACTTAAGCTCATAAAATAAACTTGTCATGAAGGATACTCAACCTTGCTGACTGGAGACCCCAAGATCAAGGTTTCAAATGAGACAACTAATTCATGGTGGGTAAAGGTAAACACTATCAGAGAATTATATTCTCTGTCCCTTTCCTATGGTGTTGATGTGATAGTGTGACTGCATGTGAAGGATGACTTTTAATAAGTCTTAATGAGTTCTATAGTTTCAATTTTAGATTGAAGTGGGGTGTAGTAGTGACACTCTTGATGGAACTCACCTATCTAAATGAGGAAGTGAGTCGCTTCCTATGAGAATATGAGTTGATTCTCTAGAGCATTATGAGAAACAAGACGTCCAGGGCCAAAATGGACACAACGGCGGAGCTTGGCAGCAACCTTGGAGATATCATGTGTGGTTGTTATCGCGAGTTACACCAAATGTTAGACAGTTCAAGACCTTATAGACACTGGCTAACAAGTAATTCCGGTAATCTCTCACTAAGCAAAGGTTCAAGACCTAATGGACACCTATGCCTATTCATGATATATCATGTTCTTTCGTGTTTTATCGTATTTTCATTCATGTGGGAGATTGTTGGAAAACCACCGGGTTTTTTTTATGTGAATAAATTTTTTACTATAAAACGGTTTTTCAAAATAATTAAAATACCTTCCAAAATTATCTCTTAGTTTTATTGGGTAAGTTTTTATCTTACATATATATGGAATTGCACTAGGGTTTTTATATGCAGAGAAAAAACCTATCTCTTGTTTTCCACGGGTATTATGTATTTCTTCTTCGTTTTCTTTGTTTGATATAGGGTTTTTAAGTGCTAACGAATCGTGAGTTTTTCCGCTGCCAAGTTCTAAAAGGACAAGTTTGAATGTGCTATTCAAACTTGTTAAGATTGTTGTATCTTGGAGCCAGATGTACCCGTAGGATTATAGCATCATCTTTTCAGAGTGTAGCCGGGCATTCTTGTCTTAAGGACAGTATGTTGAACATGCGCCTCAATCTACCATTACCAGTTTCTTCTTCTATGGTGTTTAACAGGATGTTCAAGGCATCAACAGTTGACTAAGAAGAAGATACGAAAATCAGATAAGTGCCTCTTATATTATTTAATTGTTTGATCAATTTTAATTGTTATTTTCCAAAAATCTTAAGACAAGATCCTTCTTTCATAATAACAATTAAATTGTTAAATTGGGTTTAAAAACTAAACCAGTAAAGTGGAGTTTTGGATTTTTTGAACCCTAAGAAGAAAAGATACCTAACACGTATCTAGTCTATACACTGGATAAGAAGTTTGATAGAGATCGAGCATCTTCCGAATCCCTGTTTCCTCGATTATTATCAAACGTGTGGCCTAAAAATATATGATAGGATTAAACCACGTATATGTTTAATGCCTTAACTTAACTGTGAGAATATATATTTATTTTTGCATACAATTTGAAAGTTGAATCTAAGTTTTGTCCTGTCGTTGGGTTAGCAAAAAGAGTCGTGCTTTTGATTTGTCTCATGATATAATCGCATGGAGTGTGCGCTATTAACTGTTCTTTTACAATTGAGAATGTTTGTTATATGTGTCAATTAATCAAGTGATTAATTGTTTGACAGAATCCACCTGATACATTCCGGCGTTTCTACAAGTGCGTGGTGGAAAGTGTATTAACACACCGGCGTGATACGTGGGATAAATAACTAATGGTGATGACAACTTCGTTATTTTGTCAAGTAGCTTTCCGATACCTTCCTTTTGATCAGATACTACATAAGTGTATCAATGGTTGGACTTGATACGCATGCTTAAAAGCTGATAAGTGAATAAAGGAATCAGTTGGCGTTTGCAGAAGCAAGAGTACTTCTTGTTTTCCTTAAAATATTTTTTGGACTCTACTCAGGTACAAAACCTAGAGTCGTTCTAGAACTTAGAGTCGTTCTACTGCCTTAACCAAATGAAGGAATAGTTGATACAAGAGGTGATTATTTCTCTGAAATTGAATCGGAAGAGTTTACATATCTGTATAAAGCATTGCCAGACATCAGGATGTAAGAGTTATAATTGGATCTAGCAGAATGTTTTGAATGTTCTCTTTTAGTGGGTACAACTCTTTTTCAGTTGCTCATCAGAAGTAGATTCTCCTTGATCGTGCTTGATGTGGGAGCCTTGGGTTAAGAAATATCATGATGAATCAGAGACCATTAACTGGATTACAGTCAAGCCAAAGTCATACCCAAGTGCTATAAAGAGGCTGTAACCGATCAGCTATATATGCGGAAAATTATTTTTCTTTTTCTTGTTCTTTCTTGCAATTTGGTAATTAGTTGTCTAGCGATGCTACTGGCAACTATTGAGGAGGAATTGAGGAGGTGTTCAGTGTGTAGTTGGTCTGTTGATTTTAAGGATGTTCTCTAAACAGTAAACTGAATTAATTAATTATTTGATCAATTTTAATTGTTATTCTCCAACATTAATAACTCGCACACTGACGTCATTAGAGTAGTATGTCTACGATAACCAGTAACTACGATAACCAGTAACGCATTTCTGTTATGACCAATGGCTCTTCTAAGCACAATCAATAGAGAATTAAAATAGAAATGAAAACAAATGTAAAATAGGCACACACACAACACAAGGATTTATAGTGGTTCATTAGGTTTGTAGCATTTACTGTTTCCTATAAAATGATGCTTCAAACCCCTTTGGTTGTTGCATATAAATACGCTCTTCCAAATCACCGTGAAGGAAAGCTTGTCTTAACATCTAGTTGTTCTAATTCTAGATCTTTCAAAGCAACTATAGCAAGTAATGTTCTAATAGAACTATGTTTAACAACAGAGAGAATACCTCATTGTAGTCAATGCCTTCTCTTTGCGTAAACCCCTTTGCCACAAGCCTTGCCTTGTACCTTGTTCCTTCACCATCTGAAGTGCCTTGTTTCTTCTTGAAGACCCATTTGCTTCAACAATCTTTGACCTTTTGGTCTTGCTACTATCTCCCAAGTCCCATTCTTGTCAAGAGACTCAATTTCTTCAATTGCGGATGCTCCCCATTCTGCTGATTCTTCACCACCGATTGCTTCTTCATAGGTTGTTGGACCTAGTGTTCTGGCTTCCAAATCCAGAATTTTCAAGATTTCAAACCACTGAAGTTAAGTGAAACTAATGGAAGTAACATATAGGTTCCTAAAAGTAAAAAAATCACTGAAAATCAACAAAGATTATGCCAGAAGTAGGAGAAGATAATCAGAATTGATGTGTTAATTTTTTGTAGTAATGAAATGAAACAAGATTAATTTACAGAAGAAGTATATATGCTAAGCACATGCAATTTGACCAAGAGAAGGAAGAACAATAAGACCGAGCATAATGCTATGTATAATTATTAAATATCAAGAGACAGAAGATAAGAATGAAGAATAGCACAACCACACAATTAAAATTGGTACCAAGAGAAAGAAGAAAAGAAATTGGAATGGCCCCAATTTCAATTGTGGTTGTCTTATATTCTTCATGTGTATGGCCAAAAGCCTTTATTCATACTCTGGAAAGCTGGATGAGAAATTTTATTTGGTCAGGTAATATAAGTGTTTATGGGTAAAAATCGTTTCTGCCGATTTTGGTAAATTTGGTAGGTGAGTGAGAAACTGGTTAAAACCTTAAACAAATGTGTTGCACGTGAACACTTTCTAGATTCGAGAGATCAATCTGTACAAGTCCGGCCTAAACCAAGAAATGGTCGTTCCAGACTTGCTTCGGTCACAAAATGGAGGAGAAGGGTTGATTTGGGGAGGGAAGCAAAGAAAGGTATTGAGGCCAGAATAATTCTGGGAGAGTAGTATCTCGACTTGTATCAAAAAATGAAAGCCTCGTAAGCTTTCAAGAGATGAAATCTTTTTGGAGAGCTTGCAAAGTTTCCTTTTCTGAGAGTGTTGTATTTTTCTTTTGACCGAGACTTGTTGTCTAGTAGAAATAGGTGAGAACTATTTATACAAGTTGAGATTGAAATGTACCCTGGCCTCATTAAGGAAGGAAAATAAAGGGTAGTTAAATGGGAGGAGTTGGTAACGGGCGTTCAAGAGTGAAAACGTTTTCACCTTTATTTCCCCATTTAATTGACCGCTTTTATTCCTTTTCACGCTTTCTTAATACGAGCGTAGTGTACGCTGCATGTTGTGACCGCCAAACCAAAACCCTAAGAAAGCATCCCCCAGTTTGTGTTGATTCCTCGAGAGTTGGTAGCACTTTGGGTCCAAGTGACAATGCCAAGATGCTAGGGGAGCGTGTGGCATGTGCCAATGGCATGTACGAAATGCCTTGATCCCAACTTACACTTTGAGTGTAAGTGGCAATGCCAAAGCTGCTAGGGAGCGCGTGTGGCATGTGCCAATGGCATGTGCGGGATGCCTTGGACGCGGGTTGCACTTTGAGTGAAAATGGCAATGCCAAAGATGCTAGGGGAGCATGTGGCATGTGCGGAATTCCTTGGTCGCGGGTTGCACTTAGAGTGCAAGTGGCAATGCCAAAGCTGCTAGGGGAGCGTGTGGCATGTGCCAATGGCATAGCGACTTGGTAAGGAAAACTGCTAGTGGTGTGTGTTGGCATGTGCCAATGGCACGCACGAACACTTGGGCCTAGGCTGCAAGGTTTGCAAGCCTAGGGAGCGGGCGCTACTTTGGCATGTGCCAATGGCATAGTGTCTTGGTAAGAAAAGTGGCTAGCATAGCTAGAGCCAAGGCAAAGTGTGTTTGGCATGGCGCGGTTAGCTTGGGCTAGGTGTGGCTGGCATGATTTTCTATTGGCACAGAGGTGCGACTGGCATGGTTGGCATGCCTTGGCACGTTTGGTGTGGCTGGCATGATTTGTCATTGGCACAAAGGTGCCGCTAGCATGTTTGGCATGCTTTGGCGTGGTTGGTGTGACTTGCATAGCTAGGGCAAAGGAAGAGTGCGTTTGGCATGGCGCGGATAGCTTGGGCTAGGTGTGGCTGGCATGATTTTCCATTGGCACGGAGGTGCGGCTAGCATGGTTGGCATGCTTTGGCGCGTTTGGGGTGGATGGCATGATTTTCCGTTTGCACAGGGATGCGTCTAGCATGGTTGGCATGCTTTGGCGCGGTTGGTGTGACTAGCATATCTAGGGCCAAGGCATAGTGTGTTTGGCATGGCGCGGCTAGCTTGGGCTAGGTATGGCTGGCATGATTTTCCGTTGGCACAGGGGTTCGGCTAGCATGGTTGGCATGCTTTGGCGCGGTTGGTGTGATTAGCATAGCTAGGGCCAAGGAAGACTATGTTTGGCATGGCGCGGCTAGCTTGGGCTAGGTGTGGCTGGCATGATTTGCCGTTGGCACAGGGGTGCGGCTAACATGGTTGGCATGCTTTGGCGCGGTGGGTGTGACTAGCATGATTTTCCGTTGACACAAGGTGCGACTAGCATGGTTGGCATGCTTTGGCGCGGTTGGTGTGACTAGGATAGATAGGGAAAACGCAGAGTACGTTTGGCATAATGCGTCTAGCTTGGGCTAGGTGTGGCTGGCATGATTTGCCGTTGGCACCGGGGTGCGTCTAGCATGGTTGGCGCGGTTGGTGTGACTAGCATAGCTAGGGCCAAGGCATATTGCGTTTTGCATAGCGCGGCTAGCTTGGGTTAGTTGTGGCTAGCATGATTTTCCGTTGGCACAGGGGTGCGTCTAGCATGGTTGGCGCGGTTGGTGTGACTTGCATGATTTGCCGTTGGCATGGGGGTGCGACTAGCATGGTTGGCATGCTTTGGCGCGGTTGGTGTGACTAGCATAGCTAGGGTAAAGGCAGAGTGTGTTTGGCATAGCGCGGCTAGCTTTGGCTAGGTGTGGCTAGCATGATTTGCCTTTGGCACAGGGGTGCGGATAGCATGGTTGGCATGCTTTGGCGCGGTTGGTGTGACTAGCATAGCTAGGGCCAAAGAAGAGTGTGTTTGGCATGGCGCGGCTAGCTTGGGATGGATGTGGCTGCTAAGATTTGCCATTGGCACGGAGGGGAATTAGGCTTTCGCTCGTTGTAACCCTAATTTGAAAAAATACCCCCCATTAATTACTAACTACATGAATTAAATATTCTAATAAATGTGTCACCGGTGACATTAGGATATTCGGGGTTTTACAATTTTACCCTTTGTCTAAAAACCACCATCAACAATAAGCATCGTGAAACACAATACAGTGGGATGGGATAAACTTTGTTTGCCTCATGCCGCAGGTGGGCTGAATATCAAATCTTTGGTGAGCTTGAATAATGCTGCATTAATGAAGATAGCATGGAAAATCATGACTATGGAGGAATATTGGTGCTCTTTTATTAAGGCGAGATTATCAGGAAGCTTCTATAAAAAATCTTCAATTGTGCATGGTATTCATCGACAATGGGAAAGTGTAAAACATGATATTTTTTGGTTAGTTTGTAATAGCTCAAAGATAAACTTTTGGCGAGACAACTGGTGTGGTGATCTTGGAACCTCGATAGAGACTTATGTGGATTTGGATGTTTCGCAAATGCATAATATTGTTTTTTGACTTAATAGTAGACAACAATTGGCATATACCTGACTACATGCCAGAATTACAAGGTTTGATGAAACAACACATTCAGGGTACTCCTTTTGCTGGGAATTTAAGTGATCGGATGGTTTGGTAGATCAGCGACAAGGGTATAATGACTATAAAAGCTGCAAATGAATATTGAAGGCCTAGAAAACAGTTAACAGTTGAGTAATGACTTTTCAGACCTCTGGAAGATTAAAACACCTCCTAGAAGAACTGGTATGGTGTGAAAACTATTACATAATTGGGTACCTACTGATGGGGTCGCTATTTATTCGGTAGTTAGCTCGGCTTCTTATCGTAATCTTTGTGACAAGCCTTGATGTTTCAAAATTCAGCAATACCTTTTCTTTGAATTTAAGTATGGTTGTACTTTTTGGAGTTAGATAGGAAGCATTTATAAAGTGAAGCTCAACACTAATGACATTCATGGCATGTTCACAATAGTACGTAATTTTGTTTGTAGCTCACAGATTAAGAACTTATTTTGGGTGGCACTTATAAATTTCGTTTGGCTGATATGGGATATTAGAAATCGTATGTGCGTTTTTAACATGAAATCATCCTGGTACAGACTACAACCACTAAGCTTAAACTTTTGATTAGTGAATCGGGTATGTTGAATAAAGTGTTAGTTTAGTCGGTGGAAAAGAGTTTGGATTTACTTAAACTCTATGTTGACTAAATTTGTGCCTAAAGTTTAGTTAATTCTAAACCAAGTTAGGATACCTTGTTCCTAAAGTAACGATTTCTTAAGGGCCTAGTTTGTATCTATATATATAGGAATAGAATTATTGTTTTGTAGACAATCCAACCTAGAAGAGTGGTAAGGAATCCTTGTGCTTAGGGCTTTGGTCTCTTTGATAGGGAGGGTCGTGTAGTTCAATATCGGTGTGAGAGAAAAACTTGTAGAGAGAGGATTTTGGTGTTCCAGTGTTTAGGGTTTGGGGCTTTGCCCTAAACCAAGTTTCTAGACGGTTTCCATGTTTCTCCTCTGTTACTGCCAACCATGAAGAAGATGTAGAAGAGAAGACATGAGATGGTTTGAAGAATGGTTAGAGTATTGGTTTCTATGGTTTTTTCGATGGTGTTCTCGGGTATGTCTTGTTAACTCTTTGGTCTTTTCTTGGGTTGCGGAAAGAGCATGTAATGGTTTTTGATTTAATGGAAGTTTTTCTGGTGGTGTTGGCCGTGGACGTAGCCTGTATAGGTGAACCACGTATATCTTGTATTTTATGGTTGTGTGCTTGTTTATCTTCTGTATCTCTTATTATTTCTCTCATATTTGGTTCAAATCACCAAATGCCCTTTGTGATCCTGATTTTCGCTGCGCTCGGGGAGCCAATTTTCCCAACAATTGGTATCAGATCCAAGGATGGGCTGGTGTGATTGAACCTGGAATTGAAAAATGGTTTATTGTTCGGGTGGAGAAATATATTTTTGAAGATAATGTTTCAACCGATGTTTACACAAAGATGTGTTTGTGATGGGATTTACAAATCGGAGGTTCAATTTGGTAGAAGTGTATGTTCTTCGTTTAGGTTTTCATGTTGTAGTATGGGATGCAAAATAAGGCTGAATGGGGTGGAATACATATTTACTTCTTGAAGAATGTTAGTAATCATACACTATAAAGAATGGGTTATAAAGTTCGAAGAAAGGATGGGACTGTGAGGTCTCATGTAGAAGCAGGACCATCAACGCTTTGAAGTTATGCAAGAGATGTTATAGATTTATGTTCTTAAGTCTATGTTAAAGTATTCTTGATGGCTTGCACGTAATATCAAGAATGTGCCCGATCTCGGAAGCATGCACCACGGTAATATGGGCATTCACACGATATGTATTCTGAGCGAGTATGTTGGGTGAGATGGTGGTAAAAGTATGTCATATGAGTGATGGCTTCGGGAATCGCTCAAAGGATTAAGCCTGTTAATCACGGTGGAGATATCTGATGGTTCGTTTCAGATACACAGTAATCATGACATGTGCTGGAGTATGATATTGAAGCTAATTCTTCCTTTCTGGATTAGATTTCAATATGTTGTTATCTTACTGGTTAGGTAAAGCTAGTGGTGATTCTTTTGGATGGTTCTCTTGGTGATCAATGGTGGAGTCTGTGTAAGGATTCGTTGATGGTGATTGAAGATTTTCAATGGTTTTTGTGAAACATGATCAATTTTACAAGTGTTCTTCGTGAAGAAGATGGTTTGAAGAGTTTTATCGACGTCATGGTGTTTTTTGGTCTAAGAGATGGTTCTATGAAGATGGAATTTCGGGTCTGAGCTTCAAAAGTAATTCTATGGTATATAGAGATGGAGAAAACTTTAGTGGAAGATGGAGGTGATTTCCTGTGATCGTCTCATGCTTGAAAGCATGATCCGAGGTGGAGAATTGTTAGTTTAGTCGGTGGAAAATAGTTTGGATTTACTTAAATTCTATGTTGACTAAACTTGTGCCTAAAGTTTAGTTACTTCTAAACCAAGTTAGGAAACCTTGTTCCGAAAGTTATGATTTCTTAAGGGCTAAGTTTGTATCTCTATATATAGGACTAGAATTGTTGGTTTTTAGACAATCCAACCTAGAAGAGTGGTAAATCCTTGTACTTAGGGTTTTGGTCTCTTTGATAGGGAGGGTAGTATAGGTCAATATCGGTGTGACACAAAAACTTGTAGAGAGAGGATTTTGGTGTTTTAGTGTTTAGGGTTTTGGGATTTGTCCTAAACCAAGTTTCTAGACGGTTTCCATGTTTCTCCTCTGTTACTGCCAACCATGAAGAAGGTGTAGAAGAGAAGACATGAGATGGTTTGAAGAATGGTTAGAGAATTGGTTTATATGGTTTCTTCGATGGTGTTCTCGGGTATGTCTTGTTAACTCTTTGGTACTTTCTTGGTTTGCGGAAAGAGCATGTAATGGTCTTTGATTTAATGGAAGTTTTTCTGGTGGTGTTGGCCGTGGACGTATCCTTTAAAGGTGAACCACGTATATCTTGTATTGTGTGGTTGTGTGCTTGTCTATCTTCTGTCTTTCTTATTATTTCTCTCATATTTGGTTCAAATCACCAATTCCCCTTTGTGATCCTGATTTCCACTGCGCTCAGGGAGACAATTTTCCCAACATAAAGGTTATACGCGCAATTCGATGGAGGAGCTTTATTACTCAGACTTTTCAAGATGACGGGTAGAGCCTATAAAGAGCCCAATAATCATCGAGGTTTGTTGGCAGCCACCACTTTATGGCTGGTTCAAAATAAATATTGATGGGTGCTATATAGGGACTCCAGGTCCAGCGGGGTGTGGTGTTGTTTTTCCAAATCATAACTCCTTGGTAATTGGAAGTTTAACACAGTCCATTGGTGTGGATAATTCAGTTTCATACGAGTTCTGGGGAGCTATTCATGCGATCATAATTGCAGGGTCGAAGGGTATGTCACGCATATGGTTTGAATGCGACTCGATACATGTTATCAAAGCATTGTATGATTATTCTGTGGTGCCATGGACACTAGCAGTGCATTGGGATAACTATATGAAGTTCTTATCCACAATTAAGTTTAGATATTCCCACATATATAGATAGGATAGTGCAGTAGCTGATCTCTTAGCCAAATACGAAGCTTCTACAGGGTCTCAATGGTGGACTGAGCCGCCAAATTTTAATCGTTCTGCTATAGGAATTGAAAGGTCAGGCCTGCCATTTTATGGCTTTTGATAGTTTGTATCTTGTTTTTTCGAGTTTCCGATTTTATTTGTTGTCTCAGTTTCTCGTCTTTTAAGGTATTGGCCTAGTCCCCCTCATTCTTTTTTCTTTCCTTTCTGAATAAGATGCTCATAAAAAAAAATTTAGAATGGCCCCAGACAATTAGATTGGAAGCAATTCAGAGGTGCAAATGTGAACTTTTAAGATAGTAGGCAAGGACTGACAGCCCATAGCCTTTGGGTTAATTTTGTATACTCAGCTCTTTCTAACAGCTTGTCACATGGATTGTTGCCAAATCTCATTTCAAGATTTTACATTTAGGTTTCTAGTCTCTCCATTTTTAGTCTAACGAAGTCAATCAATGTCAGCGCAAAGTTAAGGTCAAATACCTAACTAACTAAAACCCTATGTTTGGACTTGACTAAACCTATGTACCAAAACTTTTTGAACCGAGTCTAGGACTTTATATAAACTAGACATATATGGCCATCAACCCTATAAGTATTTGGTTCTCACGCAATAACTATATACAAGTCATGTTTCTTCCACAACAACTAGGTAGGGTTACGATGGGTTATCTAAAGATTCTCCCCGAAGAGATCATGTCAAATATTCCCACTCGTTTACCCGCTGAATTAGTTCTAGAATGTAAATTGGTATCCAAAACATGGAGAAATCTTATTCAACATCCGTCCTTCTCAAAGATGCACTCAAATCCCCTCAGACATTGTGCTGCCGATTCTGGTAAGTTGAGTTTTCTTTCCATGGTTTTTGAAAATACGGAGCAACTCAACTATTTTGAATATGATGAGAATCATGAGACACCCATAGGTAAAATTAGGAGGATTAGATTAACTTCTCCGATATGTCTTCACAGGAATTTTGTTGGTTCGGTTAATGGTTTGATTTTTCTTCATAGATGGCCTCATTGTGTTTGTGTTTGTAACCCTATGACAAAAGAGTATATTATCCTTCCTCAACCTATTCGAAAATCTGGTCAGTATATACAAAGGGCGATTGGATTTGGTTATCTTTCTTCAACCAACGAGTATAAAGTTGTACTAGTGGATGAGCTAATGCAAGAACCCAATTTTGTAGAGGTCATGGTGTACACTCTTGGCAGTGGAAATGGTTGGAGAAACATTGGAAAATTCAATCTTAAGTTTCACTGTTTTTATTTAATAGTTGGTATCTTTTTAAATGGAGCAATTCACTGGATGGACAGCGAAAAAAAGATGATCCTGGTCTTCGATTTGGCTGAAGAAAACTTTCGTGAACGTCTTTCACCACCTCCTTTGCCAATAAGCGGTGACATCGACCAATTTAAAGGCGTTTTGGGTGGGTTTTTATTCTGTGCACATAGAGATTGTTGTTCAGTCACTAATCAGTACTCGTGTTATGATATTTGGCTATGTAAAAATAAGAATGATAATGATGACATGAAAGGCCAGGATGAACACCATTCGACATTGGGTTGGAGTAAAGAGTTCACTGTAAAACACAAGCCGTTCGCATTTACGAAGAGTGGTGATGTCATAGGTTACGGTTCCAGCTATCTCTATATCTGTGATCCAAAAACGTCAACCTCGAAAGAGCTGGTGGACTTTAAGGAAAAACTATATGGAGTATTTCCCCACAAGAACTCCTTTGTTTCGTTGAAAGAACTAGGAGAAGAAGGTACACAAGTAATGCGGTCAGTAAAAACTAAGAAGCGAAAAGGCCGTGACTAGCCAAACAAGCAGCTGTTCATGCTCTTCATATATATATGGTTACCTTCGTCCGGATTTTGAACAAATATTATATATGGGTTGCTGCATGCATACTGGAAATGGATAACAAAGAAACTTTAATGATACATTCTCAAGTGATTGTTGTTAGTCTATTTTTTATCCAATCTATTTCAACTTTATGGAAGTGATATTCTTTTGATTTCATTCTTACATCACGTTTGGTTCAAGGAATTGGATTCCGGATAATCCAATTCCGGGGGAATGTGACCAATTCCTTGAACCAAACGGTCCAAACCAACTCCATGTAATTGAGAATTTTGATTCCTAGGAATCCAATTCCCCCTAAAATAATTGATTTCCATTGCATTAGTCTAGTAGTGCAATGGAATTAGATTCCAAGGTAAAAACAAAAGAAATTGGATTACCTCAACCAAACGCTAATTTTTTGGAATTGAATCCTATTCCATGGAATTCAATTCCAAGAATTGGATTACCCCATAATTGAATTCCTAGGAATCCAATTCTTCCAACCAAACGAGGTGTTAATTTAATGGGATACTGTGATGCATAGCTTATTTGGTTTCTGTTCAACGGATTAGAATATGCAGGAAAAACCGTGTAGAGTGAGATCTTTCACGGTAGTGCAAAATAAATAATTTCAATACTCATAAGTCAGTTGTTTGGATGATTCATGTAAAACCACTATTGCCAAGAGCATATTCAACTACTGACATCAATCATATAAAGCCACCATATTTTAACGAAATTTCGCACCAAAGAATTGGAGGGATATTGAAAGGGATACAGATTGAGCTCTCTCTTAACATCCAATAGAAACCCCCCAGCAGTTCTATAAAACATATTGATTTAACTACTACGGATTAATAGCATATCATGAGACAGATAGAGAAATCAGCTTCAGAATCAGAGAAATTCAGCGGCAACAGATTCTGGCTTCAAGCGGTTTAGCCGCACTGTTCTAAGAATATGCTCAGGCAGTTCATTCTCTTCTTTGATCTCGACTAAAATTTCGAGATCAGCAAAAATGCAATGCTAAGACAGAGTGACGCCACCCACAAGAAACCTGGGCAAAGCACTCGGTACCAAGAGAAAGAAGAAAAGAAATTGGAGCAGCCCCAGACCATTAAATTAGAAGCAATTCAACGGTTTCATGCTTAATGTCAAAACAACCAAAGAGAAATTTAAATATTAGATATAGAGGGAGTCAGGGAGGTCCATGGAAAATTTTATTTGCACTCTAATTGTCTCATTAATCATTCAGAATGATCAACTTTACTATTTTGAATATATTGAGAATCATAAGAAACCCATTGATAGAATAAAAAGGATCAATCTAACATCTCCCATTACGAATAATAGTACCTTTGTTGGTTCTTTCAATGGTTTGATCTGTGTCCGTTACTGGGATAATCGTTTTTGCATTTGTAACCCCATGATTCAAGAGTATGTTATGCTTTCTGAACCTAAGATAGACATTCAGTATGGTTATTGGTCATTTGGATTCGGTTACCTTCCTTCAACCAAGGAGTACAAAGTTGTCGTGCTGTTCAAAGAACTGTGTAAAATACCCAACTCTGCAAAGGTCATGGTATTGGTATATACTCTTGGTAGCGGCAATGGATGGAGATACATTGGACAGTTTATTCTAAACCTCTTGGATCCAGAGGTGTCTTTGTGAACGGAACTGTTTACTGGAGGCACATTACAAGAGGGGTGATTGTGGTCTTCGATTTGGCTCAGGGGCGTATCCACGCCTGGGCACACTTAGGCACGTGCCTTTATGAAGTTTTCCTAAAAAAATTCTACCTACTTATATTTAGTACAATATTCCTTGAAAAGAAATGAGTTATTTTGTTATTCTAGCTATACAAATTTCCATCCAAATTAAACTTCCTCCAATCTTTTAGGCAACTAACGAACTATATTTGAACTAGTAAACGTTTAATTTGCTATAAGAAAAGAAATATAGTCAATATACAGTATGCGTAAAGCATTAGGCTAGTGACCACAAACAAGAATTAAAACCAGTCACACAGAACAACACAATACTAATGCACGTCGTTGGCTGTCATAGTTTTGAATCTTTGTTATGGTCTTTTTTTTATTGTATGATTGTATACGCTGATGTGGAGTTGTGATAATTTAGAAATCTAGGGAATACTGTATGGAGTTGACACACAGGTTTTAACTTGTGTAATTCATCCATATACCTTTTCTTTTTACGGGACGAATTAGTTTGTTTATTGTTTATTTATTTTTCTTTTGCCCTTGGTGGAATTGCAATTCCTTGTTATATTCTTCGAACAATTGCAAGGTATTCTGTAATAGTGATGTTATTGTTTGCATTTTTATATTATTCTCAACAGATGGGATTTGGTAAAAATAAAAATTTTAACAAACGATTGGGGTTTGTCTAGTGTCGTTTCCATGATTTTAAAGTTGAAAAATGATGTCTTTTAAGAAAATTGCGTGAAAGAGATTCATGACTATTAGAGCTGCCAAATAGATTGTGATGACTGGGAAGATATTGCTGATGTGGCTCTACCAAAATCAAGAATAATTGTGGTTTCGACATGTGGCGTTTTGGGGTCTCTTATTATAAAGATAGATTCTAAAATTTATAAGAAAGAGGTGTACAAAGTGTATACGTACAGTGATGACAACTCAAAGGTTTTACTCAATTCAAGATAGGCAAAAGCATGTCCGCAATGAATTATATCTCAACGACTCTATCGGTGCTGAGCTTGGGATATCTAGAAAATTAACTTGAAAACTATTTAATTGATTTGTGATCAGTGGTACGTTTTTGGGTTAGAAAACATTGGCAATCTTTCTACAAGAATGGCTGATACAGAAAAAATACAATGGATATATATCTATTCATTTATTTTCTTTTGATATTAGCATGCTCTTAGTTTCTTACCGAATATCGATGACTAGTGATCAACCATTTCACAGTATAAAAAATTGTGAAGACTCTAATCAATCGATGACAAATGGGTGGATCAATGATACTTTGCTGTTATAATGAAAAAGTATTTTTGATGCCATGTGGATTTCAAAATATTTCAACTCATCGTGAACAAATAAATTGTATGTATCAATTCAATGAAAGAAATGATTTTTCTCATGAAGTGCCTCTACAAGCATAAAGTTCTGGATCCGCCACTGATTTGGCTGACGAAAGCTTTGGTGAGCAGTTTTGACAACCCGATTCGCCACTGTACACTGATTGGATGGGTCATACAACAGGGGCTTTAGCTGAGTTTTTGTTATATACCAAGAAATACCATCAAAACAGCGTTGTGACGGATGGCGCCTATATAAAATGAAGAATGATAATCATTGCATGAGTCAGCTTGATTTTGGGGAACGTCGCCAGTCGTCGGGTTTGAGTCGTTTGGTACTTCCCGGTGATGAAATACTAGGTATTACAAAAAGTGGAAGTGTTTTAAGTAGCACATCTGGTAATCTCAATATTTACGACCCAAAAACTTCTATTTCCCTCACAAGAACACGTTAGTTTCGTTGAAAGAACTAGGAGAGTAGGGGAGGAAGGTGCAAAAGTAATGGAGTCGGTTTAATTAAGAAGCAAAGAAGCCGTGATTAGCTAAAGAAAGAGCTGATGATCATTCAATGAGTTCTTTGGGCACTATATATGAACTACATATGAACTGGTTAAAATTTGTGTCTAGATTTTTAAAGAAATATATATACGGGTTTCTGCATGTTGAAGTTGGATAACAAAAACCATTTCGCAATTCTTTTCAATTTAATTTAATTATTTTTTTATGCAAAGAGGAAAAATTTATTAAAAAGTAAGAAAACTGCCTAACAATAATTGATTCTCTACTAGTATTCTTGAGGGACATTCATACCAGGCATTAGTAATGCCATACACATGTTCTACTGAACTTGGCGAGAATTGTGTGCTGCACCTCTTATGAATTATGAAAGAGAGTTTCACATCTCACCCTCCAAATACTCCCAAGTTTTACCTTGGCCAATGAACTTTAGTTTCCTTATCTGAGTTTATTCACTGGCCAATGAATCTAAGATTTTACCTGGCATGGAAGACATAATAATGTGACGACAGAATCACTATAACTTTGAAGTAAGAAATTACTACTATGTTATTACTAATCTCGACTACATTATTTTTGTAGGTTCCAAGTTATGGGTTCGTGGAGCGAAGAAGAAGAAGAAGTGTTCTCGAATTGAATCTGATAAATTGACATTTAGCCCGTTAATTCATTTTAATCACTTATTCTTATTATTTGGAGATTCACGTAAGATATTTCCCGAGTAAAAATCGCAAAGATCATTTATTTTAAGAAGTTAAATTTGAACAATAACAATTTATATATAAGAGAGTTAGATGCCTCTATGTGAATCCTATTTTTTCCATGTTACTGCATTGTTCTTTCTTAGGTGTATTTGTATAAGCCACTTGTAAACTAAATAGTGAAATCAGATGTTGTTATCGTGTAACTATTTTTTCTATATTGAAATTCCCCGCAAAAAAAATATACGTGCCATGTATCAACATTAAAGCAAGAGATATTTCTTGTCAACCGCACCGTGCACCCGCCCATGCAAACCTGAGTGCCTTGTTTCAATATTGGCTCGTGATCTCCACCGGTGATGAAGGTGATAAGGGTAACCGTGAAGAAATTCGCATAATGGTTTGTCGAAGAATTAATTCGAACTTCCGTTTAAGATTTGCAGAGAAAGGTTGTGTCTTAAGTTATAGTTTTAGGTGTCTCAACAGGTTGGATTCACCAGATGTTTTTCTTCGAAGGAAGAAAGGGCTTCTAAGATCTCCCTTCTTGTATATAGTTGTTGCCAGATGCTCCGGGTTTAGACTTTAGATTGATTTTTTTTTCCCTTTTCCTTCCGGCGTGTCATCTTTTTCTTTTTAGGTTTAGATCTATTATTTTTCCTTTCTTTCCGGCGTAAAGGCGGTTGGATTCACCAGATCAATCTTTGTTTTTCTTCGAAGGAAGAAAGGGCTTCTAAGATCTATCTTTGTTGTTCAAACTGTTGGCTTGGGAAACCGATAGGAAAAAGGCGTAAGAGTTATTATTGGCTTAAGAATTTTCAAAGGGTAAAAAGACTCGTGTACAAAGCTGATCCTGAAAAAATCTTTCGTAGAACATAAGCAGCAGCGAAAGCCAAGTAAACGTAGAAAGAAAAGAAGAGTCTACTAGCTACCATGAGTACAGATAAGGGCCAAGTTCATCCAGAGCAACAGCAAAAGAAGCGGCGAAAGCCCCATAATAAAAACAAGAGTCTGCAGGATACAACGAGTAAAGATCAATGCCAAACTCATCCATAGGAACCTCTCATAAATTTTAATCAGCCAACAGGGGATGGTCTGGTGGCTGAGAAGCCAAGTGGGGCTCTTCGATATTGGATTACGGTTCCCAAATTGAGTGCATATGGTATAATAGAGGACTATCCTATTCCAAGACGTTTTTGTTGGCTGAAGATTCTTCGTGACGATTGGGGAATTACTGATGACGAAATTAAAGTTTTTATTAAAACTTCCATGACACAAAAGTTCAGAATTGAAGTTTGTGGTTGGTATATGGGATATGGTGTTATTGTCCGTGACGGAATGAGAAACCCAATAATCGTTATATCTAGGGTTGCTGATGATTATGTTTCTCCTTTTTATCACGAGTTGCAAGGAGTGTCTTTGGGATTGAAGCTCGCCATGAAATATGGGATTTCACATTTCGATTTTAATTGCGTTTCTGAAGCTATTTTTGGGTACGTTATGCGGACTTGGAATCACAAGTATGATTGTGGTTGTCCACTAAGAGACAATCCCATGAATCCCGGAGAGAAAATGCATTATTGTGTCAAGTGTTCAGTAAGTATATTAGATGAAGTTGGTGAAAGGAAGAATGCATATAAAATTTTACCTTTAATTGATGAATTTTATTATGATGCTATACGGTTTGCCTGCCCGTGAAGGTTACATAGATTTGTATTTGTTTCCTATTGAATTGTCGAGAGCTAAGGCTGTCTGGCATCTAGCGAACTTGGGAATCCACCAGGAGCTTAGAATACATGAAATTGAAGAAGATGAAGAAATAGCAGAGATTCTCTACAAAGATGTTTTCGGTCATGGATCCTTGCAGGAGGTGGTATTGCAGCAACAACAACTCATATTGCAAAAAAAACAACTGAAATTGTTGAAACAACGGTATCTGGCTGAGGAGCGTGTTTACCAAGAGAGGTTGTTGAAAATGGTGAAACCTAATTGATTTATCATCTGCACTCTTGAAGGATGTCACCAAATCACTTTGGTAGTAAAAGAAAGGATAACTATGTCACTCTTCTAAAGTCAGTTTTTGGCATTTTTTAGGCATCTCTAATTTTGTAAAACTCTGTTTAAGAGCCAGCTGCTAGTATCTGCACCACACTCTGTTAATTATTACTACCGACTGATTCTGGAATAGGTATATTACTAGACTATTTTCAATAGGTTGAAAACGAATTTGGGTATCTTTGTAGCAGAAAGTGGTGAACGTATCAAAGACCAATTTCTCTCTATGTGTTTGTTAATATGGAAATGATTTTCTCTGCCAGTGTATGTTTGAAGATATGACTTAAAGAAAATGTAGTGAATTTTTATGGTAAATGAGCCTACACGGTTGCGGAAATTTCCTTAGGTGTCCGTTTTTAATTAGGTATTACCAAAAAAATTCAAAATTACCAAAAATGTTTGGTACAGTATATTTGTTAACCAATTGGTCAAATTTTACGGTATATTTAACCTTATGCCACAATGTGTGCACATCGCCTGCACATTATATTTTTCGTTATTAAAAAGAAAAAAACTCTCATCTCACTCTCCGTCTCTCCCCATGCTTTTTCTTCATCTTCATCTTCTCTTCTGTAACTCTCTCTTCCTAGGTTTTCATATCAGGTAGTGAAGATTGAAAGAAATAAGAGAGATGATGTAATAAAGAAGACATGCATGTTCAGTGTTAGGTAAAAATCAGGTAATTTTTCTAAACTAGGGTTTTCAATCAATGGAGATTCAGAAAATTTGGGTTGTAGCTTAGTCATAAAATTCCTTTTTTTTTTTCAATTTCAAGTTTGTTTAATCTGTTTTTGATAACAGCGATAATCAATTTGAAGTTTGTAAAAAAAGATTGCAGTGATGTTCAGTTTCAATTTTAAGGTGTTTATTATATGTATTTATCGTTTTTTTTCTTTTTCAATATAGGGTTTTTGTTCTCAGAGTATTGCTTAAAAAAAGTAATTCCTGTAATTAACTAATTTAGTGGAATGGATTGTTGCTAGGGTTCTCTTATTTAGAAATTTGGGCTTTGTTTTCTTAATTTTTCCCCAAACTTAAAATTCAGCTTTAGTTGTAGTGAATCTAGAATTGTGGCAGACTCTTAAGGCTTGTCCTTTTGAGAATCTAGTATTTGGTCACTGTAAGAGAACACTCAGAGGGAAATCGACGAGAGCTTCAGGTGAAAAGAAATTCAAAAAAAAAGTCTAGAAAATTCATACCCAATTCTGTTTCATCGTGAGTGTTTGAAAGTGGTGAGTTTCAAGTTCTAATCTGCTGTTTCCATGGAGATCTTGAATTAAATGAAAAAAGGTCTTCTTTGTTCTTGGGTTTTGATTGAAGTTATGATTTCAACCCTCTTTCTTCTTGCACCATCAATTGGAAAACATGTAATGTTCTTCTCAATGATTCTATCACTCTGTTGTGGACTAATTTGTTATCAAAGTATGAAGAAACCAAGGTTTATTGGGTTTTGGGTTAAACTTTTCCTGGTTTTGAAACATGATAGGAGTTCGAAATATAGGAGATTAGTGAACTTTAAGAATCTGTGTGACACCAGAATTATAGGGTTTTCTTTTGTGGTTATATTTTATTTTGTTCTTAATCTCTGTCTGCTAATTCTTGTTAGGGAGAGAACTCAGCTGGAACTTAGAATTAGGTATGTTTTGGCCTTATGAGTTATTGTAAATGTCAGATTTCACAGGAAAAGTATGTGAATTGAAACAAACCACATCATCTCAGAAAGTTCAAATTTTGTCCTGTAACTTTGGCCTGATTCTAAGGCACTCTAGAAAATGCACTGAATTAAGGTTCTTCTCAGGAAATTCAGAACTTTGAAAGACAAATCTATTGTGTCGTTAAGTGTCCTGTCCTGAGATATTTCATTATCTGTTGTTCAACATTCTTGGCCATCTCTTTTTTTTCCCCAGTAATCTTGACAATTATACATCTTAAACTAGCCTAAGATTCCACTGATAAGTATTAGCTCACCTTTTGAACAAGAAATCCAGCATGTCATCGATATTGCAGTTAGAACTTTACATTTTGAAGTGTATCAACTTGATGTATAAATTGCTAGTCTACAGAGACTTACGTTGCTTGATTGGGGTTGAGTTGATTAAATTATGATGATTTTATTGTTTATTATAAAATCAGAATTTTGCTTGTAACTGCAGTAAGTGGGCATCTTTGTGGACTGTTATAGGTATGTTAGAGATCGATTTGGTTCATGACGTCTTAACAAAAGTTATAGAGGAGATTGTTATCTTCTAACGAACAATTGGGTGTTTATTTTGGTTCAATAATGATTTTTTATGCGCCCTGAAACTCAGACCTGAAATGCTGGTTCAATATCTATGGAACTCCAATTTATGTCTGAAAACCTTTGTTTTCGTGTATTTGCAGGTACGGGTTGGCATACATATTTCTGCATAGCTTTCATTCCCGTCTTGTAAGATTTTTGAATCTGTAGTGTAGTCCCCAAACCTGCAGTAATTAGTAAAGGTAATGTAGGCTTGAGAGTGTGATCTATTGCCCTTCCACAACGTCTTATTATTCAGATTTTTGTTTATCGATTGAATCATGTTTGTAGGTTACAAGCATGGGTGCTGGTAAATTTCCCAAGAAAACACATAAACCTGCTGTTGTTTTTGAGGAAAGGTAAATATGTGGATTAGGAGTGGCTTAATGAATAAGGATCTTTTCACGAATAGAACCGGTATGTTTTGTTGTAACTTTTTATTGTGTTGTGTAGGCAATATTTTTACCCAGATGAGTACGGGTACCCTACCGGTTCCTGCAAATTGATTTCTTACCCCAGCTACGATGTACTAAAAGCCGTGCGCGAAGAATTGTCTAAGGGTGCACACGGTACGGTTCAGCTCGGTTCTTGCCTAGGCCGAGTACCTGTACCTCCCTAGCATCGGTTCCAAAATTTTGGACCAGTACCTGTACCTTGTACCTCGGTTCCGGTACCATTCGGTACACGTCCGGTACCAGGTACGGTTCTGGTACCAACCGGTACTTTTCTGTTGGAATTTCATACAGATTTTTTCTAATTTTTCCAGACAAATTAAGTACATATTTTACCTATTTTTCAATATATCAAGCAATATCTCAATCAAACACACAAACACACACACTGCACAACACAAAACTAACTTAACCAACACAAACAACGCACTGGACAGTGGTGGCAATGACAAATACAAAGTCTTGAATCTTGATCTTCTATTCCATTTCCTCCTTGGCTTGTAGCCTTTTACAGCAGATTCGCAAGCACCTGATGTGGCGAAAGTCACTGCATATTAATGAAAGTTATATAATCACGGTAATACAACATAGAAATAGTAGCATTTAGTTTGAACAATAATGATATAAAGGAAGAAATGACACATAATGTCAAGCAAAGTTATAACATTCGACTTACCTATCATCTTTCCAGAAGGAATGATGGTCCAGTTCAGGTACAACTAATGTGGCATTGAGAATTCGTGCAACAACTACTGTATCAGTTATCTGAGTTTTGACGAAAATATGCACTCACAATCCAAATGTTATCAACACCACCAATCCAAATATATTCAATCTTTGTTCCGTCTTCATTCTGAATTGTATACAATCAAAGCTTATATCAATAAATATTCATTTTTGAAACTGTTTACCCAAATATCAGTACTACTCATGACCACGACCAATCCAAACTGTTTACCCAGCACCACGACCTCCACCTCTACCACGACCTCTTCCTCTATCTCCACCGGGACCTCCTCTACCACCACGACCTCCATCACCGAAACTTCTTCCTCCTCCTCTACCTCCTCTACCTCCTCCATCACTTCTTCCTCTAAATCCACCACCACCACGTCCTGCAGAATCAATCAAAAATTTCATCAGATTTTATTTTGACACAACAAGGCAAAAAATTGAAAGAAGATCATGGCCACATCGAAGGAGTGACAGCCCAGAAACAACAAAAGACCTAACAAGTAGCGGAGAAATACTCCAAATTTGACAATCTCTTAAACAGATCCTTGCACAATTTTCTACACCCAACCAAATCAACAAACCAACATTCATTCTCATAACTTCAAATCTCTATCATATCAATCCAAAATCAAGCTCAATATATGTTAAAACATACTTAATAAAAAGAGACAATATATTGAAATTGAATCAAAATCTGAAAACCGAATTAAAAAAAAACAAGATGTAAATAAGAAATTGATAGATTCATTGAATTGAATTTTACCACATACATGATTTGAGGTGTCATTTATGGGAGAGGAAGAGAGATCTCAATAGTAATCGAAGATAAAGGAATAATGCCAATTTTTTCTTCTTCTTCTGGATCGAGAGGTGGTAAGTAATGGAGAAGATAAGATTTAGAAATCTCGTCCCTGTAAGTAATGTAGTTCTTCACTTCTCTTCACAGAGTGAGAGACTGAGAGGAGACGGTAAAAAAAGGAAAATGAGAAGAGAAACCCTAGCCGTATAATGTTCGGTTATATACCCCTCTTTAATCTAACGGTTGGTACTAATTTATCATCCCCTAAATCTAACGGCTCTTAATACTCGGTACTTTCGGTCCGGTACTGCACGGGACATGGGAAGGACCGTGTACCTGTACCCCAGACCTCGGTTCCTATTTTCTTGGACCGGTACCTATACCTTGTACCTCGGTTCGGTCCAAAACCAGGTACGGTTCCACCGGTTCCGGTTCGGTGCTCGGTTCCGGCTCGGTTCCTGTGCACCCTTAGAATTGTCTGATGCTGAGAAAGTGTTGTTTCGATCAACTACAATTGGTCACTTACTTGACATTCTTGTTGATCAAAAGATGTCTGGGCCGATATTTAATTTCTTAATGACTATGCGGATTTATGTACCGCAAGATGAGGATATCTAGTTCAAATTTTGTAATGAACATTTTAGTAAGGAAATTTGCTTTGGAAAGCGGCAGTTTGCCGCAATATCAGGCCTTAGCTTCACGAAGATGGATGCACCGTGTGCTCTACCCGCGAGGCTGAGTAAATTGAAGGAGAAGTATTTTTGGTCTGACAAAAAAGTAGTCGGAGGAGATTTGTATAATTTCCTTTTTATCGATACGGATGCTGAAGAGAGGAGAAATGCTGTAGAGAGGAGAAATGTTGAAGAGAGGAAAAATACTGCGGTGAGGAAAAAGAGTGAGAAAGTGGAGGCTAGAAATAGGGGGGAAAGTTAATGTTGATGACAGGGTAAAGGTTGCTCTCATATATGTTGTGCATCGCTTTATATATGGGTATCCAGACATCATTGGTGTTGAGGAAACAACATGGAGTTTGGTAGAATACTTTGATGAGTTCACCAATTATCACTGGGGAGATGTAGCTTATTATCAAACTTTTGAGAAGACTCACAAAGCCTATGAATTTCAAATGACTGGAGTAGATACACCTAACGGTCAACAGGGCATTCATCCTCAAGGAATGCCAGGCGTGTTGGTGGTAAGTGTAGTTTGGTTGATATTTTGTATATGTTTAACTTTCAAATTTTTGTTTTAATAGTTGTTTTTGTGTTTTAGGTTTGGGCTGTTCGAGTCTTCCCAAAATTGTTTGAGAAGTGTGGAAAAGAGATATATATTAATGGGTGGCTCCCCTATATTCTTACTGTGTGATGCACTAATGCCCTGACCCATGTGAATGTTGGTAGCGCATTAGAACCGGTATGAACTAAAACCAGCTTATAGATAGCATGAACGAAAACCAGCTTATAGAACATCAAAAGGAACAACCACCATAGCAAGTATAAGATTTCGACATGAGGCCACACAAACTATTGATTGAAGTTGGGTGATTGGGGTAATGGGGTTTATCTGTGTGTTTTTATCTGCGTTTTTTATGACTTTGCTGCATTGTTTGTGTGTTTATCTGTGTCATTACGAGACATTGTTTGTAAAACATATCCATTTCTTGAAATCTCAGTTTATGACTTAGCAATTTATCTTTGATTGAGTAGTTGATTTATTTGGTATTTGAACTAAGTCATGAGTATGGTGTTCAATTGAGTATGGTGTTAGTACTTTCAATTGTTGCAAATATTCAATTGAGTATGGTGTTAATATGGTGTTTGATTGCATTCATTAGGTTTTTCTTACTTCTATTTCATTCATTCTAATTGTTCATTTCGCTTGCAGAGCTATTTAGTGAACTTGCTACTTCTTCGATGATCATAGATGATTGATTCATAAGGCTAGCAGAGCATTCACATCTTCTCGAGGGTCGCTGCTGGTCGCTTCTTACTTCTCTGGATTATCTTTTGAGCTTTGAACAGTTGAACACTTGAACTCATTTCCTGTACTTTGTTTTGCATGCACTTTTCACCACCTTCTTACTGCTCTGGGTTATTGTCATTTGTTTAAACTTGGGTTCAGCTTTTTAATTTTTATCTGTAAAGAGTCTTAGGTATGTATATGTAACTTTTTTTTTTTTTTTGTTTGTAAGTAATGTGTATTTTATGGTGGGTAACCCACCACCCACCCGATCCAACCCATTGTTATGTTGGGTCAGTTGTGGGTGACAACTTATGTTACCCACATCAGTGGGTTGGGTGTTGGGTGAGGCCAAATCCGACTCAATCCGACCCATGGAAGAGGTGCGCGTATGAAACGAGTGTGTGGAGTTCGGTGCGCGTGTGAAACGAGTGTGTGGAGTTCGATGGGTGCACATTGTAGGAAAATGGGTTCACATTATATAGTTATTATTATGCCTTATGCTATATTGTGTATATTGCACACACAATGTATAATAATAGGTACACAATGCGAAGAGGGTAATGAATTGTGTATGCATTGCACACACAATGTGAAACAATGTGTACTCATTATTATTATTCATCAAATAAAAAATGATTATTATTTATTGTGTACACAATGTATAACAATGGGTACACGATGCGAAGAGGATAATGATTGTTGTTCACATTGGATACACAATGTGAAACAATGGGTACACAATGCGAAAAGGGTAATAATTTTTGTATACATTGCACACACAATGTGAAACAATGGCTACACATTATTATTATTCATCAAATAAAAAATGATTATTATTTATTGTGTACACAATGTATAACAATGGATACATAATGCGGAGAGGATAATAATGATCCTCAGTGTATATATTGCACACACAATGTGAAACAATGGCTACACATTATAATTATTCATCAAATAAAAAATGATTATTATTTATTGTGTACAAAATGTATAACAATGGATACATAATGCGAAGAGGATAATGATTTTTGTATATATTGCACACACAATGTGAAACAATGGCTACACATTATTATTCATCAAATTAAAAATGATTATTATTTATTGTGTACACAATGTATAACAATGGCTATATAATGCGAAGAGGATAATGATTTTTGTATATATTGCACACACAATGTGACACAATGGCTACAAATTATTACTATTATTCATCAAATAAAAAATAATAATTATTTATTGTGTACACTATGTATAACAATGGGTACATAATGCGAAAAGGGTATTGATTTTTGTATATATTGCACACACAATGTGAAACAATAGGTACACATTATTATTATTCACCAAATAAAAAATGATTATTATTTATTGTGTACACTATGTATAACAATGGGTACACAATGCGAAGAGGGTATTGATTTTTGTATATATTGCACACACAATGTGACACAATGGCTACACATTATTACTATTATTCATCAAATAAAAAATAATTATTATTTATTGTGTAAACTATGTATAACAATGGGTACACAATGCGAAGAGGGTATTGATTTTTGTATATATTGCACACAATGCGAAACAATAGCTACACATTATTATTATTCACCAAATAAAAAATGATTATTATTTATTGTGTACACTATGTATAACAATGGGTACACAATGCGAAGATGGTATTGATTTTTGTATATATTACACACACAATGTGACACAATGGCTACACATTATTATTATTCATCAAATAAAAAATGATTATTATTTATTGTGTACACAATGTATAACAATGGCTACATAATGCGAAGAGGATATTGATTTTTGTATATATTGCACACACAATGTGTAACAATGGCTACACATTCGATAGATTAAAATATTAATAAAAATATTCTTTTTTTCCATGGAACGGGCCCTAGCTCAGCTGGTCATCCCCGTTCCCTGAAGTTTCCTGCGTTCCAGGAGGTCCCATGTTCAAGTCCCCAATGGCGTAATATTACAGGAATTAACATGGAAGGTAGTGTTAGTTTGCCCCCCTTGTGACACAATCTCGCCCCCCCTCCCGCTTCGGCTCCCCTTGGCAAGGTTACCCATGAGGCTCGCTGGTAGGCTAGCACAACAACCTGTTCAATTAATGTAGTAGTATGTCGTTGGAGCCTAGCTTGTTAGGCTTCCAACTAGTTTCATGTAATGACAAATTATAATATTAATATATAAAAAAAATAAAAAAATAAAAATAATGATTTGATATAAAAGTTATTCAAAAAATAATAAAAAATCATAATGTGTAGGACTTAGATGTCATAACAATAATAATTTAAGGGTAAAATAGACCAAAAAAATTAAAAAAAACATTTTTGGGAATTTTGAAAAAACTTGACATTTTTGGGAAAAAGGTTTTCCAAAACAACATTTTTGGGCATTGACCCTACACGGTTTGGTTTGTGTTTGAGAATGGAACAATGGAATTGAGTGCCTGCACAATGTGCATCTAATTGGGAAGGGTACTCATCTTTGTGGTTGCTATTTCCACATTTTCTAAAATGATATACCTGTTAATTGTTAAAAAACCATTAGATGAGTTGGGACTTATTCTCGATGGATAGATTTTAGAATAGTGCTTGATATACCGTAACTGGATTGTGTACCGGCAGGTGGTTTTCATTATGAATTAGACCTGATAAGAGGGAATTCAACACATTGGATAGGCTAGAGCTCTAGATTGGGTCTCATAAACCGCCACAATATTGTTTTGTGAAGTGCAGCAATTGCCTGTGGGATAAGATGACTGCAACCAGCTACGTTTTTACGTTTACATCTTTATTACATTTGTATAAGCACATAACAGTCCGGTACATGTTGTTGTCAATTCAACTAGAATGTGAGTGTAATATTGTGACATCAAGCAGTTTTGGAATGTTGAATTTTATGAAAGAGAACTTCTTTACAGGTTTTTGGAGCGGAATGGTCGGCGCATCGCCCGTGCGTGTTATACTAGACAAACATGAAATCTTCTAATATTACTGCCAGACACAAACATAACAGACTTTTCACTTATTCCAGTCCTTCATGGGTATTGCGTGTAGTGTACACAGTTAATGAAAAATATTGACTTTATTCAAACTACTATAATTTTCTACCAAATTTTCTAGATGAATGAAACTGGTAGATGGTTTTAGTAACTGATTTTAGTGATAATGGAAAAAGAAACTCATTTGACTCCATAGTATATTTTCAGTCAATCAAGTTTCTTTATACAACACAAATGTAACCCTCACTATAACAGGTGTTCCTTGTTAGAAGTTGGGAGTACTAATCTCAATCCTAACCGGCAAATACAAAAATCAGTACTATTGAATCAGGGTCCTTGATATGTTTCCCACTTTCTGCTACAAACTTCCAAGTCCTCAGTCATGTTTGAATATTAACAAAGATATACAAATTCGTTTTATCCAAATAAAAAGGTGGTTGACATTTTTACAAACAGTTAAAGCTCACAAATTGTCAATGACAAAGAAACACAATCTATTAAAGTATCTAATGAAAGCTTCAAACTTAATTTGACTGGGAATCAAATTTGAACTGATAGTATGTTAAGGAAGAGAAATTGGAACCAATTTACTAACAAATTTAGCAGAAGACTATGAGCATCGTGAATGCTTGGGAAACCCTAACTTTAACCCCAAATTAAAATTTCCAACCTTTCTGTAATCAAAAAAGAAAGGAAGAGTTTCCGTCAGAGAGAGTGAAGGAGAATTTAGAATGTGAGGAACATTTTTTTTTGTGAGTAATTAAAAGTGACAAAATTGCGGTCAGTGGGATTCGAATGACGCTCTTCGAATAGTCGGATTACAAATTGGCCCTCATCAATACAGATCCTCTTTTGTTTGCGTGGTTTAAAATTTATAATTTGGAGGTTATAATGGTAATAAATGAAAAAACTTCACCAAACATTAAAAGTCTGCTGCTTGCATTGTACCTGCTGAACCAACTGTGCTAACCCTCCTATGCCTCTTGGATGCAAAAGAATGAAACAATATTGCGAAATTATTCATTTTTCTCCCTCTGTAAAAAGAAGAAAACTATGCTTGTAGGCGAATTTGAACTTGCGACCACAAACGCACATACTGTTCTCTGGACCAACTGTTTAAGAACCTCTATGCAAAATTAACGCATACATTTTTTCCTTATTCTTTTATTCTCCCTTGGCATTGTGAGAAATAAACACATAACATTTCTCTCTTATCTCTTGCTTGTGAGAGAAACCATCTGTGCTTGTATTTGCCTCTTGCTTTCTCCTGAACATGAAAAACTTCCACTGAAACTTCCATTTTTTCATTAAAGTGCATCCAATGAAACCATGAAAAACTTCCACTGAAACCTTCTGTGGTAGTAGCATGTTTACTACTACCACACCCCTTATGATATCATGATAATAATTTCTAGATCTAAACTTATTTAACATGAAAATGAAGATTAAAGTGCTAAAATTGTAAAGATGGACACAAGGATTTTTTTACATTTTTTGATCAATGAGATCTACATTCATGGTTCTTCACTATGATTGTTTGAATTATGTTGTAGATCAAAAGAAGAAAACTTAAGACAGTAATTACGTGGTTCGGCAGTAGCCTACGTCCACGGGAGAAGAGAGAATTAGTTTTTCTTATTCAGCATCAAGAGAGGTTACAGTATCTTATACAGCTTACATGATACCTATCAATAGTAAGAGTACTATAGACAGTAAATGCAATATATATTCTTACTGTAAGTAGCAATCCACATATATAGAATTAAAATCTAATCGTATTTCTTCTCCATTCAATACTCCCCCTCAAGTTGGTGCGAAGATGTCGATAGAGCCCAACTTGGATAGTATACCTTGGAATTGCGCAGCAGGTAAACCTTTAGTGAAAACATCTGCAAGTTGATGATGGCTACGAACAAAAGGAGTGCAGATTATTTTGGATAACATCTTCTCTCTAACAAAATGACAATCCACCTCAATATGCTTCGTACGCTCATGAAAGACAGGATTGGAAGCAATATGTATTGCAGCCTGATTATCACAAAACATCTCTGTTGGCTGAGATGAAAGAAATCCTAATTCTTTTACTAATGCTCGAAGCCATACAATCTCGCATGTTGTTGACGACATCGCCCTAGACTCTGCTTCGGCACTAGATCGAGAAACAACACTTTGTTTCTTACTTTTCCATGTGACCGGGTTACCACCAAAGAAAATGCAATACCCTGTTGTTTATTTGTGATCAACTGGACATCCTGCATAATCAGAATATGAGTATGCTGTTATACAGTACCCGGAACCTGAATCTTCAACATTTTTTATCATCAAAACTCCCCTTCCTGGTGACCCTTTTAAATACTGTAATATCCTAGTAACAACATTCATGTGTTTAACTCGAGGAGCATGAATATAGCGACTAACTAGGCTTACTGCTTACGATATATCGGGTCTAGTAATCGTAAGATAAATCAGTTTGCCAACTAGTCGCTGATATGACCCTGTATCTTCTAGAAAATCACCATCATTATCTAGTTTACTACCACTTTCAGTAGGAGTATCGCAAGGTTTTACTCCCATTTTTCCCGTTTCCCGTAACAAATCCAAAACATATTTTCTTTGATTCAGAAAAATACCCATCTTTGAGTAAGCAACTTCTAAACCCAAGAAATATTTCAGTATCCCTAAATCCTTTATAGCAAACCTAGAATGCTACAGAGCTTTAAGATTTTGAATTTCTTGTTCATTATCACCGGTAATCACAAGGTCGTCAACATAAACCAAAACAATAGTGGTTCCAAGGTTACCTTTCTTTATAAACAAGGAGGAATCAGCTGATCTTATCTTAAACCCGTTCCCGACGAGAATGGAGCTCAACTTCGCATACCATGCACGCGGTGATTGCTTCAATCCATATATAGCCTTTTTTAGCTTATAAACCAAATTATTGTTATTTTCTTGAGGATGCCCAGGTGGTATACTCATATACACCTCTTCTTCAAGGTCACCATGCAATAAAGCATTCTTCACATCCATTAGGAATAACTTCCAATCCTTGTTTACCGCAAGAGACATAAGGACACGGAATGTATTCATCTTTGCAACCGGTGCAAAAGTTTCTTTATAATATTCCCCATATGTCTGAGTGAATCCTCTAGCCACTAATCTTGCCTTATAACGCTCCATAGTTCCGTCACTTCTATATTTAATTTTGTACAGCCACCGACATCCGACAGTCTTCTTTCCGGGAGGTAACTTGACAATACTGTATTTATCATTTTCATCTAAAGCTTGTAACTCATTATCCATTGGTGTCTTCCATTTCGGATTAGATTTAGCTTTATTATAATTTCTAGGTTCTTGAGTACTGGATATAGCACTTATAAAAGCAGAATGTGAAGAACCTATATGATCATATGTTAGATGTGCCTGCATAGGATAAGCAGCGGAATGATAAGTGAAAAAATCCTTATACTTTTATGGAGCTTTCTTTTCTCTACTTGATGTCCTCACTGTTGATACCTTAGTATCATTTATAACTGTAGTTTCAGATTCTTGAGAGACATTTTATAGAATCATATAATGATCAGTAACACGTTTTTCGAAGCTAAAGGTTGTTGAGGTACATTTTGTGAAACCATATTATGATTAGTAATATCATTTTCTGACTGTAAATTATGAATTGCTTTATTATTTGGAGTCAAAAGTTCTACTACTGCACCATTATTTACTTGGGTATCTGTAGCAGTAGGTATCTCATTACCAATTATCGGAAGTGGTGCCAAATCATCCTAAGACTCCCGCTGGGACCGACTTCCAGATTCACATTGAAAATAAGTTGTGGTCTTGTCAAACACCACATCGCGAGAAATTGCAACTTTATGAGTTGATGGATTAAAACATACATACCCCTTTTTAGTAGACGAGTATCTGAAATACACACATTTGATAGCTCGTGACTCAAGTTTGTCACGGTCTTTTGCCTATAAATGAACATAGCATACACATCCAAAGATTCGAAGATGAGAAATACCAGGCTTGTGATTTTTTAATACCTCTAATGGAGACTGAAAATCAAGAATGCGACTCGGAATGCGATTTATTAAGTATGTCGCTGTCAAGCACCCATGCGACCAATATTTCTTGGGCACATTCATATGAATTATAAGAGAACGAGTAGTTTCCAAAATGTGTCGAAGTTTTCGTTCGACAACTCCATTTTGATGTGATGTACCCACACAGCTAGTTTGATGAATAATACCATGTATACGAAGATAACCTGGTAAAAGACCTTTCACAAACTCAGTACCGTTATCTGATTTAAAATTTTTGACCTTAGCATCAAACTGATTACTTATCATAAGATGAAATTCTTCAAAAACAAAAGACACTTCATTTTTATATTTCAGTAAGTATATCCATGTAGCACGAGACCAATCATCGATAAATATAACAAAATATTTATATCCATCATATGAAGCAATTGGAGCAGGACCCCATAAATCTGAATGAAATAATTCAAAATCCATAGTAGATCGAGACATAGAATTAGGAAATCGTAATCGAGATTGTTTAGAAAATTGAAAAACATCACAAACTTGTGAGTCGACAGAAATTGAAGGGAAAATCCTAGATAAAATATGACTGGAAGGATGTCCAAGTCTTTTATGAAAAATGTAACTTTGATTGGAGCTTTCAGTTAGACACGCCTTGTCGCTTGACCTTAATAGATAAAGTCCATGAGAATATATGCGTTTACCAATCATCTTCTTCGTCTTTCGATCCTGAAAGATGACCGAAGTAGGGGTAAATGTAACATCACAATTCATAGAATTAGTGATTTTTCCGACAGATAATAACTGAGTAGGAAAGGACGGTACAACAAGTGCATCAGACGATGGACAATGAGAAAAAAAGTTAACTTTCCCACTTCCTAGCACAGGAACAGTAGTTCTATTGGTGACAGAAACATCTTTATGAGAACTAGGAATAAAATGATTAACTGAAGAAGAATCATTAGCCATATGATCTGTTGCTCCTGAATCAATAATCCAAGTACGAAATTTGGAAATAGTTGAGGTGAGAAAAGCGAGTAAATTACCTGAAGCGTGAGCGGACTTTTGATCCGATTTATTACCCAATTGTTGGAAAAATTCCTTCAACTGGTTCATGGTAAATGAAGTATTATCAGCTACTGCAGCTCGAGCAGCCTTATTCTTTTCGAAATTAGATTTTAGATGAGGATAAATATCCCAACATCGGTCCTTGGTGTGCCCATATTTATTACAATGATCACAATGAAAAGCTTCACTCTTACCCTTACCACGGAAGTTCTTTCCTTTCTCCACCCCAAACGATTTTCTCTTATCATCCTTCTGGGTTAATAAAGCACTGGATTCAGCTGCATCTAGATCTGATGTCCCTTTAGAAATAGGATTCATAACCTTTTTTCGTGTTTCTTCGCGATGTATAGTTGCACAAACACTAGACAAGCTTGGTAATTCAGCATTCATTAGAATATTGCTTCTAAGAAATTTATATTCTGGTTTGAGGCTACTAAGAAGATCAAATATTTTATCTTCTTCAACCCTTTTCAAAAGGATTTTTGAATCAGTTGTATGAGGACGGTACGAATCAAGTTCATCCCACTTTTTCTTTAAGTATCCATAATGTTCAGTAAAACTTTTTTCACCTTGTTCAGTTCAAACACACAATTTTGTAATTTCTCCACAAATCTTTCGCTATTAAGTTCAAACATTTGGCACCCCTTATCAAATTAAGCAACATGCCTATTTTCATATATGTAAAATAAGAAGAAAGAAAAGAGGAAGGAAGAAGAGAAATAGAGTGAGAGATAGAGAGAATTAATCCACCATTTTTGGTGAAGAGACCTTGTTGAAGGATCTTTGGTTGATTGTGGTGGAGAATTGATTGATCAATTTCCACAACTCTTCAAAGAACTCCACAAATCATCTTTTGATAGTGAATCTCATATTATATATGAATGAATTGTTTGATTCATCCTTAGTGAGTAATTAGGCAAATTGAAAAAATCTCTTGTGTAACCCATTATTGTTATTTGCCGTGGTTTTTTATGAGGCTCTATTATTATTGTTAGATTGTGATGTGAAGGTTGAGACACGTTTAGAAGAGAATACAGTTCAAACACACGGGCAACATTATTTTGTAAACCAAAAAAAAGTCAGAAGTGGTTGAAATCCATGAAAGAAGAGGTTGGCTCTTTAGATGAGAATGACACTTTTGATTTGGTTGACCACCAAGGGTGTTGACTTTGATGAGATTTTCTCAACTCCACAAATCTTTCGTTGATGACATGCTTATATTCAGCAAGTCTTTTGCTATGAAAGACTTGGGTGCAAAAGCGTATTCTTGGCATGGAGATCATTCGTGATAGGAAGGCGAGGAAGTAAGAAAAAATCTCTGCGATATGAGGCTCCATCGAAAGAAGCCATGTTTGAAGGAGTTGACCATCAGCAATCTCCAATTTTCTTCGTCAATTTTTTATCTTTCGAAGAAGATCCATACAGGACAAACAACTTCCTCACTTATGTACCCAGATTTTCTTCGTCCCCCAAGATCAAGACTAGCCGTCCTCTTCTTTGTTTTGTGACCAACTTAGGTAATTAACGCCGAAGAGGAGAAGAAAGGGTTCTCAAGAGAACCAATTTCCACAACTCTTCAAAAGGGGAAAAATCTAGGGTTTGTCAAACCCTAGTTAACCTAGAACTATTATTATTGTTAGATTGTGCCATCTTCAAAAAACACAAGAGACAATCACTTGACTAGAAGAAAAAAAAAATGGCCAGGATCTTTAGAGATCCCCTGATACCATGTTGTAGATCAAAAGAAGAAAACTTAAGACAACCTAGAACTATTATTATTGTTAATTACGTGGGATCTTTTAGAGATCCCCCGATACCATGTTGTAGATCAAAAGAGCTTAAGACACGTGGTTCGGCACCTACGGAGAAGAGAGGATTAGTTTTTCTTATTCAACATCAAGAGAGGTTACAGTATCTTATACAGCTTACATGATACCTATCAATAGTAAGAGTACTATAGACAGTAAATGGAATATATATTCTTACTGTAAGTAGCAATCCACATATATAGAAGTAAAATCTAATCGTATTTCTTCTCCATTCAACAAATTACATGAATATTACATTTAGAATCTCCATTAATGAGTTTTTGATAGAGCTCTAAATCTAATTTTTGGGGAAGAATATGATAAAGAAAATAAAGTCTCTCTCTAAAAAATATGTGTCCCCCTTTTACCAATGTGGCCTCCCCCTTCTCTCTCCTGCCTTTCTCTTTATATAGGTGTTTACATAGTGGATGACATCTCATATGTAGTGGAATACAACTAAGTCTTCTCATGCTCCCGTTACGTTTTCTCAGGCTCTCACTACGTTCTCGCAGGCTCTTATTGTTGTGTGGTATTTTTCCCCTACATATAATAAGTATATGCAGGAGAAATCACGGAGGGTAAGAGCTTCCAGGTAATACGAGGGAAGGATCAATTTTAGCAAGGGAATTTTCCCACCACCGCCCTGATTTACATCAATGTTCCAGTTAGCTGCAAACTTTTAGACATGTTTCTCGCAACGTACGAGTTTGCTTTATAAAATTGAGGGCATTGGCAGCACAATTTCTAGGAATGTCTCTGTATCTGACAACAATGGTCAACGGATCACCCCTATATTTGAATTTGTTGCATTTGCTGTTTCTTCATGTATGGTTAAATATGTCAAGTATTACATATATTGATCAAATTAATTCGAGATCTAGCCATCATAGCTTTTCCAATTAATCTTTCAAAATGGCCTTAGTGAGGTTATGCCAACAACAGTAGACATCTCCAATTTATGTTATTGATTTTCTTCTTGCTTGTATCTCATTCTAATCTTGCTACATGCGTTGTTGTAGGAAAATCCGTTTTCAAGTTTTTACATTTAGGGTTTGCCTGAAACTAAGTTCAAGTCAAGTCTAACAGAGTCAACCAAGGTCACGCTAAATCCAAGTCCTAACTAGGCAAATATTAGAAACCGAACCTAGATTAGGGAATTTCTCGTATTCCTGTAAACGAAAAGGATGGGAAATCGGTTGTTTCCTTCTTTTGGCATATAGGGTTTCTATTCTTTGTATTGGGTCTTCTCTAAGCGCTATAAATATTCGGTTCTCATAATACAAAACTATCACTCGCTATACGCCAAGCCCAGCTTTCTTCAACTACAAGGAGGTTTTGATGGATAATTTCAACCTTCTCCCGGTAAAGATCTTATCAGATATTCTCATTCGTTTACCCGCAGAATCAGTTTTAGATTGCAAGTTAGTATCAAAAACATGGAGAAATCTTATTCAACATCCACTCTTCTCTAAGATGCACACAAATCGTCTCATCAATCATTCTGCACCAGCTTATTCTACCGATTCTTCCGGTAAGTTGAGTTTTTTTTCCTTGGCTGCGGATAAACAACTTTATTATATAGAATATGTCGAGAATAATGAGACACTTTTATATAAAATTGAAAGGATCAATCTAACACCTCCATTCAAGTGTGATACTTTGGTTGGTTCGTTCAATGGTTTGATATGTTTAAGGGGTCGGAAAGAGAGTTTTTGTATCTACAACCCCATGACAAAAGAGTATTCTATTCTCCCGGAACCTAAGATTAAATTTTCTAAGCATAAGCATAGGTGGAATGGATTTGGCTATGTTCCTTCAACCAACGAGTACAAAGTTGTCGTAATGTATAAGGTGCCCAAATTTGTTGAAGTCATGGTGTACACTCTTGGCAGTGGCAATGGTTGGAGAAACATTGGAAAATTCAGTCTTAAAAAGAATTACGTTTTCGAAGGATATGGTATCTCAGCAAATGGAGCTCTTCACTGGATGCACAGACAAAGAAAAATGATTTTGGTATTTGATTTGGCTGAAGAAAACTTTCGTGAACATCTTTCAACACCTCCTTTGCCAACAAGCTGCTGGTCTTTGGGTTTAGGAGTTCTGGGTGAGGTTTTATTTTGTGCAGATAGATACTTTGTCACCAAAGATTCGCATTATGATATATGGCAATATAAACAGAAGAATGATAACGATGACAAGGAAGAGCAAGACGAACACCAGGCATTGGGTTGGAGCCTAGAGTTTACTGTAAATATCAGGCCGTTAGCATTTACGGAGAATGGTGATATCTTAGGTTACGGTTCCAAATATCTCGATATTTACGACCCAAAAACGGAATTCCAGAAAGAGATAGTGGAATGTAATGAACAATTTTGTCAAGTATTTCCTCACAATAATACCTTCGTTTCTTTAAAAGAACTAGGAGAAGAAGGTAAAATATTGGCGCAGTCAGTAAAAACTAAGAAGCGAAAAGGCCGTGATTGGGCAAACTAGCAGCTGGCCATACTTTGATGAGTAGGAACTGGTAATCTTCGTCTAGATTTTTTGAAGAAATATTCTGTATGGGTTGCTGTAGACTGAAATTGGATAGTAAACCATTTCGCAATTCTAATGTTATTGACATCGTCCTTTTAATTAAAAGTTCCATTATGGGAGATGTTTGTCCTTAGTATGGGATAATTATCCAAATTTGATGTTTGTCCTTAGTAAGGGAGATGTTTGTCCTTTTAATGCTACCAGTATCAAGAGTGACACAACCCACAATTACAATTGGTACTAAGAGAAACAGTAATGGATCGACTAGAAAGGCCCCCGGAGAATTAGATCACAAGCAATTCAGGGGTGTAAATGTCAAATTTTAAGATACAGTAGGAAAAAGCCTGAAATCCGATAGCCTTTGGTTTAATTTTGTAGAGTCAGCAGAGCATAAAAGCTCTTGTTGTCTATTTCTTATTACTCCCAGCACCTTGTTAGATGCATTGTTGTCAAATCACACTGTTCAAGTTTTACATGTAGGATAGCCTTCACTATTATCTAATAATCCCATGAGAGGTTTCTGGGAATGGTCTTCGATAAGAAAACACGAGGCTTTTCTACAAAGATTAAATGTTTTCAGAATCTTAGGTGGTGCATAGTGTTCTTTTTTTCCATATCCTTGCATATTCATGATTTCGAACCATCAAAGATAATAACTAAAACTAATATAGCATAGAGGTTCCTCAGAGTAAAAAAATGACGGACACGCAGCAAATTAAGATTATAAATCTAACGTCTCCAATTAAGCACGGTAAGTATACCTATGTTGGTTCGCTTAATGTTAATGATTTGATATGTCTAATTAATGATTTGATATGTCTAAGGGCGATGAAAGAAAGTATTTGTATTTATAACCCCATGACAAAAGAGTATATATATCCTTCCTAAATTGGGGCCTAGCCAACTTAATTGGGGCCTATAGATTTCTTCATCTCCAAATAGAAAATAATAAGGGATGTCCAAAAAATTGTAAAATTACTAAATTAACCTTAAAGAAACCTTAATTATTCTAACACAAATAAAAATACAAAATTAAAACTTAATTAACAAATACCAAAATCATTAATCAAAACTCAAATATTTTTTCATCAAAATTAAAACTAAATCCTAATCAACCACAAACAACAATTAAAACTCAATTTATTTTTCATCAAAATTAAAACAAAAAACACACAATTCAAGTGTTGAGTTGAATCCTTCTAAACCTTTCCTTCTAAGGGATACTCTACAATGATTTACCTCAAAATCTTTAAAATCCACTCATCAAGTTTTCTGAAAATCCATCCAGACTCGGTCTATATGTGCCCCATAGTAAACTGATTATGACTTTAATCGGTTTTTAATGTGAACCTACATTACCCGATTCTGGGTGGATTTGATGAACATCAAATTTAATCGGATTGCATTAGTACACACATACACCGATTCTGGATTCCTGTTCGGATCATTTTGTAGCATATGTAATCCTATTTCACATAGGGCTTGATGATTTCAGGAAGTTTTGAGTAATACTCCTCGAATATGGTGTAACACGTTCGATGGGGTCTACCTCGTTCATCCCTAGGCGTGCTTCCATCACCAAGAGCGGCCCTTATAGTCACCATAGAACCCTTTTGTCTTGCTTCCACCTTCCATGCACGTAACCTTGATATTCGTGTTGTACTCGCTTGACTCTCTTGAGAAGGAACGAATAGATTGTTTGGCCCTTGACTCTCTTGCGAAGGAGCGATTGGATCTTCATGTTGCGAAGGAGGGATTGGATCCTCATGTTGCGAAGCCCCACGTGTCCCTCTTTTTCCCTTCTTTGGTCGACCCCTTTTCCTCTTAGCCGGTGCCTCTTCATTCTCAATTTGTAAAGGAACGTTTGAAACATTTGGCTTCTCTTGTGCGCTACTTTCCCAGCTTTCTCCCTTCTTCGGTCGACCCCTTTTCTTTGGAACCTTAGCATCTTCATATTTAGCGTCTTCCTTCTCATGTCGACAAAGGATTCTTTTATGACTCAAGAACGAGTGTTTTCTGGTACTCATTGCAACCTTAAACTCGTACCTTTCTTCCTTCCTATCCATGTTGGTAGGTGGTCTACCCGTCGGCGGTAGCACCATTGGTTCTCCGACCGGTACCATATGGGGGTTCGAGGATAGTTTTAAGTCGTACAACAAAACTTTTCTTCCCAAGCCATCCTTTTTTTCGAATTTCTAGATGATTTCTCTTCCAATATCCGTGTCCACAAAGGATTCGAGTGGATCTTCGGTTGGGGGTGGTTTGAAAGTAAGTTGCTTCCAAAAAGAATCAATGATTTCAAAAGGAATTCCTTGTTGGTACTTCGCGATCATGTGACGACACGAAAATACGAAGGACGTCATCGTCATGCATTTACATTCAATTCTTATCCCCATCTCCTTTTCTACATAATATTTGTAATCCTTCATCATAAAAATAATCGCCTAGTGAGACACCCTATAATTTAAATTTGTAATCAACCGATTGTGTTCCATGTAGCTTGTGACGACTTACATCCTACTCTCTTCCATTTGAGCGGTTATCTTGATGATATCGGCCTTGGTGTATTCATGGATGGCTTCTTGTAATGTAACCACGGTGTTTTGGGTCCCTCGGAGCAAGATTTTCAAACGTCCATGAGATCCTTCCTCAATACTTGTCGCCTCATTCTTGTAATGCATGTGTTGGTACGTGTAAGCATACACAAATTTTTCTTTGTACGGATCCAACAATTCCTTTAAGCAATAAACCACACATTTCTCGTAATCTTTCTTCCATAGCCCAATAAAACTCTCCAAGTGGAAATCGAACTCGGGCATGGACATTTAGCGTACCTTTAAATCCCAATCATGTTGAAAAGATTTCCATAGTATCCCATTCGCTTCATACTCCGATTTGATTTTATTTTTGTCCCCCTCTCTCTGTTCCGGAGTTAGTTTTCGAAGACGCTCATCTTCGGCTTTTTCACGAGCGGTACCTTTTTGTGGCATTGTCTTTTGGATATGTCTTTTTGTGGCATTGTCTTTTGGATATGACTCCTACATTGTATGTGCCATGTGCAAAGAAAATGCTTAGCATCCAGAAAAACCACTCCAATGACATTCATTAGTGCTTGGTCCTTATACGTTACTATGATCCTCAGAGTTTGATCGCCACGGTATATCTCCTTAAAGGTCTTTAGCATCCAAGTAAAACTCACATCATTCTCTCGATCCATAAATCCCCATGCTACCGTGAAAGTTTTCTTGTCGGAAGTATGGCAAGCAATGTTTAACAACGGCATGATGTACTTGTTGGTCTTGTACGTACAATCTATTAACAAAATTTGATAGAAGAATTGTGCCAACTTGATCATCTCCGGATGCGCCAAGAAAATATGAGTCACTTTTCCTTCCAATACTTTCTTCCTCATTGTGTATCCGTGTTGATCGGCTAACCATTGAGATTGTTCCATAACCGCTCTACCATCCCATGACCTCCTCTTAAAGGCTGCCCTTGCCGTGTATATTTGCCTCAAAGTGGACAAGTTATCCTTATCATCCTCCTTAATCTTCCTAAGGATGTCACTTGGTTAACACACTTTCAACACCAACAAAAACCTATTCTCTTAACGTACCCATCGCGCCAAAAAGTTACTCTTTGATTTATTTGGTGACGTACAAAGACCGATTCCTGAACCTAAATTGGGGATTTTACCCAGAATCGGTTTATGTTATCCTATCGAATAAACCGATTCTGGTTTAAAGTTTGGAATTTTTTTCCCTTATTCGGCAATTGGGACATGCAAATACATATTTGTAGATCATTACAACTCATACATGTTTATTGGAAGCATTATCATCTTCTTCATCCCGAAGAAAGTGTTCTTGTTCTTGAATAATATCCTCAAGCATTTTTTGGTTCACTTTCTCTTCTTCATTCAACAAATTTTCCAATTCCGTAGGATCGAAATCATTATAATCTGATGCACCCCCTTCTTCATCACTACTAGAGTCTTCATCATCACTATAAAGTTTCATTTTTGCTAAGAAAATCACAAACCCTAGTTTTTCCTTTTTTCCCTCTACTTCTTTCCCTCCCAACCTTAAAAAAGAAAAATGATCTTCTTCTCTAATCCAAACATTATAATCCTACTCAAACACATATTACTTTAATAAACATTAACTTAATTAATCATCACTAATTTAGTAAGGGTATTTTAGGCATTAATATAAATAATGGATAAGGGGTTCCCACAAATTACTTCTTAGTGACCCTATTTTTTCATGTAGCTATAGGCCCCAATTAAGTTGGCTAGACCCCAATTTAGGAAGGATATATATATGTTAATCTTCCTGGACCTAAGATCAATTTAAGTCGGTGTAGGCAAGAAAGTATTTGTATTTATAACCCAAGGACAAAAGAGTACGTTTTTCTTCCTCAACTATATGTTACATTAATTTTAGTTATCTTCTGGTTATATTTGGTGATTTAAATTTTGAGATCATGAAATTTCTGGCATGGAATTTGCAAAGAGACGTAAATAAGAGCACTAGGCATCATCTAAGAATCTAAAACATTTACTCTTCTAAAATATTTACTTTTCGTAGAAAAGCTTCATGATCGTAACCTCTAATTTTTTGGATTTCTTTACCGATAAAACTTAAGGGAAAAGAGATGAAATGCCCCAATTTGGGGGTGTTGTTTGCGAAAATGCCTCAGGTTTTCAAAAAAAGTTAAAATGCCCAATCTGTTAGTTTTTCCTTCCAAGCTAGTCAAATGGTCAATTTTGCACATATATGAGCTCCTACATGTGAAGAGAAGTCATTTTTAATCCCAATTTTTATTCAATTGACATTTTCTTCTTATAAATTAACAAACCCTTAATATTGCGACACGTGTCATATTTTCTCCACCACCACCACCTTAACCATCTCTGCACCACCGCTACTGCCGACGCCGCCACCTCCATCACCGCTACCTCCGCCACCGCCTCAATCATCGCTACCTCTACCACCACCACCAATAGCGCTGCCATCGCCAACACCACCACCACCGCAAACTCCACCACCAGGGCCATACCACTACTAGAACCACCATAGTCGCTGCCGCTACCATCATCACCACCAGAACCACCACCATATCCGCCACCACCACCGTCACCACCACCACAACCACCGTCAGCACCACCACCACACTTGAACCCTGAAACCCTTAATCCTAACCCTGAACCCCAAAACCCTTAACCCTAAAGGGTTATTATTGTCTTTTTTTCACATGTGTGCCAAATTCACGACTTAACTATTTTGGATGGAAAAGTTAACGGATTAGGGCATTTTAACTTTGTTTTAAAATCCGGGGCATTTCCACAACCATGCCTCCCAAACTGGGGCATTTTGGATATTTTTCCTTAAAGAAATCCAAGCAAACTGGAACTTGTATGTAGCCAAACTTAGAGTGCGTGATAAGACAAGTCCTAAATCCTATCAAACTTTCTGGACCAGCTGGTAAACTGGTTTATATATGTGAATTTCTTGTATTCTTGTAAATTTTTTTTTTTTCATCAGCCCTACAAATATTCGGTTCTCATATTACCACCAACCACCAGTCTCGAGAGTTCTGTGCCCTAGTTTCATCAACTACAAAGGTCTCTATATGGATCTCCCAGATGAAATCATTTCGGATATTCTCACCTGTTTACCCGCGGAACAAGTTTTAGATTGCAAATTCGTATCCAAAACATGGAGGCGAAGCCCCATGCACACCAAGTTAAAATAAAAAATAAAATAAAATCTATGCATAATTTCCACCATGTATTTGTCATGCCACACCAAATCAAACATACATGTTATGACCAATGGCTCTTCCAAGCACAATCAATCGAGAATTGAAATAGAAATGAAAACAAATGTAAAACAGACACACACACAACACAAGGATTTATAGTGGTTCGATCAAGATGATATACATCCACTTTGGAAGACGACGATAACTTTGCACTATGATTGGAACAAGGTTACAAGAGTATACACTCCTCTCAAGAACAAGACCTTACTCTCTATTAAGAACACTACTCTTTCTCTCTTTGGAACTCTTAGTATCTCTCTGATACTTGGGATGATTTTAAGTGCTAACTAATGAAGGTATATATAGGTTCTCATGACCACCTTCCCTTGCACAAAAAACAAATGGGCTAACCCTTTTTGAAAACAAGCAAGAGAATTAGTCTACCTTCTGTTTTTGAAAACTAAGAAATTAGACCATCTAGAGAGTTAGACTTTCTAGAAATTAGACCATCTAGAATCCAATACTAAGCCACCTTATTCAAGGCACATGTGTTACAAATCTCCACCTTGACTTGAATACCATAACCACTCATCATTATCGTCTTCGCTCATCCCCTAAAGGGATCTCAACACCTGTTGACACCAACCAAGTCCAAGCAATGCTTGAACTTGATACTTGGAACCGACTTTGTCAACATGTCTGTAGGGTTATCCGCTGTAGGAACCTTTAGCATCGCTATCCTACCTTCCTCAACTGCATCCTTGATAAAATGATATCTGACATCGATGTGCTTCGTTCTCTCATGATACATCTGGTTCTTGTTTAAGTGAATGGCACTTTGACTATCACAGAACAAAGTTGCATTCTCTTGCTTCAAACCCAAATCACCGACCAAGCCCATCAACCGTATACCTTCCTTCACTGCTTCCGAGGCTGCCATGTACTCTGCCTCAGTTGTAGACAATGCAACTGTGCTTTGCAAAACCGATCTCCAACTGATAGTACTACCACACAATGTAAAAGTATAACCTGTCAATGACCTTCTTCTATCAAGATCACCTGCATAATCAGAATCAACATAACCCACAACATTCGTTGAATCACCATAGTGTTTATCAAACACTAAACCAACATTTGTACTTCCCCTTAGATGCTTCAAAATCCACTTTACAGCTTTCCAATGAGCCTTCCCGGGACTTCCCATGTATCTACTTACCACACTCACAGCTTGTGCGATATCCGGCCTTGTACAAACCATAACATACATGATGCTACCAACTGCGCTTGCATATGGAACTCGAGACATATACTCTGCCTCATCTGCAGTTTGAGGTGATTGCTTTCTAGAAAGTTTAAAATGAGATGCCAAAGGAGTACTTACTGGTTTTGCATCTTTCATACCAAACCGCTCCAACACCTTCTCGATGTAAGCCTTCTGGGACAAATTCACCTTGCCTTCAGCTCGGTTTCTATGAATATCCATTCCCAATATCTTCTTTGCTGCGCCCAAATCCTTCATCTCAAACTCACTACTCAAATGCTCCTTTAGATTTTGTATCTCTGACATGTCTTTGCAAGCAATCAACATATCATCAACATACAAGAGTAAATACACAAATGAACCATCTTGGAGTTTCTTGTGATATACACAACTATCATACTTACTCCTGTCATAGCCATTTGCCACTATAAACGTATCAAAACGTTTATACCACTGCCTTGGAGATTGCTTCAAACCATACAAAGGTTTCTTCAACAAACATACATGGTCTTCTTTGCCAGGAACTTCAAACCCCTTTGGTTGTTGCGTATAAATACGCTCTTCCAAATCACCATGTAGGAAAGCCGTCTTAACATCTAGTTGTTCCAATTCTAGATCTTTCAAAGCAACTATAGCAAGCAATGTTCTAATAGAACTATGTTTAACAACAGGAGATAATACCTCATTGTAGTCAATGCCTTCTCTTTGCGTAAACCCCTTTGCCACAAGCCTTGCCTTGTACCTTATTCCTTCACCATCTAAAGTACCTTGTTTCTTCTTGAAGACCTATTTGCTTCCAACAATATTCTGCCCTTTTGGTCTTGCAACTATCTCCAAAGTGCCATTCTTGTCAAGAGACTCAATTTCTTCAATTGCAGATGCTCCCCATTCTGCTGATTCTTCACCACCGATTGCTTCTTCATAGGTTGTTGGATCATCCCTATCTATGCTCTCACCCACTGTAATGCATATGCAACCAAATCAGCATGGCCATATCTCTGAGGTGCTTTAACTTGCCTCCTCTCTCTGTCTCTTGAAAGATTGTACTGATGACCTTGTGCTTCTTCTTCCTGGGAAGGTTCTTGCACAATATCTTGATCATCATCATCATCAGAAACAACAGTCTTATTGCTTCCTTGAACTTGCACCTCAAGTTCCACCTTGTCACCAAGATCCACCTTATCACTAACACCCTCTTCAGCTTTTCCATCTAGTTCTTCATTCTTTGGCTTCAACATCAATTGCTCATCAAACTTCACATCTCTGCTGATAAGAAACTTGTTTGATCTTTCTTCTGGACACCATAACCTGTAGCCTTTCACGCCCTTTGCATACCCAAGAAATATACACTTCTTTGCTCTAGGATCTAGCTTCCCCTCATTCACATGAGCATAGGCTGGACATCCGAATATCTTCAAGTCTTCATAGTTAGCATGCGAACCTGTCCAAACTTCATTTGGAGTCTTGCACTCAATGGAAGTCGATGGAGATATGTTCACTAAATAAGCTGATGTGTTTGCTGCTTCTGCCCAAAACTGCTTCGGTCACCCGGCATTGGAGAGCATGCACCGTGCCTTCTCCATTATGGTTCTGTTCATCCTTTCTGCAACACCATTTTGCTGTGGTGTTTTTATGACTGTGCGGTGTCTCACAATCCCTTGCTCCTTGTAGAACTCATTGAACTCACCCCCACAAAATTCCAAACCATTGTCTGTCCTCAAGCACTTGATTTGTCTTCCTGTTTGCTTCTCAACCATAGTCTTCCATTGCTTGAACTTGACAAAAGTTTCATCTTTGTGTTTAAGTATGAATACCCATACTTTCCTTGAGAAATCATCAATGAACGTCATCATATATCTACCACCACCATGTGAATCGACCCGAGAAGGACCCCAAAGATCAGAATGAATATAATCGAGAATACCTTTGGTGTTATGAATAGATGTACTAGACTTGACTCTACACTGATTTCCAAAGACACAATGTTCACAGAAATCAAGCTTGCCTGTTTTATGACCACAAAGCAATCCCTGCTTTCTCAAAACATCCAACCCCCTCTCGCTCATATGCCCTAGCCGCATATGCCACAACTTGGTAGTATCATCATCAGAACTTGAAGAACATACAGCTGCATCACCCGTCACAGTAGTACCTTGCAGCGTATAAAGACCATTAATTCTCCCGCCCTTCATAATTGTAAGACTTCCTCTTGAGACACGAATAACTCCACCTTCACCTTGATACTTGCATCCATTTGAATCAAGCGTACCCAAAGAAATAAGATTTATTCTCAGGTCCGGAACATGCCTAACTTTAGTTAAAGTCCTCACCATACCGTCATACATCTTAATTTGAATTATACCTACACCCACCACTTTACAAGTGACATTGTTTCCCATAAGAACTTTACCACCTTCTCTAGCTTGATAAGTAGTAAACCACTCTTTATGAGGACACATGTGAAAAGTACACCCCGAATCAAGAATCCACCCGTTCTCCGAGCTTTCGGTATGAACCGTGAGAACCGCTCCATCATCACTTTCTGCTTCAACATTTGCTGCGGTGCCTTGGTTAGTATTCTTCTCGACATTCTTCAATTTTGGACAATCCTTCCTGAAATGCCCCTTTTCCTTACAATGAAAGCAATAGAATTTACCGGATTTTGATTTAGACCTTGACTTTGATCTACTCCTATCAAATCCGCCTTTTTGGTTTCCTCTTCCTCTAACGAATAACCCATCTCCCGAATTATCTTTACCGTCGATACCCGTCTTGTTTAACTCCGTAGAGTTCAAAGCCGCTTTAACGTCTTCCATGGAAATTGTATTTTTTCCATACATTACGGTATCAACAAAATTTTCATAAGATGGTGGTAAGGAACAAAGCAAACCTAAAGCTTGGTCTTCATCTTCAATTTTGACCTCAATATTTGCCAAATCCAAGAGAATTTTATTATAATCATCAATATGATTTATAATAGACGTTCCTTCATGCATTTTAAGAGTATGTAATTTCTTCTTAAGATATAAACGATTAGTTACGGATTTAGTCATATACCTTTTCTCCAACTTGTTCCATAGCCCGTCCGGTGTCGTTTCCGCCGCCACTTCTCTCAAGACCTCGTTGCTCAAACACAATAGAATTAATCCATGTGCTTTCTCCATGAGTTCTTCTTTTTCTTCTTTCTTCAATGTTTCTGCTAGAGCCATTTTCCCTTTCAAAGTTTTCACCAAACCTTGTTGCACCAAAATAGCCCTCATCTTTAGCCTCCATAAATTGAAATCATTTCTTCCATCAAATTTCTCAATCTCATACTTTGCCGCCATCGTAGATCGCTTTTACCCGGAGCTCTGATACCAATTTTTTATGACCAATGGCTCTTCCAAGCACAATCAATCGAGAATTGAAATAGAAATGAAAACAAATGTAAAACAGACACACACACAACACAAGGATTTATAGTGGTTCGATCAAGATGATCTACATCCACTTTGGAAGACGACGATAACGTTGCACTATGATTGGAACAAGGTTACAAGAGTATACACTCCTCTCAAGAACAAGACCTTACTCTCTCTTAAGAACACTACTCTTTCTCTCTTTGGAACTCTTAGTATCTCTCTGATACTTGGGATGATTTTAAGTGCTAACTAATGAAGGTATATATAGGTTCTCATGCCCACCTTCCCTTGCACAAAAAACAAATGGGCTAACCCTTTTTGAAAACAAGCAAGAGAATTAGTCTACCTTCTCTTTTTGAAAACTAAGAAATTAGACCATCTAGAGAGTTAGACTTTCTAGAAATTAGACCATCTAGAATCCAATACTAAGCCACCTTATTCAAGGCACATGTGTTACAATACATCGCCACAGGGCGTGGTGAAGCCCCGCGCACACCAAATCATAAATGCATCGCCACGTGGCGGGTTGAAGCCGAGCGCGCACCAAATCAAAAATGCATTGCCATGGGGCGTGCCAAAGCCCCAAGCACAACAAATTAAAAGAAAAAAATAAATAAAATCTGCCCATATTCTCCACCAATTTAACGTATTTGCCCCGCCGCACCAAATCAAAAATATATCGCCACAGGCCGGACGAAGCCCAACGCACACCAAATTAAAAAAACATTGTTACGGGGCGGGACGAAACCCCGCACACACCAAATTAAAAGAGAAAAATATACCCGATGCGTAGCACGGACACAAATCTAGTCTTATTTTATTTCTGATGAAGTATATATATAAAAGCTCGGTTAAAGGTGAAGTTGTGCATTCCAAGTTAATAGCGCCTCAAAAGTAGCGGTTTTTGTCACCCTTTTGCCGTTTCCTTACCCAATTAAAATTGGTGAAGTCGTGCCCATTATTAATTTAATCTTGTGCGAATTATAGAAATGGTCACAGATGCCGATGCAGCCCACGAACCCTAAGCACAAGGTTTTTGCGTATTAAGAAATATCACATACATAAGTATGTGCAGGCATCGAAACTGTGTGATCAAACGCACATATGGTTCAAACAACTGACCACACAACCAAGGGGCAAGTATAACCTATACAGGATACTATATTAAATACAAGCCAATAAAGGCATCATCATAATAAGGGCAAAGAGGAAAAGTTACCACGCTTTATGACCAACACCATAAGAGATGGTCATTGGTATCCATTGTTCTCTAAGATGCATTCAAATCATCTCATTAAACGTTCTACGGATGATTCTACAGATGATTTGAGACGGCTAAGATTGATAGAATTAGAAGGATAAATCTAACACCTCCATTTAATTGCAAAACTTTTCTCGGTTCTTTTAATGGTTTGATATGTCTAAGGGGTCGGAAAGAGATTTTTTGTGTTTATAATCCCATGACAAAAGAGTATGTTATTTTTCCTCAACCTAAGCAAAGCTAAGAAATGGTGGAATGGATTTTGTTATGTTCCTTCAACCAATGAGTACAAAGTGGTTTTGATGTCTAAGGTGCCCAATTTTGTGGAGATCACGGTGTACACCCTTGGCAGTGGTAATGGTTGGAGAAACCTTGGAAAATTCAAGATTGTAATGAACTATGTTTTCAAAGAATGGTTCTCTTCATTGGCTGCACTCAACTGGGAGTTTGATTCTGGTTTTTGATTTAGCTGATGAAACATTTCGTGAACATCTTTTGTTACCTCCTCCGCAACCAGCGTTGTTTAGAGATTTAGGAGTTTCAGATGGGTTTTTATTTTGTCGAAGTGCACTCAGATATTACACTTTTGACAATAAATGGGATTATGTTATATGGCTATATAAAAAAAAGAATGACAATGATGACATGAAAGAGCAGAATGAACAATACCAGTCGTCGGGATGGACAAAAGACTTTATACTTTCGGAAGGACAGCAACCATTAGCCTTTACGAAGAGTGGTGGTGTCTTAATTTATGGTTCTAACTATCTCTATACTTATGACAAACGCTGGTGGATTTTGATGAAATATTTCGTCAAATATTCTCTCACAAGAATACCTTATTTTCTTTAAAAGAACTAGGTGAAGAAGGTGCAAAGATAGTGCAGTGCCTGCAGGCAGTAAAAAATAAGAAGCGAAAAGGCCGTGATTAGCCAAGCAAGTGGCTGCTCATAATTCAACGGTATCTCTGGGTACATATATATGAACAGGTAATCTTCGTCTAGATTTGAAGAAATTTTATATATTGGTTGCTGCAGTTTGATTTTGGATAAGAAAAAATCATTTCGCAGTTCTACATTATCCCTTTAATAAAACTTTCCATCGACATTATCTGGGTACTGATGTTCCCATTAATCTGTTTATATATCCATTATCTATTTCGATTTTAATATTCTTTGTTTGGTTAAGATATTTCGATTTTAAGATCGCCAGTCGGGGGGTTTGACTAAAGAGTTCATGGTACTTCCTGGTGATGAAATACTAGGTATTACAAAGAGTGAAAGTGTTTTAAGTTACTCATCTGATAATCTCAATATTTACGACCCAAAAACTTCCGTCTCGAAAACACTGGACGAGTTTAACATGCAATTTGGTAAAGTATTGCGCCCTTACACTACAACAATTCTTCTAGTTTTCCCTCGCAAGAAAACGTTAGTTTCGTTGAAAGAACTAGGAGAGTAGGTAAGGAAGGTGAAAAAGTAATGGAGTCGGTTAAATTAAGAAGCAAAGAAGCCGTGATTAGCCAAAGAAAGAGCTGATGGTCATTCAATCAGATCTTTGGGCACATATATATGAACTGGTAATAATTTGTGTCTAGATTTTTAAAGATACGGGTTTCTGCATGTTGAAGTTGGATAACAAAGAACCATTTCGCAATTCTTTTCTTTTCAATTTAATTTAATTATCTCTTTATGCAAAGAGGAAAAATTTATTATAAAGTAGGAAAACTGCCTAACAATAATTGATTCTTTACTAGTACTCTTGAGAGAAATTCATACCAGGCATTAGTAATGCCATATACATGTTCTACTGAACTTGGCGAGAATTGTCTGCTGCATATCCTATGAATTATGAAAGAGAGTTTCACATCTCACCCTCAAAATACTCCCAAGTTTTACCTTGGCCAATGAATCTAAGATTCTACCTGGCATGGAAGATTCGAACTTCAGTTTAAGATTTTATCGTTAGCATTCGCAGTGAAAGGTTGTGTCTTAAGTTATAGTTTTAGGTGTCTCAACATTTGTGACAGAAAAACATTTACCCAAAGGCTGGTGGACTATAATTAATCAACATTTTTTGTCAAATATTCGCTCATAATTAAGAACTCGTTAGTCTCGTTGAAAGAACTAGGAGAAGAAGGTGCAATAGTAATGCAGTCAGTTAAACATGAGAAGTGAAAACGCTGTGATTAGCAAAACAAGCAGCTGTAAGCTGTTCATAATTCAATCTATCTATCTTTGTCTAGATATTGAAGAAACAATATTACATATGGGTTGCTGCGGGTTAACGAAAAAAAAAAACAACCATTTTTTAGTAGAGTGTTTTAGGGCTATATATATGCTAAATCGCCAGAAGTCGGAGAAGAAAATCAAAATTTGAGGTCTTAAGATTTTTGTAGTAATGAAATGAAACAAGATTTACAGAAGAAGTATATACATATATGCTAACGCCATGGAATTTAAATAAAATAACCAAGAGAAGGAAGAACACTAAGACCGAGCACGACGTTATCAATATGAAGAGACAGAAGAAAAGAATGTAGAATGATTAACACATCCAACAATTACAAATTTTTGAACCGAGCCTAGGACTAGGACTAGGTACAGTGATGACGGTTTAGAAAGGTTTGGACGGGAAGGCCGAAGGCCGCATAGATGGACTGGTGCATTATTAGACGTCCCTTCGATTTAGGATTGGATGCGTGTGCGTCTGCCGGTTTAGAATTCCGTATTTATTTATTTTTATAACACTTTATTGTAGAACGGAAATGCTATTCTAAGTCCCATCCAATGCCCCACTCAGCGCCCAAATGACGTTGCGAAACAGCTTGGCAGAAAAAGAAGAAAACACGTCAGTCCTCGAATTTAAACTTGTTTGACCCAAAATTTGGCGGAAACCCAAATGTTTCTGAAATTTGAATTGTTATTTTTTCTTTAAAGTCCACTTTCTTCTGATTCTTTTATCAATTATGAGGGAAATTTCATTTCCTGCTCATGAACTAAATAGAAGACTAAAAGATACTCCCATTGATAACTAACTAATGATGCTCCTAAACGAATTAAATGAAGAATCTTTGAAGGCAAAAGGAAAGGTGAGTTAAAATTTTCATTAAGATATGACTAATTTAACGTAAATTTTTCTATTTGGGTCTTAGATATTAGAAGAATTGTTAGGGTTTAAATAATTCAATTAAAAAGATTTTTGTTATAGGGAAAGCTGATTTGTTTAGGGGGAAAGAAGTTTAAGGAGAAAGCGTACACTTTAGAACCATTTATAAGGGGAACTATTTAATAAAATTTTTGTTATACACATCATTTATATAGCCAAATTACCCTCCGGCCAACATCGTATCCAATAACATCTTAATGGAATCTTTACCATCATTACCCAGTTAGCCACCCATCCTCTGTGGATTAAAGATTATGAAAAAGAGATACGAAATCCTAAGGATTAAAGAGCATACAAAGAGTTTCGTCCGTTTTCACTTGCATGAACCGCATCAAGGTCTCTTAAGAGCATACCAAGATTGAAAGAGGCATATTATATGAATATGAGATGCTTATGAGACTTATTTGATTCAGGACCTTTCTTAATCAGATCCTCTCTATCATCATGTGAACAGATTAATAGTACTAGTACGATCATGTCCAAATCCTCCAATAACGTACGTAGAAGCAAGAGTTACAAGGACAAATGAAACCAATCTACTTTATGGAATTGAGCGCAACCCTGGAATCTGCCATCTCATTGCATAACTCTTTGACCTCATTATCCTTTTCTAGCACAACTTGCAAATTACATGTTTTGCCGACGTACTTTACCTGGGCAAAGTCAATAGTGGACAAAGGTATCTGCAAGTTCAAATGGATTAAGCATTCACGGCTTATTTCATGCTTGGTTATAAACAACATAAAGTAATTTCTTGTTTTCATTTCATAAGAGCAAAAAAAACAAAAATTAATCTTAAATATTGTAAGCAAAATCGAATTCCATCACTCATACTTATCATCTTCATAATTTATGTCGTTTGTTCCGAGAAAAAGGATGAATGATAGGATTTAATCACAGAAGTGGTTTAGGGTTAACACAAGAGTTGTGGGCAGAGTTGTAAATATCAGTATTTTGTTAGGGGGAAAGACAACTTTTTATTCCTTCCCCATATAAACACAAAGTCAAATGAAATATACTATAGTCAAACAATTTTAGCTTTCCCCCTAAACAAATCAGCTTTCCCTATAACAAAAATCATTAAACAATCGTTGCAATCAAGTATAAACTGTGTCTTGTTCACTAACTGTTTGAACAAATGTCTAACATATTTAATGAAGTTTTTGATATGAATAAGTCTATACCGTACTTAATATTAGCGTTTCATTGTGACAGGAGAACTTCTATCACAAATCTGATTACATCCCTACCAAAGGAGATGGAGATGGAGTTGGACCAAAAGATCCCCAACTTGGCTTAGCATCCTTCTATCAATTACAATTTTGTCTCATTATTTTAAGTAATAAAATTTGAATTATATATGTTTTATGGCAGCAATCTCAAACAACATATGTCACACAAGATAGTGTCGTGTCCAACGGAGTACCAACACAAACGCCTATATACCAACCATGGGGATTATATCCGATTCCACATTCAAATTATGCAGGACCGTCGATGGTAAGATATTAGATAAATAACAATTTCTTATTATCAGTTACATCACTTGGTTATAAACTGGAAACTTTGATAGTTTGCAGAAAGAAAAAAATAAACTGAACTTCTTGTTGTGGTTATTTGTAGGACACGAATGCAGCGATTCTTATGTCTACGGTGCTTAATCCATGGATGTATGGAGGACAATTTGGTTAACCAAGACAGTAGTTCATTATATTGAATCTGGTGATGATTTTGATTTTTGGTGGGATGTCAAATGTACTCCGTAAGATGAGGTCTGTTGGAGTTGTAGAGAAGAAAAAGTAAAGGTCCCAATAATAATTGGAACTCAGTAGTAGTTACAAGTGTTACTGAGCAAAACTGTTTTAGTTTTTTGATTTGGAAATTGAAACTCACCCTTTGTTTTTAAATTATAAAGATACCTTCGTTGCATTTCTTAAAACTGTAATTACTGAGCAGTTATAGTTTGTGTATCTTTCATCTAGTTTTGGAACCTATTACGTAGCAGTTTCAGGATAAATATTCTACCGAGGAAAGTAGATCATCTTCGAGTTCTTAAATAAAAAAAATGGCGGAATGTCACAAGCTAGTGCATATACTATTTTGGGAGTTAGTTGATTAGTTTTCTAGTAGTTGGAGTACTCAGTATATAGTGCAATAGTTTACTGAAGTATGGAGATTATTGGTGCAGTTACCAAAGAATGGGTGTTTAATTCCCTGACTCATCTCCCTCCTTCCCTTATTTTGCATTTGAGTTGTCATGCATTCCAAATGGGAGTTTAAGTCCCATCAGATAAATTGGAAATGTGATGCTTCTCGTTGTGAAAAAAGACAACTAAATTTAGCATTACAGAGTACTTATACAAGTCTTAGATACATTCTGTCAAACAGTTATGGAGCAATACATAGTTACATAGATTTACACAGACTAAAAGCCTACTAAATCAGTTCTATTAAATAGAAAAAAGAACAACAATAAAAGTATTTGATAAGAATTTGGGTAACCATTACATTCACATTCGAAAGATCCACTCTTTTTCTGTATCTTTTGAAAAACTTCATCTTTCTCTTCATCTTGATTGTTGATGTTAAACCTTCCTTCAAAATAATCAAAACGGTAAAAGAATGAAAGAGAAAATAACTCCATTATTTTGAGTTGTTCATGAGCAGGAACTAAATTTTCCCTAATAAACGGATCAAAAGAAACCGGATAGGCGGATATAAAAAGAACATAAACATTCCAAATTTCAAAAAAAAAAAATGGTTTCCGCCAGAATTTTGGGTCGGAAGGGTTTAAATTTGAAGAGTGACGTGTTTTCTCTTTTTTATGCCAGGCTGTTTGACCACGTCATCTGGGCGCTAAGTGGGGCGTTGAACAGGACTTAGCATAGCATTTCCGATCAAAAATGCTTTATGCACCGAAACTGTGCACCGTGAAAACACACAGCGGATAGAGTGTGACACAATTATTTTTTTGTGGACCCCACATAATGGCCCACTCCCTGTTAGCTCCCCCACAGGGCGCCCCTAGCAGCCGCTCGATCCTTCCACGGTGCATCCGCGGTACACACACCTCGGTGTGTGTAGCAAAGCTGTTATAGAATTATAGGTAATTCTTATTTTAGAAATTTATACAAGACTTCTCGAAATAATTAATTTCAGGAATTATTATTTTATTTTGTTTAATTTTTATATTTATCAATTAATATTATTACATGAAACTAGTTTGAAGCCTAACAAGCTAGGCTCCAACGACATACTACTACATTAATTGAACAGGTTGTTGTGCTAGCCTACCAGCGAGCCTCATGGGTAACCTTGCCAAGGGAAGCCGAAGCGGGAGGGGGGCGAGATTGTGTCACAAGGGGGGCAAACTAATACTGACTTCCATGTTAATTCCTGCAATATTACGTCATTGGGGACTTGAACTTGGGACCTCCTGGAAAGCATGAAACTTCGGGGAACGGGGATGACCAGCTGATCTAGGGCCGTTTCTTAATTAACCTTTCTTTTAATCAATTTTGGAAATTGGGTTTCCGATCAACCCTATAAATATATTCCGTTCTCACAATTCTTTTTTGATCTTTTGAGACCTCTCCCCAGTTTCAACAAGGGTATCAGATGGATAGTTTCAACAATCTTCCCACGGAGATTATACCTGATATTCTCACTTATTTACCTGCTGAATCAGTTTTAAGTTACAAGCTAGTATCTAAAACACGGAGAACCTTTATTCAACATCCATCGTTCTCTAAGATGCTGTCGAATCGTCCCTATTATCATTCTGATTCTGGGGAGTTGGGTTTTCTTGGCTTAAACACAGATCTGTGCAAAAATATAGTTCAACTTTATTACTTTGAATATATCGACAATCAGGAGACACCCACAGATAAAATTAGAAGGATCAATCTACCACCGCCTTTTCTGTGTTGTACTTTTGTTGGTTCGATCAATGGTTTGGTATGTCTAAGAAGTAAGATAGATTATGCTCTTGGTATTTATAACCCCATGACCAAAGAATATGTTATTTTTCCTCGACCTAAGTTAAGGTCATTGTGTGGATTTGGTTATCTTCCTTCAACCAATGAGTACAAGGTTGTACTAGTATGTGAGCTAGAGAAACAACCCAATTCTGTAGAGGTCATGGTATACACTCTTGGCAATCGCAAAGGATGGAGAAATGTTGGAAAGTTCAATCGAGAATTTGACAATGTTATATACGACCATGGTAAGTTTGGGAATGGAGCTCTTCATTGGATAGACGATACAAGAATGTTGATTTTAGTCTTTGATTTGGCTGATGAGAAATTTCGTGAACATCTTTCACTACCTCCATTGCCAACAAGCAGTTCTTTATATTTAGGAGTTTTGGGTGAGCTTTTATTTTGTGCACAACTGTTTTCTTGTTCAGTAACTAGACGGTCGTGTTATGATATATGGCTACATCAAAAGAAGAATGATAATTATGATACAAAAGAGCAAGAAGAACACCGGTCTTCGGGATGGACAAAAGAGTTTACGGCTACATATAACATGCCGTTAGCAATTACGAATAGTGGTGATATCTTAAATTACACATCAAGATATCTCGATATTTATTATCGAAAATCTTCTACCTGGAAAAGGGTGTTTGATTTTAAAGATGTATTATGCCAAGTAGTCCCTCACAGGAACACGTTAATTTCATTGAAAGAACTAGGAGAAGAAGATACAATGTTTTTCTAGCACTTAGTTAAACCTGAGAAGCACTCGAAAAAGGTGTGATTAGCTAAACAAGCAGTTGTGTTCATAGTATTCGTTAATATGAACTGTCTCAATTTTTGAAGAATAACAAAGAACCATTTCACAACTCCTAAGATACTGACATTATACCGGTAATGATACGTTCGGCCGTTCATTTGGTGGGAGTGATATATTCTTGGGTTAATTAGTATTTGGGTCGTAAGTTTTGGTATGTCTTTGAGTTTGGGTCGTAAGTTTGTCCGTTTTTGAGTTTGGGTCGTTGACCCCGTTAGTCAACTAAGTCAACCGGTCAAACTGTTAGTGTAAGTCAACTTCAGTTAGTAACGTATTTACGCATTTTGTCGAGGCTCTAGAGACTTCGTTAGAAGTCGGAATTAAGAGTTTGACCCCATATTAGAAATAAGAAATAACCACCTTCCAAAAACACTTTAAAAATCCAGATTACGAGTTCAAATTGTCAATAAAAAGTATGCGCAAACAAGGTCACAAAACTGCGTAGCTACAGATTTCAGCTCAGGCGAGCTACTTTCCGGGGAACATATCTCCTAAACGATAAATCCGAGTGCTATGAAATTTTAACTCATTAAAGACAAGACATAGAGGAACGGTTTTCGTTAAGAAAGTGTCGTCTAATTCCCTACCTATTGGTACCAGTTTCGCAGACAACTAGGGGCAGAAAACTGTGTCAGAAATACGGTTTTTCAACTTTCATATCACAATCTGGTTGTCTGCGAAATTTGAAAAACCGGCACCATTAGGTAGGGAACTAGGCGAAACCTTCTTAATGAAAAACGTTCCTCTATGTCTTGTCTTTAATTAGTTAAAAGTGATTAGCAATCGGATTTTTCGTTTAGGAGATATGTTCCCCGGAAAATAGCTGTCCTGAGCTGAAATCTGTAGCTACGCAGTTTTGTGACCTTGTTTGCGCATACTTTTGATTGACCATTTGAACTAGGAATCTGGATTTTTAAGTGAGTTTGGAAGGTGGTTATTTCTTCTTTCTAATATGGGGTCAAACACTTAATTCCGACTTCTAACGAAGTCTCTAGAGCCTCGACAAAATGCGTAAATACGTTACTAACTGAAGTTGATTTAAACTAACAGTTTGACCGGTTGACTAACGGGGTCAACGACCCAAACTCAAAAACGGACAAACTTACGACCCAAACTCAAAGACATACCAAAACTTACGACCCAAATACTAATTAACCCTATATTCTTTCTTTCTATGGTTCAACATATATTTATTTGTTATATGTTAACCTAATTTCGTTCGAGTAGTGCAATGCATGTTTAAGTAGTTTATTGTTTTGGGTGAGTGGAATAAGTATATGCATCGTAGGGTTGTCTGATATTCCTAGGGTTTTGGTGCTCTTAGCGGCAAATTTTGCAGCTGAAAGTAAGTTCCGGTCAAGTCTACCAAAGTCAACCAAGGGTGAGTCCAAATCAATTTTTACTGAGAATCATGAGACACTTCTTGATACAATTATAAGGATCAATATAACACCTCCATTTAAGTGTGATATTTATAACCCCATGACAAAAGAGTGTGTTATTCTTCCTAAACCTACGATTAGTTTTGATAAGTATAAGTACAGGTGGAATGGGTTTGGCTATGTTCCTTCAACCGATGAGTACAAACATGTCGTAAGGTGCCCAAATTTGTTGAAGTCATGGTGTACACTTTTGGCAGTGGGTAATGGTTGGAGAAACATTGGAAAATTTGCAGCAGAAATATTTGCAGCCACAGACTCGGACTGCACCATAATGTTACTAAAACTTCTCTGATCAACCCACTCCAAAGAAAAATGAATGGCAAGAATTTCAGCGATGTTGTTAGTAGCACACCGAATGCCACCTCCTACCACCCATAAGATTCTAAGAACCACACCTGCAAACTCAAAACTAGGTGGGCGTGGATTTCATTTGGCATCAGCCGCAACACCATCACAATGCACCTTAAAGTTACACTCCTAACTTGTGAAGCATGTGTAATGCTAGTGCCACTGATGCTTATGAAAGGTTGGAGTAAATTGATTACTCCTGCATATAGCATACCGTTCGCATTTACAAAGAGTGGTGATGTCTTAAGTTGTACTCCTATCTAACTCAATATTTTTGACCCAAAATTTGTAATCCCCAAAAGGTGGGTAGTGGAATTTCAAGAACCAATTCGTCGAATATTTTGGCACAAAAAATAATTAGTTTTGTCGAAATAACAAGGAGAAGAAGGTACAAAAGTAGTGCAGTCAGTTAAACTTGAGAAGCGAAAACGTTGCTGTTAGCAAAACAAGTAGTTATTCCTAAACATTGTTATTAGCTATGTTTCTCGTGAGAGATCTGTTGATGGGACTTGGTCTAAGATAAGAGAAGAACTTGTGGCTCTTTCCTATGAAGAGTAAAAGGTTTTAGATTCTAAGTGCTCTTGTTTACGTCTCTTTGCAAATTCCCCGCCAGTATTTTCATGATCTCAAAATTCACTAAAGTGGATAACACAAATCCTAAACCCTAATCCTAAACCCTATCAAACTTATTGGACCCCGCTAGTAAACGGATTTATATATGGAATTTCTCGTATTCTTGTAAACAAAAATCAGCCCTATAATTATTACTCCCTCCGTCCCACTATTAAGTGACCTATTTGATTTTAGATTTTGTCCCACTAATAAGTGACCTATATCACTAAACAAGGAGATATTTCCAAAATTATCCTTTTAGTTAATTATAAAAAATATAAGAAATATGCATAATTTGATAGGCATGTTTATATTCGTTACGTAGGTGTTTTAAAATTCTTTTCAATGGTATGAAGTTTGCAAACATCCGTGGAGTAATTTGAGAGATAAATCATTTCTAAATTTCACTAGTTATTATCCATAAGGGTATAATTGTAAAAAATTCTTAAAAACACTATTTTCCTTGCTTGCCTTAAAAATTGTGCAAACTTAAACTAGGTCACTTAATAGTGGGACGGATGGAGTATCATATTGTGAAGAGATGAATGTGGTTAGAAAATCCTCTCTAAAAGTTTTATTGAACTTTTTAGTTTCTTAGATTTTCATTATAGACTCAAAAAGAGGGAAAGCTAGTATTTAAAGGCAATGATTGGTCAACATAACGACCAACACAAAGAGGACAGCTGGTGACCGGTTACCAGTTAGAATAACTAACACCTGCCGGTTATCACACACTCTACAGGAACACTTAAAACACACACATTTGAACCATTCTCTAATACATATTACCACCAATCTCTACAAGAGTTCTGCTTTCTTCATCTTCAACTACAAAGAAATCTTTGTTTCATCAACTACCAAGGTTTAGATGTGTCTCCCAGGCGAAATCATATCGGATATTCTCGCCTGTTTACCCGCGGAACAAGTTTTAGATTGCAAATTCGTTTCCAAAACATGGAGAAACCTTATTTAGCATCTATTGTTCTCTTCATTAAACGTTCTGCAGCAGCAGCTTATTCTACAGATGATTCTTCTGGTAAGCTGGGTTTTCTTGCCTTTACAAGTAGGGATCAACTTTACTATTTTGATTATATTAAGGATCATGAGACGGCAAAAATCGATAAAATTAGAAGGATCAATCTAACACCTCCATTTAATTGCAAAATTTTCTCGGTTCGTTTAATGGTTTGATATGTCTAAGGGGTCGGAAAGAGATTTTTTGTGTTTATAACCCCATGACAAAAGAGTATGTCATTCTTCTTCAACCTAAGATTAATTTTGCAAAGCATAAGAAAAGGTGGAATGGATTTGGTTATGTTCCTTCAACCAATGAGTACAAAGTGGTTTTGATGTCTAACGTGCCCAATTTTGTAGAGGTCATGGTGTACACTCTTGGCAGTGATAACGGTTGGAGAAACCTTGGAAAATTCCAGATTGTAATGAACTATGTTTTCAAAGGACACAGTATCTATCTGAATGGTGCTCTTCATTGGATGCACTCAACTGGGAGTTTGATTCTGGTTTTTGATTTAGCTGATGAAACATTTCGTGAACATCTTTTGTTACCTCCTCCGCAACTAGCGTTGTTTAGAGATTTAGGAGTTTCGGATGGGTTTTTATTTTGTGGAAGTGCACGCAGGTATGACACTTATGACAATAAATGGTATTATGGTATATGGCTATATAAAAAGAAGAATGACAATGATTACATGAAAGAGCAGAATGAACAATACCCGTCGTCGGGATGGACAAAAGAGTTAATAGTTTCGGAAGGACAACAACCATTAGCCTTTACAAAGAGTGGTGGTGTCTTAATTTATGGTTTTAACTATCTCTATACTTACCCAAAAGCTGTATCCTCGGAAACGCGGGTGGATTTTGATGAAATATTCGTCAAATATTCTCTCATAAGAATACCTTTGCGGTCAAGTTAGGTGCATCGCTAATTTCTCGCCACATTCACGCGTGCTGAGCTGGGGCAGTGATGTGGTCAGACAAATTGGATTTTATTCATTCCACGTATCAGTTTCAAGAGAGAGAAGTAAAACGAGTACATTATTTCTGTTTTCCTTAACCAAAGTCCACAACAACTTTCTATCTTTCATCTTTATATATTCGTCTTTCCGTGGCAACAATAATTTTTGAAGATCAGGGTTTGAATGATAAAACTAATAAAAAAAAAGGGTGGAAATGATATCAATTCAGTGATATGTTGAACTCATATTGGTGTTTTTTTTCTGAAGATGATTGTCTAATCTCCGTCATGGTAATCATCATCATAATCTCATAATCCTCCTCTTTAATTGTTGAGTTTAATTTCACTTAAGATGGTTTTTTTTTTTTTGATTAATTTGAAAGGGTTTGAATTAATTTGAATATTGAGTCTTGAAATTTGTATTTGGTTTGTATAAACTATCTAGGGATTTAAATTGAAGAAAGAAGAAAAAATAAAACTGCATACCAATTGGTGAGACTTGAGAGTGATAAGGTGGTGAAAATTCGAAACTGCAATGGAGCAATGTACAACTGCGCTTCCATTTTGAAAATCAGATGGTTGTGAATTTTATTATGTATTGTCTATGGTCTGCTACAAGAGCTTGTAATTCTCTTGCTGACAAGTGATAATATAATGTTTTGTAATCTATGTCTATTGCTTTGCTAAAAGAGCTTCCATCAGAGAACACAAAAATCTAATAGATTGAAAGACAGAATCCACCGACGATTAATCGACTTAATTTGAAGAAAGGTGATTGAAATCTGATGTTGTGTTTTCTATGAATTCTCTGTTGTTCTAACCCCGAGTCTTTAAAGGAGAACTAAGAATAATTTATTTTCGAAGTATTTCAGACTCAGAGAAACAGATTTCACTTTCATCTGAAAAATGGATGAACGGCTACGATTTAGATCTGCTTTCTCTCTCTTACCACCTCATATTTTACGTGTAAAATCGAGAAACTCCACATCGTTCTGCCACGATGGATGGCGTGGAAGTGGCGTGAAATAGGAGAATTTTCTAGCATTTCCCATAACTTTGTTTCTTTAAAAGAACGAAAATGATTTTTGAACAGCTTCTATAGCTAGCCTTTGTGGACAGCTGCCTAGGTGGTGTCTAGGTGGACTAAAAGTAAAAAAACTTTTTTGACTTGTTGACATTCTTCTCTTTCTCTTGCCAAACTCGAGTTTCAGATTGTGTAATTCATTCTTGTTGTGGTTTTTGATTGTTTGGAGATCCAAAAATTTAAGTTGTCAACCTGCTTCATGATGATAGCATACTTACCAACTCAGATTTAAATAGGAACAAGCACTTGATTTTCGTATCAGCTTAAGCTCATATCAGTTTCTACTTAGGTGGGAAAACATGTCAGTTTTGTCTTTCTTGAAGCAATATATGTAGCATCGTTTCACAAGATCAAAAAAAAATCTATTACCCCAAATAAAGTTCAAATCCTTAACTTTAGTAAACCCTGATACAACCCACTTTGACTAGTTATTATTCCAACTCCTATTATTCTATGTTGTTTCCAAATCAACATTTGCCGTAAATCAATTTGGGTTTTTGTAATGTAGTTAAAGAACCCGATAACAATCAAACCCCGCACTATAAATCATAATTAGTTAGTTTTCTTCTAATTCTTGAAGAAGTATTCAGAAAGGAATTGTCGTTCTTTCGTAAAGAATGGGTTTTGAAGGACTTCGTTGATACATTAGTCATTTGAAATACCAAATGAAATTTCTTAGATTGGATTAGGGATTTTGCATCCTGTAAGAACGAAGACGGAGTTAAGTTTTATTAAAAATTATATCCACTTTCATCATGTCCAGCACTTTGTTAACTTTCATCATAACGTCCACTATAAGGGACCGGTCATCATAACAAGCACTTGGTGCTATATGTCGACACCTTAATTTGAATGTATAAAAGGCTGGCTCTTTTCGTTTGTAAATCACACAAGGATAATGAGAAGAAGAACACTTCTGCATTTATATTCCAGTTTGCATTTATATTCCAGTTAACTTTTATGTTCTAATTTCATATTATGGTATCAGAGCGTGGTTGTTTTGTTCAAATTTTATTTTAGTAACAATGGGAACACCGTTGAATGAAGAAATTCCAGTCACGCCACCATTATCTTCTTCACGTCTTTCCAATCCTTTGTATGCTCTAGCTTCGAATGATGGTCCAGGGACAGTCATCACACACGTTGTTATTAAGGGATCCAACTACGAATAATGGGCTAAAGCGATTCGGGTTTCGTTGGGAGCAAAACGCAAACTCGGTTTCATCAATGGTAAAATACTTAAACCTACAACTGATTCTAATGATCTTGAGGATTGGTGGACGGTTAACTATATGATTGTAGCCTGGATTTTTAATACCATTGATTCGAATATTCGTTCTACTATTTCTTATTGTGAAACGTAGTATGAGTTATGGGAAGATATTCGTTTATATTTTTCTATTGGAAACGGTATTAAAAAATTTCAATTAAAATCGGATGTTGCTTCTTGTAAACAAAAATCTGGTGAGTCGATTATGGCCTATTATGGATGGTTAAAGAAATTATGGGATGATATCAATGACTTTGATGCTTTGCCCTCTTGATCTTGTTCTAGTTGCGACTGTGGTTTGAATGAAACCCTTCGAAAAAGATGTGAAACGGACCAGGTGCATGAATTTTTAATGGGTCTTGAATCTTATTATGCTAACACACGTTTCAATATTTTATCCATCGATCCATTTCCATCTCTTCACTCCGTGTACTCAAGAATTGCACAAGAGGAAGAGGTTCAACTTTATACCCAACGAAGGACTGAGGAAGCATCTCCAATGGACTTTGCTGTTCGTGGTAGTATGCCACAAGGTCTGAAATCTGGCCGACCACCTTTGAAGTGCAGTTTCTGTGGCTATAATGGACCTCTTGAGGAACGCTGCTGGGAGAAACATGGCTATCCTCCTGGCCGTGAACCTAGGCGTCCGAAAGCCACAGGTCGTGGAAAACAGAGCTTGAATACTGCTGATACAACTGCTATACCCAACGTGAATTCTATCATGGGTGAAATGTCTGCACCTACCAATTCTATTTGATTAACTGGTAAGGGAGTTTATACTTGGATTGTTGACACTGGTGCTTCGAATCACGTTTGTTGTGATGAAAATCTATTTGATTTATCTCGTGCCATAACTCCTATTCACGTTGGATTGCCTAATGGTGCTACTATAAAGGCCACAAGAGTAGGGAAAGTTACTTTAATCGATTCTTTGGTTTTGAAAAATGTGTTATTCGTCCCTTCATTCACTTGTAACTTGCTCTCTGTTTCACAACTTCTATCTTCTCGAAAGTTAAGCATACAATTTACATTCTCTTACTATGTTGTACAGGACCTTGTCTTGAGGATAAAGATTGGTATGGGTGAGCTTATTGGGCAGCTTTATCATTTGCCTATGAGGGAACCAACTCGTGTTAATGTTGTTCATGGGAAAGACATGGCAGATTTATGGCATAAATGGCTCGGCCATCCTTCTAAACAAGTAATGGAGCTACTACCTCAAGTTTGTCGTAGTAATAATAACAAGTTGGATTTTAAAACTTGTGATATTTTGTTATCGGGCTAAACAAACTCATAGTATCTTTCCGCTTAGTGAAAACAAAGCAGATGGTTTGTTTGATTTAATTCATTGTGACGTTTGGGGTCCTTATCGTGCAAATTATGCTTGCAATTCTCGGTATTTTATGACTATTGTGGTTTGTTTGATCCTGCTCGTTATTGACGACTCGTGGGGCGTCTAATTTTTCTTACCATTACTCTCCCTGAGCTTTCTTATGCGGTTCATATATTATCTCAATTTATGAAGCATCCAAAGAGATCTCAATGGGATGCAGCTTTGAGAGTGGTTCGTTATTTGAAATATCGTCCCGGCCAAGGTATTTTACTTCGGGTTGATTCCACTCTAGTTCTTGATGTTTATTGTGATGCGGATTGGGCAAGTTGTCCAATTAGTAGACGTTGTCTTACTGATTATTTTGTATTCATTGGGAACTCTTCTATCTCTTGGAAAACAAAGAAACAAGTCACTGTTTCCCGCTCCTCTGCGGAAGCGGAATATCGTGTCATGGCCTCAGCTACTTGTGAAATTATGTGGTTGAAGAATTTTCTGCGGAGTCTCGGTGTGGAGCATGTTGCGCTTGTATCTGTTCATTGTGACAGTCAAGCTGCTCTACATATTGCAAATAATCCGGTCTTTCATGAACGTATGAAACACATTGAAATAGATTGTCATTTTGTACGGGATGAAATCCTCAAAGGTACTATCGCTCCTGCGTACATTCATACTACGGTGGATCTTGCTGATATTCTTACTAAAGCTTTGGGTCGTCAACAATTTCAATCTCTTCTTGCCAAGTTGGGCATTTCCAATATTCATGCTACAACTTGAGGGGGTATTAGAATTATATCCACTTTCATCATGTCCAGCACTATGACCACTATGACCACTTTCATCATGTCCAGCACTTTGTTAACTTTCATCATAACGTCCACTATAAGGGACCGGTCATCATAACAAGCACTTGGTGCTATATGTCGACACCTTAATTTGAATGTATAAAAGGCTGGCTCATTTCGTTTGTAAATCACACAATGATAATGAGAAGAAGAACAATTCTGCATTTATATTCCAGTTAACTTTTATGTTCTAATTTCATATTAAGTTTGATTGGAAAACAAAGATAGAGATAGAATGAGATTTTACAGATCTGATTCTGAAAATAAACTAATCATTTTTAATAAATTACCAGAGTGAACATTCAACATTTTCATATTTTCTTTTGTTTTATCGTCCAGCTAGATGCCACATATGCAGCTAGCTACAAGAGCTGTTCCTAAAGGCTGTCTAAATAGCACGGTTGCTAAAACAAACTGGATTTTTTTTGAAAATCTCTCGTTCCCTATAAAATGAGTTATTATATATCTCCAGAGCTCTTGTGTTTTCTTCACCCGTGGACGTCACCAAAGTTTTTAAAGAACGAAAACATTCTACGTAGCAAAAAATATGATAGTCAAAACGAAAGTTGAAATCCTTAGCCGGAACTTTTAATTCCATTAATTCTTCCGAATGCACATTGTAGAGCTGGATAGTAACATGACCATTTCCTTTGCTGTTAAACCTCCAATGCAGAATTACCTGGTTTGAAACAATCAAAATACTAGTACTAGAAGTAGGAGCAGGACTATCTAACTCTCTTGGGAGATTGAACTTGATAGTTTCCTTAACCCAGACGTGTTTAATTGTGTAGTCTTTCAATATATGTATCACAACCTTACCGCAATAAGAATCGAATTTCTCCATACTTGAATAACAGAAACATCCCTCCAACAAAGAAAAGTCACCGTTATTATAACTTGAAACAAATTCCTCATCAACCGGAAGTTTAATCATTCGAAACTGCTCATCATTTAGATTGAATAATACCAGAGTGAGACGTTTGTATTTTTCTTCTTCTACAAGAGATTGGTGGTAGTCTTCTTCTAGTAAATGGAAAATAACTTAGTGGGCGCCGTTTTGGCCATGGGTTATTAATCCGTCTCCAATCTCCATGGAGATGGTTTAGTACTACGTAGTGTAAGAATGTAATGTTCGTACTCATCCTTATTTTGAATGATACACATCACCTTATATTCATCCCTCAAGATGTCGTATCCAAATAGAGTTTCTTCAACCATTAAATCATCTTCCCCTGTATTAAAACAAGAGACGATGATTAACTTCTCCATCCTACTAGGGTTACAAATTTCAAGTGAGAAATAATTCTTTTCACCATAACAATGTTCAGATCTATGCTCCGAAACTAAACCATTATAATAACAGTAACTGTTCATATACTCGATACCCTTATAATTGTTTTTTTGATAAACAAGTTGCTTGCAATTGTGAGTATTACCATGTTCCTCTCTCTCCAAATAGTACGATATGTTCTTGTGGTTATTATCCAGGAAGGTAAGCATGATTAACGGCTTCTTTTGAGATGCAACCATGTGATATTTGTTGAACTGTTGTAGGTGATTGTTAATTAAGTAAAACCATAACTTAGATACACAACTAAATCTGATCAAAGATTTAGCTGGTAATTTATATAGTATATGTAGAAGTATGTCTTCATGAATATTGTCACTACTAAACTTCACCTTCTTCTCCATGTTTCTTTTTATTATAGTTAACTAATTGTAAGGTGTTTGCTTTTTGAGTAAAACAAAGTAATAGTTACGAAGAAAAAAAAAGTTTAAGCAGAAGACAAACCAACAAGAAGTAGAGGTACCGCCAGTGCTTTAGTTTTGAGGAGCTGCAGTGGAGGAGGAAGCATCTATGGAGTCCTATTGCTCTCTAATGTGTGAAAATAAAATCAATAGTCTGTCTTCCAAAAGAAAGGAGCTGTATATGATACGGAGTAGAATATAGCCTTAAAAATACAAAAAACTTCCTGAAATATCAAAATTCTTTTTCCAAATTTCTTTTTAGTATAGGCAAGTCATCGCAAGTCACTACTTTTTTGTTCGTTTTTTTTTTATCTCTTTTGGAAACACGCACTACAATAAAACATGATTTAAGCAACTAAAATCTTAGCAAGCACCCAAAATTTTGGTCTCTTTAAGAATCAAGCTACTAAACTTGCGACCATCAAACTAGCAGCTCGGTATTCATATATATCCACTAACTTGTGCAACCACATAGAGTAGTTTAGTCGGTAAAATGCTTTTCAAGGTAAGAATATAGCAACCGCCGTTTTGGTTTGGTAGCTACCTACTTCGAGCTAGGATGACCAGCGATTCAATTAGTATTTGGTTGGTCAAACCTATCTGAGCGACTAAATTTAGCGACCACCCGTTCATTAGAGAGATTATATGAGATTTTCAAGCAACTAAAGCTGCGACTACCGGATTACTAGGTCGCTCTTAATATATATCCACTAATTTTAGCGATCCCAATAGTTGTTTTGTCGGTAAAATATTTTTCCAGCTAAATATATAGCAACCACTTTTTCAGGGTAAGTAGCTACTTACTTTAAGATATGATGACCAGCGACTCAAAATGTGTTTGGTTGGTCGAACCTGTTTGAGAGATTAAGTTTAGCCACCACCCGACCATTAGAGAGAATCTGGGATTTAAATTTTTATTGAGTGGTTTCAAGAAGTCAACACGTGGCGGAATATCTTCCATGGTTTCACTTGAATAACTTCAGTAAACAAAGTTCCCAACAAACACGTGAAGGATAAGAGTCAACAACAACCAGCTCCTTATTGGACCGACATAAAAGTGGCTCTTATTTTAACATCTTAAAATAGTGGTGGGAATTTAAAATGTTGTTCCAATTTAAAACGAATGCTGGGTTGTTGGATAAAGTGGCAATCCGTATGAGTTTTATTCTTGTGTTAATATCCGTTGGATTATATATCTTAATTCTCTATTGGCCAGATTTATGTCATTAGGATCATAATTTGTGGTCGTCGGATAAAATGACAATCCGCATGAGTTTTACTTTTGCGTAAATATATCCGTTCGATTAACAATTTAGTTAGATTAATGTCATACAGATTGTGATTTTTTTTTGTTTTTTTATAGGACCGGCGTGGGATTTGAACATCTAATCTATAACATGAGAGTTGAACCGTTGTCGAACTGAATTATTTCTGGTTGGTTACGGATTATGATTGTTATCTTTAAAGCAGATATTTTTTTATTTTAATCCATCCAGTATGTAATTAAATCTAAACAATTCGTGATTATTTCGTTAATATTTGTAATCATCAAAAAATTTCTTCCCATATGTAATTGAACTTTACCCTTATTTCTAGTAAGGGTAATCTGGTAATTTTCACAGTCTCCATAATATTTATTGCCTTTATTTCTAGGAAGGGTAATATGGTGATTTTAACAATTTATAATATTTAGTTTACTTTTTTTTAAAGTAATTATCTTCTGTTTTAATTATTTTAGAGACAATTCAAACAGAGCTTTTGGTTGGCAACCTAGCAACAAGCTGGTCACCAACACCCCTTTGAATGACAATACCTTCTAAAACCCTCTTCTGCAACATTTAATAAGAGTCGTCGTAAAGGTATAAACACTTCTGCTAAATTTTTCTCATTTCTGCTAATTTTTCGCACGTCTGCTAAATTTTATTCACGTCTGCAAATATTAACCCACTTCTGTTAAATTTTACTCAATTCTGCTAAAAAATTATTTCGGTATCCGATTCTGCTAAATTTTTCTAACTTTTGCTAAAAACTATTGTTGTCTAACACCCCCCACTAAATTCTAGAAATTTAGGCATTTTGAGATTGGGTAGAAATATCCAAATGAGGGTTTGTTTAAGGCTTCAGAGAATATTCTAATGAAATCTTACTGTAATGGTTCATCTTTACGAGTTTCTATGATATATCCTGCAAAATTTGGAGTGAGAACCACTTCGTACACTGAAGGTTCATGGTTCATATGCCCTTGAACCAAATTTAAAGTCAGGTTATGCATGCAATATGTCAGAATAGGGATTGTTTAAATTTTTGGGGAATATTTCGAAGGAATCTTACCCATAAATGGATGGATTTTTTGTTCTTAATTACAAGTACTACAAAAAAACTTCGCTTTAGCGACTCTCTGGATTCCGTTGGTACAGTACTGTTTTTAGTGGATGGAGCTTTACAGTAACCAACATGGCAACAGATATGCTCTGTGGTTGAAGGCTTATTTTCTAAAGATTGTACCAACTATTTCGCTGGAACAGATATCTATCGACCACAGTAAGGCGACTCAAGTCATAATTAGCACAAATTTCTAGTAACCATGGACTATTGTTGGTAGAGTACAAAAAGCGTTGTTGCTAAAATAGTTAACCCATAAATTAATTCGCTGCTGAAGACTTATATATTGTTGGTAGAGGTGGTCAATTATAAAATGTAGTCAGCAGCTAAAGGATTTGACCCACCGAGTTTTAGTTGTTGAACGCGTCGGTTCAGGATTGTACCACTACATAATTCAACGGAGAAGAATTTTTTCCACTGAATATTAGTTGCTCAAGAATTTAAGCTTCTGTTGCATTGTATGGATAAGAGTTTCAACCTCTCATTTTTCAGTTGGCTGAAGGTTGTTACCACCCCTTTCAAGATGGTAAAGGTCTCTAACCGTTGTTTGTTCTGTTGGTTCAAGAGTGTAACCACCTCTTTCTAGCTAGTCAAGGTCTCTAACCACCGTTTCTCCAGTTGGTTCAAGGTTGTAACCACCCCCTCCTTGGATGGACAAGGTGTCTACGCACCATATTTATGGCTTGTTTGGGGTATTTTGTGATGTTGGTCGATGGTTCCACTGATTGTATATTCTGTTGATAAAGGATTTAAGCCTTTGCTATTAGTTTGCAGATTAAAGGCTCGAACGACAAGCAATCCTGTCTCGTCACTAGTGTTGTCACTCAAAGCCTCATCCCGATACAGATATTTTCAGCACAGTAATAATAATTATAAATCATAAAAAAGATAACATTGCTAATAGTTATATCATTAATTAGTATCCAAAATATTTCCAAAAGATGATTGTTTTTCATCCCAACATTGTCCCGTGAGACATTTACATCCCAAAATACGACGCCAAGAGACATTTACATCCCAAAATACGACTCCAAGAGACATTAATTTACATCCCAAAATACGACTCCTAGAGACATTTACATCCGAAAATATGACTTCACATCCCAAAATACCGCAAGACTCCAACATATTGTATATCCCAAAACAAAATCCCAAAAAAACTTCATTCTCTAAACGTTAGTTCTATGACTATACTGTGATTTATAAACCACATTCATGTGAAAACAAGAACAATTAAATGAGTACTTACACTGACATCCACGAGCTGTCAATCAAAAACTAATACTCCATGAACTCGCCATCCTCCATGTTACCATTCACAATTCCTTCATCAGCATCTTCCATATCCATATTCTCACAAACGCCTTCATCTGCCTCATCTAGTGCTTCCTCTTCCTCATCCAGTGCATCTTATGACATGGGCTCACGACCCAAACTCACAAAAACCTCGTTTAACAACTGCATCACTTTAGTACCTTTGTTTATGGACTGTTTCTTCAATCGTTCAATCTCCTTTGCTTGTCTTTCTCTTTCAGAGTTAGCGGCATCCATCTTTGTACGCATTTCAGCCAATTGTTCCTAAGTTTTTGAATAATAACATGCGGAACTAACCTTATCACGACACCTTTTTATGCCATATCTCGAGGAAGGAAGATTTGCGTGATATATGTATTCCACTGACTTGTCAAGTTCTCCTCTTTCCACTTGCTCTAGCATTTCTTTCATTTTTCCCTACCATCAGTCATCAAATAAATCAGTCACCAAACAGCAAAGCAAGTAACAGAACAAAATGTACATACTAAAAATATTCAAATATATTGAAATTAAGAAGATCCAAACACTAATTTAGTCCATATACACATTGCTCCGAGCAAACCCATAGATTCTTCATCTACAAAATTTTAGGGTACATTTTGCAGAAAACTTAAATTCATCTACAAGCCCATGTTTGATTATGCTAATTATAAGTCTAGCCAGTCTAGTGCATGAAACATTCCTATGTGCAATTCAGGTAATAGTGTTCCACATGTAAGAAAGCAACCCAAGTTCACTGTGGAACGACAAATATTGTATGGACAGTACAAACTGGATGCTCCAAATCAAATTTACTATTTTAACAATCAATATTCACTCTACAAAAACATAAAAATATACCTTGATAGTTTCACAAGTAGGATCGGTAGACTTCTTAAACTTATGAGTCGCATCAAACATCGTGATTGGATCAGTGGGTTCTCCATTTAACACCTATAAAAACACAACATAGGATAAGAACATAGTGATACACATAATACAAACTATAAGAAAATAGACAGCTCTACTTGGCTAAAAAAAACGGGACGCAAACTGCTGAAGATAAGTTTACCCTGCTATGCATTGTCTGGGCAAAACTCGTCGGACCATTAGAATGCTTCAGGACTTGACTCTTTTAGGCTGTGCTTGCTTGATCGGATTCAGTCTGTTACTCCAATATGAATATTGCAAGTTAATTGCAGTTTTAGACTTTATGAAATAATGAAATCTTAACCAGAGATGATATTTACCTGAAACTCCTCCATTTTGAACACATTGCACATAGATGTTAGTCCTCCATGTTAGTACAGTTCTTGGGAGGGTTCACCAGTGCCTTGTCATAATCCTTGCCACATTCTGACCTATAGTGTGCACTCAAGCCAGATATGTATCCATTGTATGTAATCCTCATTTTGTTCCTTAATAATTGTTCTGTTAAGTCATCATCAGGCTCAAGTTTGAAGTGATCCTGCAGAATTAAGAAAATTTATTGTTATGATATCAAATCAACACTTTGAAAACAGAGAAGAAAAAAGACGGAAAATAGTTTATGTTGTTTTATTACCCTCACTAGCTGAACCACCCTCTTGACATTCTCTCCGGGTACGTCTTTGAAGAAACGCGCTGTAAGGGGGAAGTTCTCCCGCTGCCTTACCCACATACCAATAGCCAAGTTAAACAGACGAAGACGCAAACCCACAAACTGCTTCTTGGGATTAAGAAGAATTACAGGTTTACTATCACCGAACTTCTTTCTTTGAAAAAGCCACAAACTACTTCTGTTCACATTTATTATTTCCGAAATCAGACAATATTCAACTAAAATAATGAACACTTATGATAAAATATATCCGAAGTGAAGTTAAATACTATAAGTCAATAAAGATAAATAGAAATCAAGTAGAATTACATACTATAAGGCCTTGTTGTCGCAACTTCATCTCCTGCTTGGATGGACTGGTCATGGCTATTTGACGCCCCTTGCGATGGATGTCTACAGTGGTTGTTCAGCTGCATTTCTGTCTTAAATGTGGCGCACTGGACAAGGATCTAGAGAGTGAAGGAGTACATTGGTCTACTTCAGCTGACTGCTGCCTTCTGTCATTGTCCCCTTCCAGTATTAAGGAACGTCTCAAAGGATTCTGCGCTTGAGGTGTGTTTGGATCTACCCGTCGGTTTGATGGAAGAGATAACGGAGTAGCAGCAATTCCAAGTCTTTGTTGGGAGTATCTAATTAGGGTACTGCCATTTTCTTGCTCCCTTGGAATATCTATTCCATGTACATCTGCTGTTTTTCTCCCTTGCGAATTAATTCCACTTGATTATGCAATTAACCACTTACATAATTAGCAAATCAACATGAAGTAACTGAGAAAATGTGAAAGAAATGTATATTCAATTACCGTTTTTTGGCCTAGAACTTCGTGATAATCCCCCTCTAGCTCTTCCTAATGTAAACACTACAAAAAAAAAGGTTACTACAACATAAACAAGACCAGATGAATGAAATACTTAACCATATTCACTGTTAGAAAACCCCAAACTCCAACAGTGATATTTGAACAAAGTATAACAAAAAATGTGAGAAACAAATGTATATATATATTTCATTACCGTTGGTTGATGGCTTTTGTCTTGCAATTGGACTTCTCTCTGGCACGGAATTATGCAAGGGATCGACTCGCCTACTAGATCTTCGTGATAATCCTCCTCGTCCTCTCATCGTAATGACTACAGCAAAAAAAAAAAAAAAAAAACATAGATTACATGAAAATCAAAATCAAACCTGAGAAAAAGTTACATCACTACAAGAAAAACACCCAGTAACAACGCAGTGAAACAGTTGTCGAATTGGTATGACAACAGTTCTTCATACGTTGTGTATCAGCGTGTTGGATTCTTGTACAAAATAAGCTTTCTCTGTAAGCAATAAAGCCCCATTTTAATTTAAGTTTTTGATCAAGTAACTCATGTTTTACCAAAATAAAGACGCACTTAACCACAACAGATGACTATTAATGACAAAATCAACCACATCTGGAAAGAAAAACAACAATACTTCAATACTAACACTTTATGAAATGGATCTGTGCAGCATATGATAAATTTAAAATCAGTGCAGCATATGATAAATTTAAAGTTCTATAAAGAAAATCTTCGGGAGGTGTAACCATTTCAGATGGGTTTAGCCCACACAGATATTTTACAATACTCAGAATGCCTATGCATCAAAAGTTGAAAAGGTAACACAACATGGCAAAAACTATGACATATTCAGGACTTAAAGGAGATCCTTAATCATCTTTCTTAAAAAAAAAAAGAACCCCAATCCATCAAGGGTCAAATAAACAATCAAAAAAAATGCATATTCAACAACCCCATAAATCAAGTGATTGAGAATATATAAGATCTACACCAAATCCAAATCTTAGCATAAAACAGTAAATCTCCAAAATCTAACAAAAATGAAAATAAATGAATAAATATGATCCACTAAGAACACCCATTTCAATTCCCCTATAGTAAAGGTGAAATCTTATTCTCCCTTTCTGATTGGTCTTACGCATACATTCATAACGATAATAAAAATCAAACCTTAAATAGGCAACATTATGAAATCAAAGGAAAAAAATTTGAAATCCTCATTTTTCAACTCAAGATTGACCGTCACAGTTGAAATCGGACCAGAAAATGATCTCAAATACGCATGCAATTGCACATTAACAAAACCCCTAATTGTTTTCTTCAGAAAATTCAAAAAATAAAATGAAATCCTCATTTTTCAACTCAGGATTGAGCATCACAGTTGAAATCGTACCAGAAAATTATCTCAAATACACATGCAATTGCAGATCGAACAAAAGCACTAAATTTTTCTTCAGAAGTTGATAAGAAATTATCACTGCAAAAACCTGAAATCGAAAGGAAAAAATCAAACCTAGCTAGATGAAAAAGAAACCTGAAATTGAAAAGAGAAAGGGTTTCTTTATAGAAAAAATCTAAAAAAAAAAACTACAACTAAAAATCATACACCCTAAAACTGAAAATCAAACTAATATAAGAGAAATTAACACATAAGATAAAGGGTTTCTTCAAACTCACCAAGGGACTAATCTGATTTATTCTCTAACTCACCGAGAGAAAGGGTTTGAAAGGAAGAAAAATATACTTCGATGAGTTTCTGAAAGGGGAGAGTTCTAGTAGAAGAGAGAGGAATATAAAAGTTTTCTGAAAGGAGTTTTGAGTAGAAGAGAGAGGAATAGATAATTGAGGTATCTTATCTTTTTATTTTTTGCGTTTTTTATTTTTTTAATAAAGTGGAGGTTTATTAAGAGATAAATAAGATTCGTTTTTTTAGTTTGGGTAAAAACATCCAACCAGTAGCTTTAGTAGTTTGAAATTGGGTGGAAATAATAGTACCCCAATTTTCCATTGAATTTGGGCGGGAAGAATTCCCTCCAAAAGGATTCTTATAATTTTCCCTTTAGCATTGCGAGCGAAAGTTCCCTCCAAAACATTCTACATTTTTTACATGTGTGGAAAAATCCTCTCTCGCATATTTGTTGTTTTGAATTTGGGCGGAAATATATTTCGACAAAAATTTGTGAAATCTATGTTGGAAATCGGGTACCAGCGGAATGGTTTAACTGGAAATTGGGTACCAGAGAATGTCCTGGAAATCAGATTAGGTTTTCAAATATGAAATTTTATCTCACACTCTGCTAAGAGGCGTTAACCCCTATACCGTAGTGATAGTGGAAACGATTTTTCTGAAAAAGGAACTAAGTTTTTCAAATTCAGTTACGTAATCCACAAGACCGTCGTGATTGTGACCGACTTAGTCGAGTGGGTTCATAAAGCATGTGACTCATGCGGGTTAACCTAGGAAACTTCGGTTTAACCTAGTATCTGAATGACTCCTATATATTAGTCTATTCGTAGATAACAAATCCAGTGTCGTATTATGATGCATGGCTTCGCAACCTAGTTCGTTACCCATCATGATTTCTATAATCTTATGGGGTCATGTGTCACTCAGTTTCTTTTACCTTATTGTTATATATATATATATATTACTCTGATGAGTAACTTTTAGTTCAACGGTATTTGTTGGAGGTATTGTTGCAATCAAATTTAAGTTAAATAATGTACATTATACCGTTGAAGTATCGAATTGACTTTGGTTATAAGAAAATTCACATTCTCTAACAATGTCGTAAACTGCATGTTTAGGGTTTAGATGGATTTCATGTTAATCGATTTCATTCAATTCCACAAAACATCCTTCGATCTAACAAGTTGAACCTCTTATACATTAATAAATAATTTTCATAATTGTACATACCAGAATAAAAATGAAGTTAGTAGATACAAAGCTAAGTTGATAAGATATAAGAAATATACTTCTAACGCGTTGAATCTTGTATATCATTTATAACTTTCTCAAGTACGCACTTTCTTAAACTATATTACAATGTCGTGCAGACTGATTCGATCCATAACAAGTGAAAACGAGTTCCTGCATGCAACGATGCACGATTTTGCAAAGTCTCGAATCGAGTCGGACCCGAGTTTCTCGTCCAGATTAACTGGAGACGAAATATATCAGAATTTAACATCACAGGTTCAAAAATTACCAGCGTTAGACCCGAGTTTATCGTCCGGATGAACTGGAGACGAAATATATCAGAATTTATCATCACAGGTTCAAAGATTACCAGAGTTAGACCCGAGTTTCTCATCCGGATGAACTGGATACGAAATATATTAGAATTTAACATCACAGGTTCAAAGATTACCAGAGTTAGACCCGAGTTTCTCGTCCGGATGAACTGGAGACGAAATATATCATAATTTAACATCACAGGTTCAAAGATTACCAAAGTTAGACCCGCGTTTATCGTCCGGATGAACTGGAGACGAAATATATTAGAATTTAACATCACAGGTTCAAAGATTACCAGAGTTAGACCCGAGTTTCTCGTCCGGATGAACTGGAGACGAAATATATCATAATTTAACATCACAGGTTCAAAGATTACAAGAGTTAGACCCGAGTTTCTCGTCCTGATGAACTGGAGACCAAATATATCAGAATTTAACATCACACGTTCAAATATTACAAGAGTTAGACCCGAGTTTCTCGTCCGGATGAACTGGAGACGATATATATCAGAATTTAACATCACAGGTTCAAATATTAGACCCGAGTTTCTCGTCCGGATGAACTGGAGACGAAATATATTAGAATTTAACATCACAGGTTCAAATATTACCAGAGTTAGACCCGAGTTTCTAGTCCGGATGACATAGAGACGAAATATATCAGAATTTAACATCACAGGTTCAAAGATTACAAGAGTTAGCCCCGAGTTTCTCGTCCGGATGAACTGGAGACGAAATATATCAGAATTTAACATCACAGGTTCAAAGATTACCAAAGTTAGACCCGAGTTTCTCGTCCGGATGAACTGGAGACGAAATATATTAGAATTTAACATCACAGGTTCAAATATTACCAGAGTTAGACCCGAGTTTATCGTCCGGATGACATAGAGACGAAATATATCAGAATTTAACATCTCAGGTTCAAAGATTACAAGAGTTAGACCCGAGTTTATCGTCCGGATGAACAGGAGACAAAATATATTATAATTTAACATCACAGGTTCAAAGATTACCAGAGTTAGACCCGAGTTTCTCGTCCGGATGAACTGGAGACGAAATATATCATAATTTAACATCACAGGTTCTAAGATTACCAGAGTTAGACCCGAGTTTCTCCTGCGGATGAACTGGAGACGAAATATATCATAATTTAACATCACAGGTTCAAAGATTACAAGAGTTAGACCCGAGTTTATCGTCCGGATGAACTGGAGACGAAATATATTACAATTTAACATCACATGTTCAAAAATTACCAGAGTTAGACCCGAGTTTATCGTCCGGATGAACTGGAGACAAAATATATCAGAATTTAACATCACAGGTTCAAAGATTACCAGAGTTAAACCAGACTTTCTCGTCCGGATGAACTGGAGACGAAATATATCATAATTTAACATCACAGGTTCAAAGATTACCAGAGTTAGACCCGAGTTTCTTGTTCGGATGAACTGGAGACGAAATATATCAGAATTTAACATCACAGGTTCAAAGATTACAAGAGTTAGACCCGAGTTTATCGTCCGGATGAACTGGAGACGAAATATATGAGAATTTAACATCACAGGTTCAAAGATTACCCGAGTTAGACCCGACTTTATCGTCCGAATGAACTGGAGATGAAATATATCAGAAGTTAAAATCACAGGTTCAAAGATTACAAGAGTTAGACCCGAGTTTCTCGTCCTGATGAACTGGAGACGAAATATATCAGAATTCACGTTCAAATATTACAAGAGTTATTCCCGAGTTTATCGTCCGGATGAACTGGAGATGATATAAATCAGAATTTAACATCACAGGTTCAAATATTAGACCCGAGTTTCTCGTCCGGATGAACTGGAGACGAAATATATTAGAATTTAACATCACAGGTTCAAATATTACCAGAGTTAGACCCGAGTTTCTAGTCCAGATGACATAGAGAAGAAATATATCAGAATTTAACATCACAGGTTCAAAGATTACAAGAGTTAGCCCCGAATTTCTCGTCCGGATGAACTGGAGACGAAATATATCAGAATTTAACATCACAGGTTCAAAGATTACCAAAGTTAGACCCGAGTTTCTCGTCCGGATGAACTGGAGACGAAATATATTAGAATTTAACATCACAGGTTCAAATATTACCAGAGTTAGACCCGAGTTTATCGTCCGGATGACATAGAGACGAAATATATCAGAATTTAACATCACAGGTTCAAAGATTACAAGAGTTAGACCCGAGTTTATCGTCCGGATGACATAGAGACGAAATATATTAGAATTTAACATCACAAGTTCAAAGATTACCAGAGTTAGACCAGAGTTTCTCGTCCGGATGAACTGGAGACGAAATTTATCATAATTTAACATCACAGGTTCAAAGATTACCTGAGTTAGACCCGAGTTTCTCCTCCGGATGAACTGGAGACGAAATATATCAGAATTTAACATCACAGGTTCAAAGATTACAAGAGTTAGACCCGAGTTTATCGTCCGGATGAACTGGAGACGAAATATATTATAATTTAACATCATAGGTTCAAAAATTACCAGAGTTAGACCCGAGTTTATCGTCCGGATGAACTAGAGACGAAATATATCAAAATTTAACATCACAGGTTCAAAGATTACCAGATTTAAACCCGAGTTTCTCGTCCGAATGAACTTGAGACGAAATATATCAGAATTTAACATCACAGGTTCAAAGATTACCAGAGTTAGACCCGAGTTTCTTGTCCGGATGAACTGGAGATGAAATATATGAGAATTTAACATCACAGGTTCAAAGATTACCAGAGTTAGACCCGAGTTTATCGTCCGGATGAACTGGAGACGAAATATATCAGAATTTAACATCACATGTTCAAAGATTACAAGAGTTAGACCCGAGTTTCTCATCCGGATGAACTGGATACGAAATATATCAGAATTTAACATCACAGGTTCAAAGATTAACATCGTTAGACCCGAGTTTATCGTCCGGATGAAATGGAGACGAAATATATCATAATTTAACATCACAGGTTCAAAGATTACCAGTGTTAGACCCGAGTTTCTCGTCCGGATGAACTGGAGACGAAATATATCATAATTTAACATCACAGGTTCAAAGATTACCTGAGTCAGACCCGAGTTTATCGTCCGGATGAACTGGAGACGAAATATATCAGAATTTAACATCACAGGTTCAAAGATTAACAGATTACGAAATATATCAGAATTTAGTGAAATAAATATCACGGAGACTGTGAAAATGACCAGACTGCCCTAATCGGAAATAAGTAAAGTAAATTTTACTGACTGTGAAAATGACCAGACTTCCCTAATCGGAAATAAGTAAAGTATCAGGGTTCTGCATATGAAAGACATGGACAATCTGACAGAGAGGATTGCAATTACAATGTGTAAACTAGAAAGAATATTTCCCCCCTCTTTCTTTGTCGTAATGATGCACTTGCCCATTCATTTATTAGAACAAGCAAAGCTTACTGGTCCCGTTCAGTATTTTTAGATGTACCCGATTGAGAGGTACAATAGTTTCACCTTTTTTCTGTTTATTAGTTTAAGTTGACTTATCGGTTATGTTTCACACAACTGTTACCTCACTAATATTTCTTTTGTTTTACACTTCAGGTATTTGCGTACGTTAAAGTCTTTTGTGGGGAATAAAGCGTGTCCCGAAGGTTCGATGGCTCGAGGATACCAGTCAAAAGAAACTCTTGTACTTCTTTCGTGCCACTTTCATAGTGCAGATACAAAGTTAATCAACCTGAAAGAAACGATGATGATATGGAAGAATATGGTGAGGAGTTGTCTATTTTCAGACAGAGTGGTTGGCCCATTGGATCCCCAAAACCGCGTTATATCAAAGAGGATGAACTGCACCAAATTCAACTCTATATTCTTCAAAATTGCGATGAAGTGAAGGAATTTGAGGAGTATGTTTTCTTTCTATTCTACGGTTGTTTTAGTTTTGTTAAACGTTGCTTATAATTCTCACTAAACTGACAATGAGCGCATGGCGGAACTTGCTGGTGATAGAAATGCCAACAAAAGACATGGCAAAGAATTTTCTACTTGGTTTAGAAATATAGTGAGTACTAGAATACGAATAAAAAATGTTTTATATTTTCAATAATATTGTAATGTTTTTGATTTTGCTGGGGTTTCTTTGCTAATTTATGAGCAGATATACCAATTGCAGCGGCAGATCGGTAAGGTGAGTACAAAATTGTATTCTTTGGAAGGAGGTCCTTATCGAGAAGCCGCGTCTTTCAAGGGCTACATTCTCAAAGGTTACAGATTTCATACAAGATACTGGGAGAAGAAAATAAAGACACATAATAGTGGAGTATTTGTTAAAGGGGAAGATGATGATCAGCAAGAAGAACCTGTTATGGATTTTTATGGAGCATTGACTGAAATTATCGAGGTGCAGTATGTTGGTCAATTTCGAGTTCTTCTTTTTAAGTGCGAGTGGCGGGATGTTACTGAAAGGGGATGCAAGAAAGATAAGTATGGTTTTACTAATGTGAATGTCGATAGAAGTGCTTGGGCAGATGAACCTTTTGCGATAGCAAGAGAAGCAGAACAGGTTTTTTATGTAAAGGATGATTCAAACCTCCTGTGGCACGTGGATATAAGAACACAACCTCGCAGTTCTTTTAATGTACCAAAAAAGGTTAATGCGGAGGAGGAAATTAGTATAGACTACTCGAGTCCAGCTGTGGCGTTTCAAGAAAAATATTCAGGTTTTTCGATCAATGATTTGGATGATCAGCCGCATGAGGATGATAATGACAATTTTTCTTGGGACAGGAGCGATGTTCCGATTGAAACCGTCGATTATGTCACAAAAGTAAATAGTCGAAGGCAAGATGATGATGGTGAAGATGATCTTGAAATAATTTATACTGATTCTAGCGATGAAGAAGAAGAGTTTTTATATAACGACAATGAAGAAATGGATTGTGATTAGTTTCAGTTGAGTTTAATTTCACTTTCTTCCTTCCTGTTTAACTCTTTAACTAAATGAGATGCTTGCTTAATGTTGAGTCGAATTGTTTGAACTGCTTTGTAATTTAGGCATCTTATGAACTTCTTAGCAATTTGGCCATCTCATGCACTTAATTAGTCTAATGGTGGGATATGGATATAGAAAGTGGAGAGTGGGGTGCCATACTTGATGTATTCATATAGGAGACAGTCTACAAATTATGAATGTTTTGCGCGCGCCTAATCGGTTTGATTTTGGTAGTTAACATTTTTGTCGATATTATCACAATTTTTTGTCTGTCGAATGCTTTTATTACTGTGTCAATAGACCTAGGGGTTAAAATTCTAGACAGATGAAGTCGTGCATAGAATGTGTCTATTGTGAATTTGTTCGAATCTCTTTGATGATGTAATGTTATACAGTAATTCTGTATAAGGGAGTTCTTGTTATACAATGAATTTATAAAAATTTGACAGTTCATTTTGGCCAAAATGTCTATCTACAAGATAATTATTGAACCCGCCAACGCCTTGTTTTATTAAAGTTACATTCCTTTCGCTAAAGATTCCTAACATTTTTTTTTGTAAATTTCCACAGCCGGATGTCGTGGCGTTAGCTAATTGCATCATATTTAAGGTTCATGTACAGTCGTGGGCAACTCCAATTCAGGATCCATCCACCATGTTTTAGAATATGTGCTTCATACTCGTAAGATCCTAATTTGGCTAGTTTTTGTTTGATGAAGTTATGGAGAAGAAGACTAATTTCCCTAACCTTTTGTTAATATCCTAGAATATTTAGATAAGTATATATTCAATATTTTGTATGTAGAAATGGGTATGAAATTACATATAATTTAATGAAAGTATTGTAATTCTGGACTCAGTAATACAGAAATTCTGGTCTCGGTAACAAATGACTGGTATGTACGTACAAAATCCATTTTTGTACGTTGGATTACAGATTCTGCTTGGTGTAATTTTGCTTGTTTCTTTATAAAATTAGGTGTTGTATTAAGACCACTTGTATTTTATTGTAATGATAGGCTTATTTATGTTTTGTCGATAATTATTTTTTCACGAAGAAATCAATTCACATCAAAATGCTAAAATCTTGTCTAACCTTAGACAATATATTTCTATAAAGACCCCAGCCCAAAATTTAGGCACGACCATCCATGACAAACCACCATCAAAGGACCTAATTAGCTATATTGATTTGGTGGCTACTTCCAGTGGCTCAAAGTATCTAACTTCCTGTAAACAACGCAATTGGCAATGGGACTTGCTAAAGCCTAATAGTGATGCAACAAATCTGTTGATTGAAATAGTTATCTTCCAATGCAGGGTTTCGGTGGGTAAACCAATTGGATAGAAGTATCCAGCATCTAGAGAATATTTTAGTGCCAACAGATTGTGGTTGAAGGTTTCTAGTAACATCAATAATATTCTGATTGGTGCAGAGGTCTTCCAAGATCATATTCTTGTGGATATAATCGGTGACCAGATACATATAGCTTCTAGTGTACTTTATGGTTGGCGAGACATGATGTCTGAAAGCTAATAGCGGCGCATATACATTTCTTGCTGCTGAATTATCGTCGCCAAAATATTGAACCGACTGTTGTTGCTGAAAAACAACTGTGAAGAATTTTCTAGCCATCGATCTTGTTTTCGGTTGCAAGTAATGGTTAGTAAAGTATTTCACCAACAATAGTTGGTAAGAAAACAGTCGCTAAAGCCAAGTTTTCTTGTAGTGAAGGTTTTCAGCTTATAGTGGTCCACTCACGGCCATGTTTCGATCTCGGAGCCAGAATATGCATACAATATGCCAGAATAGGGTTCGTTCTCGCATATTGAAGTTCGAATCAATACTGAGCTTCATATTAATCGATTTCGATGGTGTAACATGCTAAGTTTGAAGTCAAAACCCTCTCGGACCTTTGTGGATCATACTTTGTATGCCGTTATATCATATTTGAAGTTCTAATCAACACTAAGTTTCATATTTATCGATTTCGATGATGTACCATGATAAGTTTGAAGTCAGAATCCTCCCGGAGCTTCTTGGTTCATAGTTTGTATGGCGTTATACCACATTTGAAGTTCGAATCAACCCTAAACTTCATATTTATCGATTTCGATGATGTATCATGCTTAGTTTGAAGTCAGAACCCTCCCATAGCTTCTTGGTTCATAGTATGTATGCCGTTATACCATATCTGAAGTTCGAATCAACCCTAAGCTTCATATTTATCGATTTCGGTGATGTACCATGCTTAGTTTGAAGTCAGAACCCTCCCGGAGCCTATTAGTTCATAGTTTGTATGTCTTTATACTAAATCTGAAGTTCGAATCAACACTGAGCTTCATATTTATCGATTTCGATGATATATCATGATATGTTTGAAGTCAGAACCCTCTTAGAGCTTCTTGGTTCATAGTTTTTATGCCATATTTGAAGTTCGAATCGAGGAAGCTTCGAACCGAGCGGAAGTGCGATGTGTCTGGAAACTCGGAATCGTAAATGGATTCGAGTACCATTCTGATCGCCTCTTTCATGATCTTTTCAGCCTCGGAATCACCTACTCAAGGGACAGGCCTGACGGCAGGCGATGGACCCGCGTCCACTCAGAGGATCCTACGCATTTCTCCGACGTGTGCTTTATTTCTGTCTTTACCCAACTAAACACAACTCTTCTTCTCATCTGTTGTAGGGTTTGGTGGCCCGAAATTGACTTGGCTTCGCCAAACTCATCTCTAGAGACAAGAATCAGCGGAAGCAAGGGTTAGTCTACTTCAAGGGTGGGTTTGAGGACTCACTCGTGACTCTCTAGTTGATTTATTGCAACGGATTTTCTCTCGAAAATGGGTCATTCCTCAGTTTGAGAATCCTGCTGATCCCTAGAAAACCCTTCAGACTGGTCGTCCGAGTAGGCGACAGTCACAATCCTTTGGAGAAGGAAGTTAACTGTGGGGTAAATATAGCCGACCAACGAATCTGGTGGTCGACAATCATTCGTACTTTAGAAAAGTTGTCGCGGCGTGGAAGCTTCCCGAGCAAAAAAGATAGTAAAGGCGGCTAGCGAAGTGCATCTCATTCAACTATGATATTTCCACATGAGTTAGCGAGCGAAAAGAGAGTCTCGAAATTGCGGGATAAACCAAGAACCCTGAATTTTTCCTATCAATACTGAGCTTCATATTTATTGATTTAGATGATGTATCATGTTAAGTTTGAAGTTTGAACCCTCCTGGAGCTTCTCGGTTCATAGTTTGTATGTCGTTATACCACATTTGAATTTTGAATCGACATTGAGCTTCATATTTATCGATTTCGATGATGTATCATGCTAACTTGAGTTTACCACTGTGAACTAAAGCTACTTCATGATCTGTATGACTTTTAAAAATTACTTCATGACCTATGCGGCTAGTCGAAATCCAAACCGGAAGCACAAAGAGAAAGCACAAAAACACAAAGAGAAAGTACAAAGAAACACACCAATTATCGATTTCATTTTTCATTTTCCCGATTCATTCTTATTCATTTTTTGGATTTTTTTATATCAAAATGTCGATAAGAATGTCCTAAATTTATTAATATTTTGTTTGGATTTTTTTTTAATGTCAAAGGTTGATAATAAACCGAATATATGAGTTCGTAGTAGCACAAAGAGAAACACAAATACTTCAATCCGTATGACCATAACAAATACAATCTCAATTGTCAGATTCTTTTCTCAATCCGTATGAGTGGATCAAATGAAATCTGGTCCGATAATTTTGCAATCCGTATGACCTTCTGCCGAAATCCCATCATATTTCTTTCATTTGAGATTGGGTTTTCTCATTGATCCAACGGCTGCGAATCCCACTCTTCTTTTAACTAAAAAAATACTACCTTATCTATTTTCTGCCTCATCTTCCACTTCTCGGAGTCCCCTCTTCTTTTTGTGCGACGAAGATATGAAATTAAGAGACGAAGATCAAGCAGAAATTGGAGGTGATAATGTTTCTAAGATGGGGTTGGAGTTAATTTGAGTTTTAAAGTGTTGATGATGGTTAGATCTCTTGGTGATTCTGTAGAATCTCTGAAGTAGGATGGATCGAGAGCTGTGTTGGTGATGCTGTTGAAGAATTAATGGGTTTTATTTTGAATCCAAAGAACAGAGAAGAGGTGATGATACTGGTGGTTGAGAAGGAACTAGTTAGGGTTTGATGTTGTTGTTGGTCAAGATTGTGAACTCGGTAAAAGGAATTTGCAAGAAAATTAGATTGAGTTTGAGTTCCGTTTGTTTCGCAATCGATTGGATGAAATGAAGTTGTATGGGTTTATGGTGGTGGTTGAGATCTAGGAAAATGTTGACTTCCAAAAGAAATTTAAGAATGAAACCTACACGAGCAATGAAACACAATGTTTGACGATATAGAAGTCACACAACACCGAGTTGGAAAAACCCCTCCAAGGTGAAGGGTAAAAAACCACGGGCAAATCTTCCACTATAACAATAATGGGTTACACACAATTCTCCCAAATTTGGGGATAACAACAACCTCAAGGTGCCTATAGCACTTGGATATCAATTTGCCTAATTACACTCACCCCTAAGGATGGATCAACAATTCATTCATATATAATATGAGATTCACTATCAATTTGAGAATTAGAAGTGATTTGAGATACTTACTACTAGGGTTTGACAAACCCTAGAATTTTCCCCTTTGAAGAGATGTGGAAATTGATCAATCAATTCTCCACCACAACAACCAAAAGATCCTTCAACAAGAACCCTTTCTTCTCCTCTTCAAGATTTCAATCTCACCAAAAATTGGTGGTTTAATCTCTACCTCACTCACTCTCTTTTCTTCTTCCTCTCTTTCTCTTTCTTCTTCAAAACAAGAAGAACAACCCGTGAGAATGAAAAACATTCTCCTGATGCCTTTTGTTAACAAAACACATTCACAAGGCATGTGTTAAATCCCTTAAAAAGTTAAGGGGATACCTCATTTGTTGGGCCATAAGGCTGACCCCAACAATCTCCCCCTCACGACTTATGGCAAGGTTTGCTGCAAAATACACATGCTTGTATTTTGGTAGCGAATCATATAACCGTTGTTGGTCAAGATATGTAATTGAGATTGAAATTAGGGTTTGATGATGAACTGGTAAAAGGAATTTGCAAGAAGAATTAGATTGAGTTTGAGTTCGATTTGTTTCTGCAATCGAAGAATTGGGAGTTTGCTGCTGTTCAAATGAAGTTGTATGGGTTTATGGTGGTGGTTGAGATCTAGAGAAAATGTTGACTTCCAAGGGTTTGAAGAAATTTAAGCTGCTACTGATGTTGGGTGATGCTTCTGATGTATATGGTTGATGGGTTATGTTAATTGAAGAAAATAATGGGTTGATGACTAATTAAGGGTTTGATCTTCTAAATCAGTTACAGGGTATGATGTTGTATGAGACTTAATTGATGGTGATATATAGAAGCAATTCTCGTACTTCTTCAGGTATAAATTTTTGGATACTTTTATTTGTTTCCAATTTTAATAACTGAATTCCGTTTTTCATCTTGATTTGGCCAGGCCTGTAGTACGATCAAATTTGTTTTGCTGATTTGGTTTTTTTTCGTGTTAAAGGATGCAGAGCTTACCAAGTATTGGAAGGATCAATTGATTGTGATAAAATTACTCCTGAAACGGGTCAAAGGGTATCTCCAATAATCCATGTGGATAGGAAGATCATTACGATCAATTGTTCAAAAGGGATGTTGCTCAAACCATTCTAGTTAATCTTAAAAGATCTAATTAGTTACATAATTGGAAGAGATTAATTTCTTTTTAGGTATTATGTAGCTACAGCAAGTAGTGTGTTTGATATAAATTCTTCAGAGTTTGTTCTAAGGTTTAATGTTTGGAGCTCATTCTTTAACTTTTGCATCTTGTATCTTTTATCTACTCGATGTTTAAAGCTGTGGAAGAACAAACATTCGACTGAATTTTGTTACATCGGGTCAATTGGTTGAAGTGTGTATGAATAAGTGTTCATCATCATGATCTTAGTAGCTTTCTTTCAGAAAAGTCTACTATTTGTGGATCGTTAGTGCTGTGTGTAGCTGGTGATGTGCCCCCCCTTTAAGACTTTCTTGTATGCCATGTCTCAACATGATCCTATTTGATGTTGTTTCTTTTGTGTTGATCGATTGGTTGGCTATGTGGAAGAGACTAGTTGTTACGTATTATAAAAATCCTTTCATGTACCTAAACATTGGTATTTTCAGTAGTGAACTCATATGATTACATCAACCCAAACTATTTTAGTTGTGCCAGCAGAAATACCTGCCTTTTCAAGTTCCATATATCGAAGTAAAAAAAAGAACAACACCTATTTTTTACTCTTGACCTCAGTTTGTTTTTGGTAAACTGAATCTTCGTTCAAATATTTGAATACTGATATTGTATCATTTGGAAACCTTGGCATATGTTATTCGTAGATTAAGCATTTGGTTGCAGCATCGGTAGCTTTTAAGGGTATTGGAGGTGTTCTTTTCATCTTTGGTAGCTCTCTCGGAGCTTATTTTCTGGTTTGTATTCTTTGTCGGCTTCCTCTCCCTTCGAATCAAAATACTTATGTCTGTATTTTTTGAACCAACTTAGTAGTTGCATATGAATTTTTTGCCTGTTGTTTTTAGGTCAGCAAAGCGCAAAATGCTCATAAAGGACTAAATCCATCAAGGGCTAAAGACGCTAAAGGTATTTCAGTTGCGCTTACAGTAGAAGTTAGTCTTTTGATATAGTTGATATTGCATACAAGCTAAGAATTGGGTACTTATTTAAAGTACGTTATCCAGAACTTCTTTTTGGAATTATTTATCTGATGGGAGAACTTCCTGGGAATTTAAAATAACTTTCATAGCTATCTATTTGAAGGAGAAGTCTTGTTTTACCGCTCTTATCATCATAGTATTTGAGATTGTTGAAACAATATAGTTTATGCTCAGCTAGATCTTGGTATGCGATGCATGATGATGGCCTTGCACCTCCTGTTAGTATATCAAGACTATTGCTTCATTATAAATCCAATTCCAATGATTTGAATCCTTCCTTTTCTGATTCAGGGTACAAGGGTCTCAGGTGAAGATGTCATTATTGGAAAGACCACTCCCATTGCACAGGATGATGCTCAACAAGTACAAGCTTCCCGTTACACACGTCGTGACCACAGTACCATCATGTAGCTTTTTGGTTATGCATTTCTTACTGTTGGCATGATAGCAATATTGATCCATTCATCTTTTGCTTTTTTTCTCCAGTTACTGCATTTTGAATGAACATTCTGGTTATTCTATAACTTTTGTTTTCTCTATTCTTCATAGCAGCTACATAAGCTTGAATTTTGAATTAGTTGCTTGCTTTTACCATGTGTATGCAAGCAGATATTAACCAGCTCAGTGAGCAGCTTCGTCGAGGGGAAGTCAACTACACACCCGAAGAAATATATTCAATGGTTGTTGATCCACGTGGTATTGGGGATAAGCGTGCTCTCAAGTCAAAATTTGCCACCCACTTCAATTTATATGAGAAAAATGAAGCACAGATGACTGCTCTCCAAGAATAGATGGACTCTGAAAAGAAGGAAGTTGCGAAGCAAGATAAATAAATCTCAAAGCTTAAAAGTAGGGAGCGTAATCTCAGAGAGAACTTGAATGAGGTTTTCAAGACGCTTGGTTGGGACCCGGTGCCATATGATATAGAAGATGAGTCTTCAGACGAACTTGAACATGAAGTTGATGATGGATTTACTTGGGATGCTGTGCTAGAAGATGAGAATGACTATGCTGGGGATGATGATGATTTGCAGTTTGATGGATGTGCTGATGGCAATGATGACAATCCAGAGAAAGAATTGTCTGGCGAGGGAGAATAGTCTGAATGTTGATGGATGTGCTGTTGATAATTAGGAAAAAATGATATACTCCCTCCGTTTCAAAATAATAGGCAGGTTTGTGTGAAGCGGAGGGAGTATTTTGAATGTGCAGGTTTTTTTGGTGAACATACAGGTCTAAAGCCTTTCATTGCCTCGTTTTGTTACCTTTTTGTTTGGACCTGTACGTTTCTTCTTCTTCTTTTTTTGATTTTCGGGTATGGCTTGCAAACCAGTACGTTAAATTGATGGTTTTGTCTTTTTTGTAATAAGTTAACTTGCTTGGATGGGGATATTGAATTACATATCACGTGTAATGAAGGAGTGGATTTTATAATTAGAAGTGGATAATTATAATTATATAATCTTAATTAGTAATTAAATCCAGTATTGATTTTTAAATAGTAATTAATTTTCGAATTTTCTAAACCACGAGTACAAAAATTCGTTTGCTTAAAAAGTTTAAGCAACCAAATTCCGTATTTCATTTGCTCCCAGGGTTCTTGGTCTAGGTATTAAGAAATCCTAATAAATTTGGTAGCTTAATAACTTAAGCAATCCACTTCAGGCCAAGTCGTTCCATGTATCTATTAACTAGGTATTTCAATCGCTCATAGGGTACTTGGTCTAGCTATGAAGCGATCGGCATTTCACTCGCTCTATTATGTTTGGTCTATCTATCAAGCGATCAGCATTTCACTCGCTCTATTATAGTTGGTCTATCTATCAAGCGATGGTTATTTTGCTTGCTCCATGGAGGTCGGTCTATCTCTAAAGCGATCATTATTTTGCTTGCTCTAGTAAGGTCGGTCTAGCTATGAAGTAATTAATAAAAAAGACGCTACATGATAGTTGGTTGATTACTAAAGTGATTGCCTAGCTTCTCTAGACTTTTACAAATCCCACCTTTTGCAACTCAAGAGCGAGAGCCAAATTAAGTCACTTAAAGGGTTAGAGGGACTTAATATGAGCTTTTGCAATCGAAAATGCCTGGTCGCTTAATCCAGTTTTTCTTGTAGTGACGAGAGGGGTTTTTCTGGAGTAAATTTTTGATGGGGGAAAATTTGGATGGGGGCATGGGGGACCAACGATAAGATGACATTTGTCTTTCCTAATTTGACAGTTTTTACAAATTTGTTTACGCCCAAATTATTCTTTCCCAAATTAGAAAAAATATCTTTAGGTATCCAAAAAAAAATATGACAATCCTAAATTAATGTACAAACAGATTATATAAGGAAAAAAAAATATTGAGTTTTTCCCAAGAGATACAGTATGTTCAGAATTATGGTTTCATAGCTTCATGAGGGAGAAGAAGTTGACGCAAACAACCACCTGACATAATGCAAATTGTGGCCAATGATGTAACTGTAATCGGTGTTGGAAAATCCAGGGTAACAGAGGATGAAAATAGAGATTGAAAAGAATTTTGTAACACAAGCTTCAAGCCCTTACGATTCTTTTCACCAATTATTTCGACCCTTCCCAAATAATTGGCGAGTACAATTGGTCAGTGAAATATTGCCTTCAGGATAGAATGAAGCCAAAACAACATTATTAAATTCAAGAGTTGTACTCCCTTGACCCAACCAAGAACACACAGTATTTTGTTTCTGAAGATGCTTAGAGAAAAAGAAATTTTGATGATTGAGATGGGAGAAAGCCTTCACTATTTAAAGAGGGATTCATGCCTTTTCGTGATGTCTTTTCATCACGAATAGACGCTTTCAACGGGCATCCATTAATGGTGTCTTTTCTGAACAAACCTAATGGGAACAGACAGGTTTTTGTAGAAAATTGTGGAAACTGAAATAGGTTTTGAATTTCAAAACCAGAAAAAAAATTCTACGAGACACTATCTCGGACTCTGCTAGATGGCGTTGCCCCCTATACCCCCATGACATGTCCTGTCAGGTCGAACACAGCCGGGAGGGGTATGCCCCCTGGACCCCCCCTTTGTAGGGGCAAACATTATTGAAAATATCTAACAATCTCCCCCAATTTTCAAAATTTAAAAAATCATAAAACAAAGTAAAAAAACTTTTAAATCAGAGGGGCTGCATCACCTAAGTGACTGCCTACGTACCCGAGTGGCATCAATCCATCGTAGTTCACGCTTAGTTGGGAAATAAGCATCTTCGTATAAATCAGCACATAAATGATAGGTATCTTTTGGATTTCAACCTTCACTTAGTGTAAGGAATTCAAAGCCTTATTGGGGTTCAGTGGTTAAACCAGTCTTGAACCAAGTACCCCATATGATAAAACCGGAATCTCAACACATACTGGTTTCTGTGATTGTGTGTTCTGTATCCAGCACATTAATGGCCATGTGCTTATCCTGTATTCATGAGTCTCTCAGAGAACGGTCTTTTTCTCTTAGGAAACGTCCTGATTTCCATACTCATATAGGTAAGTATCGAAGGTGTTTCTACGAGACACCTTGTAAAAGTTAGACTTATTAAGGATTTTCATCCATCCCTAATTTTCTTGCAGAACCATTGCACTAATTTGAAACGGGAAGTTAATTATTAGTGCATCATGACCACTTCCATAACTTGTTGGTACCACATTGAACCTTGTCTATCTTTTTCAAAACATAGGTTGGGTTTCTGCTATGGGGGTCAACTTTCATTAACATACCTTAGTTCTATTTCCCCATATTTTATTGAAAACACTGCTTTTGGTAGACTCTTTGTGAATGGGTCTTCCAAGTTCTTCTTTGATTCAATAAAGTTAACCGAAACTACTCCCCTTTTGAGTAGTTGTCTCACAATTTGATGTCTAAGACTTGCATGTCTTGACTTCCCATTATATGTCTTGTTAGTGACATTAAAAATTGTAGCCTGATTATCACAATTAATCAAGATTGAAGGAGTTGGCTTCTTCCAAAATGGGATCTCCTCAAGTAAGTTTCTAAACCATTCTCCCTCCTTACATGCATCCGTATGTGCTATCAATTCCGACAGCATTTTTGAATCATAAATGCAGCTTCTTGTAACTCCAAGACACTGCAGCACCTCCTAATGTAAATATCCATCCAATAGTCGACTTGGATTTGGATTCTACATCATTCCAATTTGCATCACTGTATCCTTCTAATACAGCGGGATAGCCTTGGGAATGCAAACCATAATCAATGGTTCCTTTCAAGTAATCCAACACTCTTGAAACTTCTTTCCAATTTTCAATTCCTGGGTTACTTGAAAAATGACATAGTAATCCCACTGCTTGGGATATGTCCAGTATTGTGCAATGCATGGAATACATAAGACTTCCAATAACACTGGAATATTCAAGTTGTGCGTGAGCACGTCCAGTGTTCTTCTTTAACTTAACATTAGGATCCAAAGGAGTGACGGCTGGGATGTCATCAAAATGACCATACTTCTTGAAAAATTTCTCAATATAATGAGATTGGGTTAAAGCCAACTCATTTCCCTTTCTTAGGATTTTGATTCCTAAGATCACATCAGCCTCTCCTAAATCCTTCATGTCAAAGTTAGAACTAAGAAACTTCTTTGTTTCTTCAATACGAGATATGTCAGATCCAAAAATAAGCATATCATCCACATAAAAACAGATAATTACACATCCAAAACTATCATGCTTACTATAGATACATTTATCCGCATCATTAACAACAAAACCATATGTCAAAGCCACTTTGTCAAACTTCTCATGCCATTGCATGGGAGCTTGCTTCAACCCATAAAGAGATTTGACCAACTTGCAAACCTTCTTTCCTTGGCCTGCTAATAAGAAACCTTCAGGTTGTTCCATATATATCTCTTCTTCTAAATCACCATTTAGAAAAGCAGTTTTGACATCCATTTGATGAATAATTAACTTGTGAATAGAAGCAAGTGCAATTAAACAACGATTTGAAGAGATGCGAGCAACAGGAGCATATGTATCAAAATAATAAATTCCATATTTTTGCTTATAACCCTTAGCAACTAATCTGGCTTTAAACTTATCAATGGTACCATCGACATTCATCTTTCTTTTGAATATCCATTTACATCCAATAGGCTTTACGCCTGGAGGTAAATCACAATATATACAAGTACCATTAGTCAAAAGTGAATTCTTTTCATTATTGATAGACTCTTTCCATAAACTAGCGTATCTGGAGCTCATAGCCTCGGCATAAGTTTTAGGGTCATCGTAAACATGCATAACATATTTAGTAACACTTAGAATTTCATTCTTACTACCTTCTACAAGATATTGTACCCATTCTGGACCAAAGCTTGTTGTTTTTCTTGCTCTTTTACTTCTTCTAGGTTCGATCTCTTCTACAATTTCAGAAGTATCTTCCACATTTTGGTTAGGAGAAGTATGTTCATCATTGTCATTAGTATCTACATATTCTAGACTAGGTAACAACGGGTTTTCTATAGGTTGCATTTGGGAACAATTCCTATTCAAGTTCTCAAAAAATTCCACATCTACAGATTCTATAATCTAAAAGGTGTCAAGGATTAAAAATCTATAAGTAATATTGTTAAGTGAGTAATGTACAAAAGCACATTTATAAGCCCTATTTCCTAATTTAGGTCTTTTAGGATCAGGCTTCCTAACATATGCTAAACAACCCCAAACTTTAAGTCTTGTCAGATTAGGTTTCCTATTAAACCACAATTCATAAGGAGAAATATTCTTATTTTTCAAAGGAACTTTGTTCAAATTATAACATGTAGATAACATTGCTTCACCCCACAAATAATTAGGAAAGTTAGAACTAATAAGCATAGCATTAACCATCTCTACCAAAGTTCTATTTTTCCTTTCAGCAAGACTATTTTGTTGAGGTGTATAAGGTGCAGTAAATTGATGAATTAAACCATGCTCTTGACAAAATAATTTAAATTCATTAGGAAAATACTCACCACCACGATCAGAACGTAAAATCTTAATTTTCTATCCTAATTGTGTTTCTACTTCTGCTTTGTATATTTTAAACATGTTAAAGACATCATCCTTAGATTTCATTAAGTAAGTATAAGCATATCTAGTGCAATCATCAATAAAATTAACATAGTATTTGTTTCCACCACGAGTCATATGGCTTTTCCAATCACCAACATCACTATGTACTAGTTCAAGCAATGAAGAATTTCTAACTACAGACTTAAAGGAAATTCTATGTATTTTTGCTTGCACACAGATTTCACACTTAGAGATGTTATCAAAATTGCAATCAGAAATTAATCCTAATTTTCTCATGTTTCTAAGGGAACCATAATTTACATGTCCTAATCTACCATGTCATAAATCAACGGAGTCAACAATATAAGAAAAACCATTATTTATTAAATTAAGTTTAACCATTCCATTACAATCATATCCTTGTACAATAAACACACCATTCTTGGACAATATAAACTTACTAGACTCACAAGTCGTCTTGAATCCTGCCTTCATAAAAAGGTCGCCAGAAACAAGGTTTTTCACAACATCCGGTACATGTAAAATATTAGTAAGAGTAACAGTCTTTCCCGAAGTAAACGGAAGTTCCACAGTGCCCTTTACAATTACTTTGCTGCGATAGTTATTTTCAGAAGTAATTTCATTTCCTTCGTCAGTCACCGGTTCATATGTCTTATAAAGATGTCAATCCTTACAGATGTGGATATTTGAACCACTGTCGTACCACCATCCACCCTCATCATTACAAACGGCATTGGTGGCTTGCACTATAATAACCAGTTTGTCATCGACCATATTTGCCTCCTTTTTCTGTCCCTGTTGTTTCTTTTTAAGACGACAGTCACGAGCAATATGGCCGGGTTTATCACAAAATAAGCAAGGCCCCTTCTTCTTACTCTTCTTGTTGGGATCTTAGACTGAGTATCACTATTAGGTTTCAAAGAATTTGGTTTCTTAGAAAAATATACACTATTAACCTTAGAATGATTCTCAGTTTGCTGACTATCTTTGATTTCTCGTTTACGAGAGTCTTCTTCAATACGAAGATGACGCTGTAAACCTTCTAAATCATAGTCAGTTTCGACATGCATAAGTTTCTTCTTATAACTATTCCAAGAGGGAGGAAGACGAGCAATAATGACTCCGACAATAAAGGTAGGCAGAAGATCAAATCCAGCATCTTTAAGATGATTAACAATGAGTAATAATTCACTGACCTGGGAAAATATTGACTTACTATCAACCATTTTGAAGTCCATGAAGTTGGAAATCAAGAATTTCTTGTTGCTTGCTTCAGAAATCTTGTAGTTCTCAAGATTGGTCCACAATTCCTTTGCAGTCGCAATACTTCGATGGGCATTATAGACACTCGTCCCCTGAGCATTCAGAATATGGCCACGACAAATAAAATCATCTTCCTGACGCTTCTTTCTTTTGGCCTTCAAATCATCATTGTCTTTGTCTGATGGTGCAGGAATTTCTTCCAAACCGTCTTCAAGTATGTACCACAACTTGATGGTGATCAGGAAAAACTTCACAGTCTCTTGCCAACGAGTAAAATTATCACCATCAAAACGTTCCAATCGAGTTAGGGTTTGGTTCATCACTTGCAGAGATTGAGCAGTAATATTCGAGTTTGAAGATTCACCCTCCATTGATGAAACTAATTGCTGAAAACTATTGGAAAATATAGGGTAATAGAGGATGAAAACAGAGATTGAAAAGAATGCTGTAACACAAGCTTCAAGCCCTTATGCTTCCTTTCAGCAATTATTTCGACCCTTCCCAAATAATTGGCGAGTACAATTGGTCAGTGAAATATTTCCTTCAGGATAGAATGAAGCCCAAATAACGTTGTTGAATTCAAGAGTTGTACTCCCTTGACCCAACCAAGAACACACGGTATTTTGTTTCTGAAGATGCTTAGAGAAAAAGAAATTTTGATGATTGAGATAGGAGAAAGCCTTCACTATTTAAAGAGGGATTCATGCCTTTTTGTGATGTCTTTTCATCACGAACGGATGCTTTCAACGGGCATCCATTAATGGTGTCTTTTCAGAAGAAACCTAATGGGAATGGACAGGTTTTTATAGAAAATTCTGGAAATAGAAATAGGTTTTGAATTTCAAAACCATAAAAAAAATTCTACGAGACACTGTCTCGCACTCTGCTAGAGGGAGTTGCCCCCTAGACCCCCACGACCTGACAGAACACAGCCGGGAGAGGCTACCCCCCCCCGAACCCCCCTTTGTAGCGGCAAACATTATTGAAAATATCTAACAATCGGTAAAAATAGAAAGATTGAGAAAACTAATTGAAACTCTATGAATGTATAAGATTAAGCAGTTCAGTTATCAAAGTTAAATTATATGAAATTTAATAACACTCAAAATCAAAACTGTTACCACTGATTTTCTGAACAGAACTTGGGTTACAGTTAACAAATTAATACAGATCTCCACTATATAGCTAATAGCCGAGTACTACTCTGCTTTCAAAGTGTTCGGTGATTTAAGTTAAGATGATTATCAAAGTATAATAATTATTAAGATTTACTCCTCTTTTTTTTAATCGGTAGTTGGTTATTTTTGGATAGATAAAGATACAGTATTTGTTTCGATTTGGAAATGATAACTTGGGCGTTTAAAACCGAACATAAATCCGTTAAAACCGTCAAAATTAAGATGGACAAATGTCATCCTCCCGTTGGTCCCTCACGCCCCATCCAAATTTGCCCCTATCAAAAAATTTCTCGTTTTTCTGAAATTCCCAAGCTCTAAAGCGAAGACTCAATCTGCTTACCTCAAATATGAAGGATTAGGCTCCTACGCCCTGGCCAATTTGGCTAGCAATTGAACATTTGGCATGGACTTTATCTATTTTGTCACGGGTTTACGTATACCTTTACACCCTCCGCACCTCATAGTCACCAGGAACCTGCCGCCCATGAAGGTTTGAATGGGCAGGACATAAATTATCTGGAGATACGAATAGGCCCAGTATGGTGAATATATATCCATTTGTAATATATATCCATTTGTAATGTGAAAACTACAGGGAGACCCATTTTACGAAGGGTGTTCCTTTATATACCCTTAAAAATACTAATAGTACCCCATGAGTTAGTCATGTTAGTTATAACAAGAAATCCTTGAATTGTTTGAATTTTTTTATATCCATAACCCCTCTCTCTAATGGGCCGAGAGTAATGCATCCACTGATCCCCATGTCGCCCTGCAATTACACCATTTAGAAATATCATGTGCTTTTAGTCGATGTATATTCGTTTTTGATTTGACAACCAAATTTGTGAACACCAAAACCCTCCCAGACAAGGATCTTGTCAATGTCTTCTTCTCTATTTAAACCTATTAATTTCTGCATTGAATCTTTCTACTTGGAGCAGCATCCATAATCATCTGTCATTAATTGGAGGGATCAGGTTAGATGGATGATGTAATAGATACATAATCACCTCGTATTTTTCCACCAACATTTTCTGCATTGTTAGATCTTATCCAACAAAGCAGACACTTATTACATTTTCTTGTTGTATCCTGGCTACAATATGGATTAACCAACAATGTTAACTCCACTGCTTTAGAGATCTATCCAATCACATTACGAAAAAAAAAATCAACTGCGAACATTAGCACCGAAGATGTTTCAATAAGCCGAACTATTTCATTCCCATTAATCGTACAAAGGGGTTTTCTTCGTTCACTAACCTTATATTTTTTTTCTTGTTATTATTTTCAACGTCTTCAATCTGGAAGGGGTTTTAATCGATCATGAAAAGAAAAAAAAAATACTTAAAGGGGTTTTGTGATGGTTTTCTTTGAAGGAAATTAAAAAAGGTTTTCAAATCTAAGTTTCAATTTTGATGAGGTTTTAGGAAAGTTAAATTTTTTGTGGTTGATGAGATGAATCTATTGAGTCTTCTCTAAAAACCCTAACGAACGCAGTTTGGAAGAGATACAAAGTCTATACGTTATTGCATTAGTAGACATCGATGGTTGATCGGGGGTACGCCAAAAAAAAAAAATTGATGGGGTATGGAGATTATCTTAGAGGGTAGGCAGATAAAGAGGTATCATTAGTGTTTTTATGGGGTATATAAAGGAACACCCTTTACAAATTCTTTCCACTGTGAAACTCACACGCAGAAATTCTCAGGTGCGCACCCATTTTTGGTGATAAACTTATGCACAGACCCATAATTTTGAGAAATTTTATTTTCCTTTTTATTCTTTCCAAACGAAAATAAAATCATCCTGATTCATCTCAGAGCTCATATCTATGTTCTCCTCTTAATATAAACAGCTTCATCACCGTCTTAATCTTTGATTTCCAGTAAATCGACGAAGAATAATCGATATTTTTTTTATATGTTCATAGTACTCCTCTTCTTTCTTTTTCAGAAGAAATCAGTGAACCAAGAAAGAATTGTTGCTGCTATCGATTTGAGATGGAAGAAATCGAGTTAGAACTGGAAGATGGTGATGCTGTTAATGTTTGTGATGAATCTCTTCTCCGTTGCTGCATCTAGGGTTTGAAATTGATGCTGCTACAGATCGAGAAAAAGAGAAGAGTTTCTCAGAAATTGAAGCTCGTATTCTGAATCTGGTTCTGAGATTCAGATGGAGATGGTGGTGAATTTGAGTTCAAAGCTGCGATTTGAGAAACAAATGAGTAATTGAAAGATGGTGGTTGAGATGAAGTTCAAGGGTTAGAAGATAATCTACTGTTGTTGTGAATTGGGGGTTTTAAGTGAAGAAATATGAAACTCCCCTGCTGTCCTTAATGTTAAAATTATCACATAACTTAGATATGAACAATAGAAAGTTGCTACTCCATGTTGGATTTTGTTGCTTTTAGGAGTGGAAGAATGTACTCTCATAGTGCAGCTATCAAATCTCCTTGCGCAAAATGAATGGTTTCAAATATCTCTACAGCTGTCGCAGGAGCTGATAAGCTTGATTTAGGTTGTCCTTCCCTTTGGAAGGCTAGATTGAGGCTGTATCTAGAAAGAGCAATAACTTGTAAGTGGAGGCACCTCCTTAATATGGTTTGCTAAGTTATTCAAGAAGTATGGATGAAACTTTGCAGTACAATCAGTACCCTCTAATGACTGCCTAGAGGTCCGATTGACCAACAAAACTAAGGTCTCTTGATGGGAATTCTTCAACTTCTCGTCTGACTTTGATCCCGTATGGACAATCTGGTGATAGTTAATTTTCTATGAACCTTGTTCTCTACCTCAATCACAGCCTTTTTGGTACGTGCAATCTCACTTTCTTCTCATTCCCATCCCGTGGTGAAGCTTCTTATTCAGTTTAGCAGACTAGGCATCCACATTTTGTTCTTCAGGTATGTTTTAAATTTGGCCCAGGTTTCTGGAAAGGGATCTGATTGACATTCATTATTTGCTGGTTTTCCTTACCAGTAATTAGGAGGTGAGCATCTGCTAGACCTGTCTATGAAGCAGGGTAATGTTCTAACTTCAGCACGAAGGCATGCTTGACTAAGAGTTGTACTAACATATGTTATTTTTTTATTACTTAGTTTGATGGTTGTAATCATTTTAATGTAATGCAACTCCGAAATAGAGGGATTTCTGGAAGTTCTATTGGTAAGTGGTCACCAACCGGTCAACATGAACTTCACAATTAGAAGTACTGAAGTAGTTCTGTTGGTATGAGGTAACCAATTGGTCAGCATGAATTCCTAAGTTAGGTCATCGTGAAAGCTTGTCATTGCACTTTACCACCACTTAAGAAATGGGAATGCATCTCCAAACCGTCTTTACTCATATTTTTGTTCCTCCAAAGCATTAATCCTGGAATTCCTCTACTTCCAACTACATGATCCTCTTGATATCCACCTGCATCCTAACCAGTGCACGTGTTGAGGGATTTAGTTGGGCAAATGCGCAAGCATGTTACGGTCTGTGCTTTATGTAGTACCAAAATTGTTCGCCGAGGAAGAGGTAACATGTTCGTCAGTAGGTCCTATAAGTTTATGCAGTCGTGACGTGTTGCAGAAGTAGAGTTGAAATGGAAGCAAGCACGGGCCTGGTGTAAGACAACAATATCGAAGTGCAGATGGGTTTGGTGTGCGTGTGACGTGTATTTAAAAGAAAATGGAGGTGTGAATAGTGATGCATAACAGGTTATGCATCTACAAAATTTGTTGCATAACTTCTTATGCATTTTCGAAATTAGTTGCATTACACGTTCTACGGTATTATTATTTTTCCATAACTTGTTATGCAGTCCAAAAAACGGTTGCATAACACGTTATGCAGCTACTTTTTTCTTAGTATTGAAACCAACAAAAAATAACATGTTATGCAGTAGTGAAAATGGATGCATAACGTGTTATGCATCTGAAAATATGACTGCATAATGCATTATGCATCGAGAAAATTGTTGCACAATCTTTTATGCATCGAGAAAATAGATGCATAACCTGATATGCATCCGTAAATATGGATGCATATTGCATTATGCATCAATTTTTTATGTAGAACTAAAATCAACTAAAACAATGGTCACATAACTTGTTATAGATGCATAATTTTTTATGCAATCGAGAAAATGGTTGCATAATTTGTTATGCGTCTGCATAATCTGTTATGCATTGTTTTTGGTGGCTGCATAATGGTTATGTAGTCAATTTTCAAAATTTTGCCTAAAATGAAGATCACCTCCAATATTTTCGTGAAAAACAAAAATTTGATGTTGTTGTTTGTACTCGTTGCGTAGCTCTCTAAAAAATATTTCCAACGATATAAAATTTGTAAAATTCCAAGGCGCGTATTTTTAGATATGTTATATCCAAGTTGCGTTGCCAATTATACCCCTGAAAAATTAGGATGCATAACGAGTTATCCCTGAAAAAACAGTATGCATAACACGTAATGCAAATGCATAAATCATCATGCGAACAGGTTTTAATAATTTCGGATAATTATGGGTGTCACAGAAATATTTTGGGTGTCACGGTATCCAAAATTAATTGTGGGCCTGACAATGAGAATTTTTTTTTTTTGGTTCTCCCCCTAATTTTCCCATCTTCAAATCATAAGGCATGAAAGTTCAAACTAGGGTTTGCATGGGTGACTTCAACATGCGCCGACTAGAGATCATATCTGATATTCTCACTCGTTTACCCGCTGAATTGGTTCTCGAATGCAAGTTAGTATCCAAACCATGGAGAAATCTCATCGAGCATCCATCGTTTTCTAAAATACACACAAATCGTCACATTGATCATTCTGCTGCTGCAGCTTATTCTACTGATTTTTCTTGCCTTGGCTTTGGATCAAAAACTATACTATTTTGAATATGTTGAGAATCATGAGATACCCATTGATAAAATTAGAAGGGACATACTAACCTCTCCATTAACCACTCCAGTTGAGTATAATGCTTTTGTTGGTTCGTATAATGGTTTGATATGTCTTCACCAATTGGCTCTTAGTTTCTGTATTTGTATAACCCCATGACAAAAGAGTTTTTTATTCTTCCTCAGCCTAACATTAATTTTAGTCCATATAATATTGGTCATTCAGTGGTCGGATTTGGTTATCTTGCTGCAACCAATCAGTACAAAGTTGTACTAGTGCATGAGCTAAAGAAAGAACCAAATTTCGCAGAGGTCATGGTGTACACTCTTGGAAAGTGCAATGGTTGGAGAAATATTGGAAAATTCGATCTCAAGTTTAACCCTGATCATTATTCTGAAAATGGTATCTTTGCAAATGGAGCTCTTCATTGGATGCACAGAGTAGAAAACATGATTCTAGTCTTCGATTTGGCTGAAGAAAACTTTCGTGAACGTCTTTCACGCCCTTTTTCACCAACAGAAAGATACACGAAAATTGGAGTTTTTGACGGGTTTTTACTTCGTGCACAGATACACTTTTGTGTAGTCACTGGACGGGATTGTAATGATATATGGACATATAAAAAGAAGAATGATAATGATGATACGAAAGAGAAGGGTGAACACCAGTCATCGGGTTGGACTTGTGAGTTTAAAGCTCTTGCAGATAGCATGCCATTAGCATATACGAAGAGTGGTGGGGTCTTAGGTTACAATCTTCGCTATCTCGATATTCATGACCCAAAATCTTTTACCTCAAAAAGGCTGGTGGATATTCAGGAACAATCTTGTCTATCTCAATTTTGTCAAGGTCAAGTATTCTCTCACAGGAACACGTTAGTTTCATTGAAAGAACTGGGAGAAGTGGATACATATGTAATGGAGTCGGTTGAATATTAAGAAGTGAAATGGCTCTGGTAGTTGTTGAAATCTGGGTACATATATATGCACTGGTATCACTCTTCTTCTCGATTATTGAAGAATATAATTACATATGGGTTGCTGCATATTGAAATTGGGTAGCAAAGGACCATTTTGCAATTCTAATACTATTGACTGTTGGTCTGCTTTATATACTCTCAGTATCGATTTATACGAGTGATTCTTTTATTTTTATTTTTTATTAAAGCTATATTTATTTGTTGACTGTGCATTTTGTTTATCTAATATCAGTGCACCTCCCTATATGGATTTTATGGCCCCAATGCAGCAACCATACAAGCCAGCATTTTTATTACAATTGGCCAAGCGATTCTCTCGTCTTCAAAGCGTAACTGGTTACGGCGCTGCGCCACCATATAGTCCAGAATGTCCATTGCAGGAGCGTGATATAAAAGAATCAACTGAAGTATATGAATATGATACACTCAACGAGCATTGCGTATTTGTTCGTCAGAAGAGTAGGGATTAAGTATATGCAGGAAAATTCATGGAGAGTGAGAGCTTTAATTCGCACCAGTTTGTCTTAGTTTTTTGCAGAAGAATTACTGGGGATGTCTTTGTATCTGGCTCAGTTGCTAGGTTGTATCGGATAGACAAACTCTCCCCCCTCTGCAAAAAAAGAGTAAAGAAATTTTTTAACAAGTGCTGACCAGTAAAACTGGACAAAATGTTACTGACAAATTTATTGGATTGTTTTTTTAACCCAAGGTGGGGTGAATGGACTTGCCTAATGGGGTGGAGCTCGAAGGGGCCTTACGGAAACTTACAACCGTAAAATAGCAGAACCAAGTTCTATCTCAATTTTTCCGCAACTGTAAGGTTCTCATTTGGCGAATTTTCCCAGTGGTAGGATACTAGTATGTCCGTAACGCTGCAAGTTCTATGGTTTCAACCATATTTGTACTGAAACACCTGCACAACAATTTATGACAGACAGTTGTAAAATCTAATGGCCTAGTGTTCAGGACATGTAACAATACATACCGTCTTTGAGCTTGCCACAGCATTTCTTATACGTATTTTAACGAAAATTCACATTTCTAAATTGGTGTGATGAAACAGAACAGATATAGTCCTGCAGAATCCCAAATCGTTTGTAACCCACCACTATTACCCGCCACACCTTGAGAAGGGACATATCTCTATTTCAAAATCAGCATCCCACCAGAATTGTCTAACTACCCAAGGAGTCATTCAAGGCTACTTGCCATTAAGCTGTAAGATGGGTATGCTTCAAGAACAAATGCTTCTACTTGTTTGATGAATCGAATCTTTTTCGTATAAATACAAATGGTAAGTACGTATATTCATTGTTCTACATGCAATTTCAGAAGGATATATATGCTTTAAGAAAGTATTCAGAAGTATGGCTTGTCACTATTAATTATCATTATGGACGGCCTTTTAACAAAAAAAATTGTTGAACACAAAATGTAAAGTAGTAGACCAGCCTGCGGTTTTGAAAGTTTGCATCAATATAGGTCGAGTTTGCTATCAATCAAGATAGGTCGTGCGTTGGAAAATGGAGCTACTTGATGGCAGTTGAATATATGGTATTACTTTAAGTTTAGCAGCCTCGCATCCACCGTCCACCGGCCACCAGCAAGGTTTGAATGGGCTAGCTGGACGGTGGGAACAAACTTTCTCGAGAAACTAAGAGGCCCAATACGGGTTTAGGGTTGAGAAATCTTTCTTTATAATAAGAGACCTCAAAAGAGCCACATGGCATCACCACAATTGTTTTAATTTGTGGTTGAAGACACATCATTTTTAGTTTACACGTCATTTCCATGTCATCAATAGCCAGTTTGACACCTGAGCAACACGCACCTCTTCAAAGTTGATTTTCTTAAAGATCGAACAAGAGAGAGGAGAACATAAACGCGGAACCGTAAAAGACTACATTGATATTAATCTTGGTGGAATACAATCTATTTGATATTTTTGATTGTTTGATTCTTTCTTTCTTACTTACTTACAAATGAATACAACATGCCTATTTATAGGCTACAAAAGAAGAAGAGAACTATGCCTATGGAGGCTAACAACTATGCCTTTGGAGGCTAACAACTATGCCTATGGAGGCTTACCAAACCAACTACTAAACAATCTAGTATTCTTGTTTGATTTGTCTAACCCTAGAACACTCATTTTACACATGTTAATTGTCTAATATTGACTCTAGACATCCTAGATATTTCTAGGTTAGTCTAGATAGGTGTGAACTCTTGACTAAGTTGGTGTTGAATATTCAACAGATTTTTCTATGAGTCACGGTTTCTTTAGAAGCGATGCAACTCTTCGAAGGTGAGTTCTCTTCAAAGTTGATTTTTCTAAGAATCACGGCTGCTTTACGAAGAGATGCAACTCTTCGAAGGTGAGTTTTCAACTGTTATAAAGACATATGACCAGGGGCAGAGGGTTGACTAAACCTGAAGCATTATAATTCTTCCAAATAAGTTCGCATCTTTTCAACATGGGCATGTTCAGAAGGGCAGTTCAACAATCCATTTAAATATCTAATAATAGTGATTGTTGTCAAGCAATTCCATGAATGCATAATATTTTGTCGTACGTACATCACAAAGATAACTAGAGATTATACTCGCGCGCCGGAATAACAACAATAATATTGTAACAAGTGCTGTGTAGATCGACAACAAACGATATCGATTTGAAGATCAACCAGATCAAGAATCTACTTGGTACGTCCACATTTTTCTTAGATGATTATTTTGTTGACATGTAAAAATTGCACACCAAAGTCACTTGAAAATGGCAAAACGAAAACTAGAAAGCATGTAAATTAGATGTCAGATAAAAAGGAGCGTGCTCTTAACATTAGTCAGTCCCCACGGTAAGTTGGATTGATCCAGAATATGCTACATGGACTTCGGTGCAAATTAGAGATGACCATCATGAAAAGATTAACTGCATGGTTTGTAATAACATTGCAAAATACTTTTTTATCGTGAAGTCTCTGAATCCTTACTGCATATCCATAGAAAAGAAATAGTTGTTTCCTTATTTGGACAAACAGATAAATGATGAATATCCATGAATGTCGTGAGACGTTGAGCAGGTGAATGGATTTTACAAAGAGACACCCTTGTGCATTACAATTGGTAAAACACTAAAACTTATTTAAAGTTCAGTTAACAGAAATACTATAGTGAGTGCATTAGAAATTCTACTCATTTAAAGTTCAGTTAACCGAAATACTATAGTGAGTGCATAAAAAATTCTATTCAATGAAAAATAAAATAAAATAAAATAAAATAAGGAGTTTGGATAGCTGTATAATAAAATCACAGCAAGCGTTGAGGTCATGTCTGGAGAAGTAAACGGAATATAAGGGGAAAAGGATGTCCATAAAGATGCAGAAGATATCTTAATTTGTGGTGAAGGAAAACAATGGACCATTAATTGAGGCGCATGATATTAATTTATGCAGTATTTCCAGTTACATGAGTAGTAATAAGAGAACAATGTGGTCAAGACGACAGTTAAAAAGGATCAGAAAAGAGTTACCATACATACATCCAACGATAAAGGGGAGAAAGCCTCTGCCTACTTAGATTACTCAACATGCTAAAATAACCACATGCAAAATTTAACAAAATGAGGACCTTTAATGGAGTTGTTTACCAAACCTTTTGGAATTAGGCGTTTAAAGTTGGGTCTATGAGGGTGGAACAACCAATAATGCAAAGTGGAATAGAACATGAACTTTAGGGACCTCTAAACTTTTAGGGGTAAGATGAAGGTTGAATTCACAAGATTAATGATGAAAAAAATGTACTAGGAAAGGTTGTCGGTTCAAGCAAATTAGACTTAGCGCTTCCTAATTACGCCGGTCTTTGATTTCAACCTTCCGCCAAGCATTTTCCAAGCATTTTATAATGATATAGATGGTGGCAGATGAATGAACCATAAATGGATCTACCATGCAATCTAAACAGACTTAATTAACTCTACTTCCTAATTACGCGACTAAGACTAATAGATCTATGAGTTATGACTTGAGTACAAAATTGGATTGGATCAACGAATTCTGGGTTCGCTAAGTTCAATGTGATTCGTTTTAATTAGTACTCATTTTGGTTATTATTTATTTACAGTATAACGTCCCTAGGGATGGTATTTTCAGCATATGTAAATTAGAAAGAAAATCAGAAATATACATATACAATTGAGTTTACTATATATAAGGGAATTGGTATAAAAGTGTTATAATTACAAATAACCTACCTTTTGTTCTTATTGGAAGTGAAGCTTCAATCCGTTATTCAGTTCCGTTATTCAGTTCCAGAAATAAGACATTTCACTAAAGAAAAACTGGGCTTTGAAGCATGAGTATCGAGAGAATTAAGTCATTTCATTAGAGAAAACTGAGGGTTTAAAGCAGGAGTATCGCAAAACAAGAAGAAGAATTTAAGAATATTGAAATTACTGAAAAATATTAAATCACTTCGGCATAATAGAATGTAACAGCCTTTTGAAGAAAATTGTTATGTGAAGTACAAATATAATGATAGTAATAGAATTTTGATCTTTTATTACGTTTGAAATTCTATCTGGTGCGTATACACCGGGTTAGAGACTTGTATATATAAATATGAAAATAAATATCCAAATCCATTTCATCTTCAAATTCTCCTTCAGACTACAAGGGTTTCGATGGATAATATTGAAATTCTCCCAGCAGAGGTTACATGAGATATTTTTACTCGTTTACCGGTTGAATTTGTTCTTGATTGCAAGTTAGTATCTAAAAAATGGAGAGATCTTATTAAACATCCATCGTTATCTAAAATGCATACAAATCGTCTCATTAATCATTCTGCAGCAGCTGATTCTTCTGATTCTAGTAAGTGGGGGTTTCTTGCTTGGGCTTGTGATAAAAAAATCTACTATTTTGAATATATTGAGAACCTTAAGATACCCATTGAGAAAATTAGAAGGATCAAACTAACATATCTGTATTTTGAGTATAATGATTTGTTGGTTCCTGTAATGGTTTGATATGTCTTCACGAATTGGCTCATGGATTTTGTATCTGTAACCCCATTACAAAAGAGTTTGTTGTTCTTCCTCAACCTAAGGTTAGTTTTGGTATGCATTAGTATAGGTGGTTTGGACTCGGCTATCTTCCTTCAACCAATGAGTACAAAGTTGTACTAATGTGTAAGCTAGAGAAAGAGCCCAAATTTGCAGAGGTCATGGTGTACACACTATTGGCAGTAGCGCTGGTTGGAGAAACAGAGGAAAGTTTGAACATAAGTTTAACCCTAATTATTTTGCAAATTGTATCTTTGCAAATGGAGCTCTTCACTGGATGCACAAAACAAAACGGATGATTCTAGTCTTCGATTTGTCCGCCGAAAAGTTTCGTAAACGTATTACTTAACAGTTTACCCATACCTATTTATGTCCAGCCACTTACCGTTCCTATTATGATATATGGCTACATATAAACAAGAATGATAATTATCGCATGAAAGAGCAGTCAATGGGTTGGGCTAAAGTGGTTACTTCTCTCGCATATAGCATACCGATGGCATTTTTACCAAGAATGGTGGTGTCTTACTTAACAATTTTAGCTATCTAGAAATTTATGACCCAAAATCTTCTACTTCGAAATGGCTGGTTGATATTAAGGAACGATTTCGTCAAATATATCCTCACAAGAACACGTTAGTTTCATTGAGAGAACTAGGAGAAGTGGATACCCAAATAATGGATTAATGGAGTCTTAAAAAGTGAAAAGGTTAGTCTTCGTGTCTGGTGTTTGAAGAATAATTAAACATGAGTTGCTGCTTACTGAATTGGATATTTGGATAACAAAGAACTATTTCATAATTCTAATGCTATTGATTGTTAGTCTGTTTTTACACATTATATCTGGATTCACAGGAGTGATGTTCTTTTTTTGGTCAACCTATATTTATTTGCTATGTGTTCTTTTTTTATTTCGTTTTTGTTCATCAGAGTAGTACTAGAAGACTTACATGTATGCTAAATTGTAGAGATAGAGGACGTGAATTCGCAATAGTAAAAGTAAAGAAAACTATAACCAGGTGGTGAGTTTAAACTGGACAAAATGTTACTGACAATACAGATTGTTTCGGTTTGATGCTATCTCAATTTTACCGTCCCACGGCAATAAGCTTCTCATTAGAGGAATTTTCCCTGTGGCAGTATACTAGTATGTCAGTGACGCTGCAAGTTCCAGAGTTTTAAGTTGAACCATTTAGTGCGCAAATGTCCAGGACACGACGCGGTATATAACGTCTTTGAACTTGCCACAACATTTCTTATACAGGGAAGATTGGACTATCTCTATATATTCGATTATTTAGTGCTCGAGTGTTTTTTTCTTTCTCTTCTTTGGCAATGTCAATGACAAGTAAACTGAAATCACTAAACGACAAGTATACTGAAATATTCTTGATGACAAGTATATTGAAATCACAAACGAACTTTAATCTTCATTAAGTGGCTTTCAAGTAGTATTCTTGATGATTCATAAGAGCTATAGCGAATTCAGAAACCGATGAAATGGTTGTTGTTGTTCTCATGCTTAGTTCCTTCTTGACCCAGTTCTCACCCGTTGTCGTTGGTGATATAACGTCTGATTCACCTGTCAATTGGCAAATATTTATAGGCATATTCCACCATGATCCAACTTTGCATTGGTTTTCCCTGTCCGTTTGCCTAACTGTATTCACTTGGTTGTTCAAACTTTCAGCATTTCTTTTGGATGTTCAATTTCTTCAGCCTTCGATAAGGTGAAAAAGAAAGCTGCATGTAACATGATAAAGGCTGAGATCATAAGTGCAGGTGAAAAACAACAGTTTCAAGAATCAGCAACACACCGAGTTCAACAGTTTCAGCCACTCCCTTAATTATCAAAACTCCTGCAACAACAATCAGTTTAGAAAAGGGATTCTAGCAAGTAATAAGTTGCTCGATTATGCACATCGTCATAAAGAGTCACCATAAGTGCAGTCATAGTTTCATATGATCCAAGTACAAAAATAGTTGTAAGATCTACGGAAGATGGGTTCAAGACATGTAAGTAACAATATAAAACGTCTTTGAAGTTGCCACAGCATTTTTCTTATACATATTTTAACAATGCTATCACTATCTATCCTATAGAGACAGAATGAATTAACTACTAAAATATACTCAGGCAGCTTCCATGAGAGAACAAAGACAGTGAAAGAACTTCAAAACTTCAGAATCAGGAAGCTTCAAAAGCAACAGCAGATTCTGGCTTCAAGCGGTTCAGCCGTACTGTTCCAAGAATGTACTCAGGCAGTTCTTTTTCTTCTTTGGCCTCAACTAAAATTGCAAGATCGACAACAAGGCTGGTAACGTATCCAAGAACTAAGTTGATTATACTTCTTGCAACCGATGATGAGCCAATATCCACATCGATCTCAAGAAAATTATCTTGTCTAAGGTATCTACACGTCACTGCTTTCCCCAGCAAGCAAGCTTTTGTCCCAACTGCTCGCTTGACCATCCAGTACCCCTCTTTAATACTTGGAATTAGTTTAAATCTTGAATCACGAAATGTGTCACTCCCATCAACGAATTTTCCCAGCAAAGAATCTTGTTTTATCGGCCTGTCAGCAGCATAGTACATGACTAAGCTGTAGTTTGGTTTAGCTGGAACCTGGAGATTAATGGCAAGGATAAACGGGAGTTTCTTTGCAGCTTCTGACTGAACTAGACATCTAGGATGCGCTGCAATCCTATCAATCTTAGCATCAGACTTGAACCAATCAACCGCTAATAGCTTCAAAAGTGGAATCCCCCCTGTTATCTTAGAAGAATCTTTTAAGTAAGTCTGCCCTCTAATCATAAATCCTTGGCCGTCAGGAGAAGTCCAACAATCTGCATCAGCATCGTCTTTGCCTACTCGCAGAGACCCATGAACCTGAACTGCATTAACACTGACAGGAGAAATGCTGGCATCAAGTTCCTTATCCGAACACGGAGCTGTATTCCGCTTTAATGCTAACCTAGCAATTGCCCATGAAACATTCTTCAGCTTTACCTTTCCATCATTCTTTACCTTTCCATCATTCTTCTTGAGGACCTCTACATCATCGTCACTATCTTCATCATCAGATGATGACGTCTCATCAGCGGTAATGGCATCATAAAACTGATCACTTTCATCACCATCTAGAAATTCAGAATAAGAACCTGAAGAAGTAGATGATTCTGATTGGACAATAGTTGTAGAACTTGCATATGTTGGAGATGGATTGGCTTCAAAGTATTCTCTAAGTCCTGCCACTTGGCAAAGCAACGCGTACGGAATGGTCTTCTCAAATGTTGAATGCTGATACTTTTTCCATTTACGCCAGCCACTAGAGCTTATCTCCAACATTAGAGTCACGAGACATCTTGGAGCATCGGAAGGTGATGCAGAGTCTAGCGCTTTAATTTCCCACGTCGAAGGAGTAATGTTAGTTCTCCGGTAGCTAGATCTTGGAGGTTTCTTTTTGTGGATGGCAGGAAATTGTAAAATGGTGTATGCTCCATCATCCTGCCCTCGGAACCACTGCCTTGAGAAAACAAAATCCCTTTTGGATTGCCACCGAGTGAGGTATTTTGGGTCATATGTCCCATAGACAACATCATTATGACCATTCAACGAATCAACCAGTTCCAGGTCACTGGTCATCATATCCCACTCGTATCTCTTTCTTCGATCAAGGCTAAGAACCATTTCAAAGACTGTATCCATGTTTGCATCCACAACACCAACAGATTTAACAAGAACATCCTCTTTTCGTTTCTTTCCATCAGCGACATCCTCAAAAATTCTAATACCATTGACGGTGTGAACACATTTCCACTGATGGGCCTCAACAGCATCACCAACATCCCCTTTAAAAAATCCATCCGACTTGCCATGCTCATCTCCTAGATTTGAGGTCTGGCGTAGAAGTGCCTCAGGACCTTTTCCGATTCTTACAAGTTTTCTTAACCCATGCGCATACCTCCTCATTCTAGGTCGATGTCCCTCGAAATTGAGCTCGTTATTCTCCATGTTTTTAAGCTTTCTCTGCGTACAACTACCTCCTTTTGCTAGCTCATACTCAGCCCGTTGCTTAGCATGATCAAACGCTTCCATCCATTTTGTAGCTTCGCCAGCTGTAGCGCAAGCAATTTCTCCTTTTCTGCTCTCGTCTAATCTATTGGAAAGCCGTAAAACATAGAGCTCCCCATTATTGACCTTCCTACGACCTAATTCCTCCACCATAAGAGTGTATCCAACGGCGCCTTTTCTAATGGGTTTAATGCCGGGATTCTCATGAGGATCTCGTTTATACATCTCCACATATTTCCCCTTGATGAAAAGAAAACGAAGATGGCAGTAGTCTTGACCGATCGTGTTAACACCAAGATGGTATACCCAGCCAGAATACTCAAACTTCTCTCCAGCCTTCTCTTGCTCGGATGACGATGACGATGACGGCGATGATGATCCTTCTCTATCAGATCCTTCGTTGCTACTGTTATTCACCATCTTCTTTGTGGACGATGACGACATCCCCTCTCTCTCTATTTAGCTCTCTGTGGACCTGCATTTTTCATAGTTAGTATAATTACTTATGATCCACACAGTTAACACAATATCACACAATGTACAAATGCATCTGTATGTCATTTGCAGGTCAGGTACATCCCCAAACTCAGTATGCCACAATGCTATATAATGGCAGGTCCTACGGCAATAAGAATTTAGGTATTTTTGGTTAGCTACGTGAATAAGCAAACTGACAATCCCCACCATGGTGTACAAGAAAAAATCGCTGACGTAGATTACTCAGTGTTGTATAGTGCAGTGTACATACGACAGAATAAGAGGGGGAAAAAAAAAACTTAAATTGTTTAGTGTATACATTCCAATTAGAAAACTTCCATGGCTATAATCTTTTGATAATAATCAGCTGCCATGAATCTTGAGTTTACAATCAGTAAATAGTCAAGAAACAACAAAAAGTGCAAAGATCTGCTGATATCAAAACATTGACTACCGTTAAGCTTTTAGAAAACATACTATCAAAAACAAGTTCTTGAGCTAGCCAACAACCATAGGTGGTAGTCCGACTTACGCTTTATTAATTCACTATTAGATTTCTTTGTTCACCCCGAGAATTAAGGTACCCAGCCTCACACAGGTACACACACACTCTCACTCTGTATGGACCTCTGTTATTTCATAATTAGCTACTTTAGCGACCATACCCGGATAATTATACAAAAATCCCCAAAGGACTCGCGAGGAAAATATAAAAGTGGGCTGATAAATAAGGCATACATACTTATCAGGGACCACTGTTTTAGCGGCAATGTCGTATAAAGACTTTAGCATTGATAAGAACTGATAGTTCTTAGCTTACGCCAGCAAGTAGTAAACCATAGATAATAAGAAGACAAGAACAATTTTATAAAACTTTTCTCTGCGAACTACATAAGATGAATTAGTCCACTTATATCGACTCAATGAAGCAAAACTCTTAAGAGCTAAAAAAAAAAAAAAAAAACTTCTCAAGCTACATAGCAAGCAAACATAAATCCCTAGTCTAATTTGAATTAGTAGTACATGAAAAACAAATCCAAATTTTACTCTTAATAATGTACAACAGATTAAAGTTTTTATGGGACATTGACCCTAAAACAGTCATCCCTTATCATATAAATTTCTCTATAAACCCTGAATAAGAAAAAAATTCATTCTCAAATACACTGAAATCCGGATTTCAGGAAATCTACAGATCGGAATTCTGAAAATTCTGATCAAGTAAAACCTAGGGTTTTAATCAATCACATGTCTTCTATTAGAGAATCCAGACGATCTATTGTTAACAATACACAATTTCATCAGCGACAACCCTAGATTTCACACCTATGATGTTGAGATACCTAACTGAAACAAATACTTTAAATTCACAAACAAATTGTAATAAATCCGAATCAATTAATCAGACCTCAAATTATGAAATTTATACAGATCGAATCATAAATTGAACGAATAAAATCAAAATTCCTACCGATCAAAGAGACTAACCTGGTAACAGTGATGATGAGATCAATGAAGAATGGAATCCATTAATGGAAACAGATTTTTTGTTTGTTAAGCTCAGCTTCTTCGATCTTCTTGCTTTTCTGCGTGTGCTGGAATTTGGTGGGTAAAGTAGGAGGAAATTTATTGGTTTGATTTTCTCGAATTAATGAATTTTTATGACGATGGGATCCACGTCCACAATACCAATGTCGGCAAAAGTTCGAGATGGGAGTGTCCAGGTCCCTTTATCAATTTACTATTCTTGACTAGTGGCAACCTGGATGATCAAGGTCAGAATCTGTTTGACTGTTTTTTTTTTCTTTGGTCAAACTCATAAAATAATAGACCAAGATGAATTACGTGTGAAATTATGTGTTGCCTAGGTGACGAGGTACTTTTTTCAATCATTCTAAATAAACCGTGTTTTTGGACGAGGAAAATATAACGATATTTTGGGACCTTTTTTTTTTTGGGATCATGATTCTAAGTTTGGCAAGACATTGGGAAGTAAATGAAAGCCACCTCTTATCCAAATATTTTTATTAATATCAAAATTATCTTTCATAATTTTTTAATTTTTAATTTTTTTAATTTTTATTAAATTTTAAATGTTTTAATATTTTTTTTTTAATATTTTAATTTTACAAGACATAAACTTTTCCACGGACGATAATAAGTTTAATTGCAAAGCCATCATTTCCAACGATCTTCAAGTATTTTGTGCCTGGGAATCGGTTCTTCAGCGGACACGAACATGGCTTTCCAGTCAATGACCTTACGAGCCTGGAGAACATCCTGAAAAGGAGTGGAAGGAGCTAGACACGACGCCATTGTTGGTCCTGGTGCTTCACCAGACTTTCTTCTTCATGGTATTGCCAGGCCATCCTTGTCTTCCTGTGTCGTCTCTAAATGCTGATGTGGTTGGTAGTGAAGCTGCAGCTAGTGGTGTCGACTATGTGGACTCTGCTGGTGCTTCCCGGAACTCAGCTGATGCTTCTCGTAACTCTATACCAGATGAATCTTTCTCGCTCACGCCTGACCTTCTTAATGCAATCTTCCAATGTCGTTTTACCACGGTTTCTAGCATTCCATTTCAGTGTAGATTAGGATTCTCTCGTGCCTTGAAGACCTGTTTGGATAATGTGCTGTGTAGACCTTCGGATGCTTCGACCTGGATTCGTTTGTTGCTGCTCCCCATTTTCATCTTAGATCTTTACAGGCCTACACGATCGGCTGAAGAGAAATCTTCCAACAGGAAGAATCTCCAAATTGAATCCATCCAGCAGGCCTTGCTTACTTGGAAACAACCGATGGTTTCCTCACTTTGATATCCAAGTTGCTACGCCTCCCATGCCAACAATATTCAGCTAAAAAGGGCAGCAAAAAGAAGTCAAAAGTGGCTAATCTAAGTGCTTGTCTTCAAACGGGTTAGAACCTCGTAGCGAGAGCACTTTGACCGAGTTGCAATCCAAGCACCCTGCAGCTCCTCCACCCTCCTTTCTGGATGATGTCGCAATTGGTGACCCAATAATAGTTGATTCACGAGCTATCGTTGGTGCCATTAAGAATTTCCCTAGAGGAACTTCATGTGGTCGTGATGGGTTGCGGGCTCAACATTTAGTCGATGTACTAGGTGGTACAACAGCGGCAGTGGTAGACGAGTTAGTGGCTTCGGTTACTGGGGTTGTTAATCTTTGGTTGGCAGGTAAGTTCCCTAAGGTATTAGGAGATCTAATCGCTAGTGCACCCCTTACACCTTTACTCAATCCCCGAGGAGGTGTTAGGACAATAGCGGTTGGTAATATATGGCGTCGTTTGGTCTCTAAGGTGTCTTCTTTCTCAGTTGGTAAGGAGATACAAGATTACTTGGGTGATCATCAGTTTGGTGTTGGAGTGCCGGTAGGGGGGAAGGGTATGCTTCATTCTGTCAATAGTTTGCTGGATTTGAAGGGTCACTCGGATAATATGTCAATGTTGCTTATTGATTTTTCGAATGCTTTCAACATGGTGAGAAGGTCATCTATTATCAAGGAGGTTCGGTTTCATTGTCCACGTATTTCTCGTTGGGTAGAATTCAATTATGCTAGGCTTGTTAAATTGTACTATCACCAATACATCTTGTCTTATGCACTCGGTGTTCAACAAGGTGATCCTCTCGGTCCCCTCTTGTTTTCTTTGGCACTTCACCCCATTGTGAAGTCCATTGCTTCTCGTTATAAGCTTGATTTGCATGCTTGGTACCTGGATGATGGCACTATCATTGGCGAAACGTTGGAGGTTGCTCGGGCTTTGAGCATTATTGAGTCTGAAGGACCGGATAGGGGCCTTCATCTTAATATCAAGAAGAACGAGGTATTTTTGCCCAATTATGATCCACGCATCTTGGAGGTGGGTGTTTGCCCCCCGGATATTGGAAGACCTAGCAGGGGAATCAAGCTTTTGGGTGGACCTGGGAGTTTGGATTTGGATTTCATGAGTGACATGGCGATTAATTGGGTGAATAAAACTATTCAGCTAATGTCTTCTATCAAAAAGCTTAGAGATCCCCTAAGTGAGATGTTGTTGCTCCGTAATTGTGGATATTTCCAGACTATATTTTGCTATGCGTACTACTAATCCGACATCTTTACAACAGGCTTTTGACCTCTTCGATGATCACTTGCTCCAATATTTGAGGCTTTTAATCACCGGAGATGGATGGATATGGGTTTGGACATTTGCAACAAAGATGGAGCTGGTATGGATGTCACAGGAGTCTCCCCCTTTACTGGTGATGGTGTTCGTACGTTTGTCCCAGGCCAAACTATCTCTAAATCTATTTCTAAACCTATCTCGCGTAAACGTTCCAAATATTTGAATGATTGTACTTCACACGGTTATGTTTTGGGAGTGCTAACCTTTACTATCTTAGGAGAACTTAGTGAGGACACTGTATCTTTTTTCAAGCGTCTGAAGAATAGTTTAGTTAGTGATGACGTTGGTAATGGTCTCGGTAGTTTTATTTTTCACAGACTAGGTGTTGTTATTCAAAAATGGGTTGGTGCTTAGCTTATTGCTCGGCTACCAACTAAAACCTCCTTTGTAAACTGAACCAAAAATTGAATTTTTAAAAATAATTAATTTTTTATTTTTAAATATTTTAACATATATTTTTGAAAAAAATAAATAATTGTTTTTTTTATTAGGTTTGAGTATTAGTCATCAAAATTCAAAATGAGTAGTAAATGTTTCACAAACCCATTACTCTTGATTCGTTTTTGATTGAAAAAATTGAGTAGTAATCATCAAAATATGATGAGGATGGAATTCACAGTAGCAAGTTCGGTTAGTAAAAGTTTTTAAAAAATCTAGTTTGGTAACCGAACTTTCTAAAAGAAGGAACATGAAGAACACTTCGCCTAATACAATTTTTTTCTCTTGTAACCGAACTTTTGTATTGAATACCAAATGTAGAGTTCGGTTGGTTCGCAAAAAAAAAAATTCGTTAACCGAACTCTTCTTTACAAACCCATATGTTTAGTTCTTTTAGTTCGCAAAAAAAATTCGTTAACCGAACTCTTCTCTGTAAACCTATATGCTTAGTTCGGTTAGTTCGCAGAAACAAAATTCTTTAACCGAAGTCTTCTCTGTAAACCTAATGTTTAGTTCGGTTAGATCGCAAACTTTTTTACCATAACCAAACTTTTCTACTCATGTTATTCGGCTACTTTTTATTTATTTTTTCTTAGCCGAACTTAAGGTTCGGTTAGATTAAAAAAAAAAAATTGAAGAAAAAAAATGAAAGAAAAAAATTAGATTTTTTTTTTCAAATTAAACAAAAAGGGTTTAGAAAAAAAATTGTTAATTGTTTTGTAAAAGTTTGAAAAATTAAATAAAAATATATCTATTTATTAAATTAAAGAGTAACTTAGACATTTTACAACTTTAAGACACCATTTATAATTGTAGGTAGATGAGGTAAGTAAACCATGGTCCCCTCATGAAAGGCATGATAAAAAAATAAAAAATTCACTCTCATAAAATGGGACCCTTGCAGGGGTCTTAGTTTGGAGCCCACCTCTGTGTGAAAGGTTTTATGTAGGGATTAATCTGTTTCCAATCAATCAGACTGTGACATTATTAATTTCTTTTTTAAAGTATCTGAAAAATACACCAATTTCTCTGGCGGACGTAATGGCATTTGGTAGTATCTAGTTACTCCTTTGGTATTTTCTCATGAACTTTTATTTGAATTTCAGGGTGCTATCTTGTAGCTTTCAGGGTGCTATCTTGTCATCCTTATTTATTTGAATTTTGACTTTTTCAAAAAAAAAAACTTTTATTATTATTGTAATTATAAAATGTCCAAAGAATTACCAATTATTCAACGAAAGACTTTGAAAGGATCAAGAGCTTTGAATTTTGTGCATAAATATATATTGTCCTCCAATGAACATGGACGACGTTAAGGGAATCTCCTTGTATTTCCAAAATTCCAAGGATGAAAGTCCTAGCCAATGTGCCCAGAGGGAGAGGGAGCTTTCCATCTTTAATTACCTTTGGCTTATGCAGTTTCATCCACTTTCGCAATCAAAATATCCCAAACCTCATACGCGTAACAGGCGTGTGAGGACTTACGAAACAACAACGTAAAGCCAAACTAGCTAGGCATGCAGCCAATAAATAGACAACGCATGCTCTGAGTGACGAACTTCGGCGTCACGTCACTGGATTTGAGTGTGACTCGACTCATACTGAAAATATTCAATAGAGTGTGCAGTGACCCTCATGTATGTGTCAGTTGGAGATATGTGGGGGTCCAACTGGTCGGTGGTGGTGGTTGGGCATGTGTTGGACCTATATGGCCGACGTGGTTGGTGGTGCTGATTAAATGTCCTTTTGAGAATGACAGGCCACACAAAAGCAATATTGGGCAGGTGAATTATGGTCGTCCATCGACACGCCTATGACACGAATGTTTGTGACATGCATGACATCCATAGCCGAGCCAGATATTGCTTTGCCGACGAGAAAACCTCCAGATAAGCAAAAAAAAAAAAAAAACACTTCATCCATCTCTGCCTACCCTGATGGTGCCCTAACATATTCTAAATGCGTCTCTTGTTGTCCCATTTTATCAGCAGTAACCCTGCATTAAATATCTAATCCGGGAACCAACTGAATAAACTCATTCAATTCTAATTCTTCTACTCAGCCAATATATTTTTCCAGTGGTAAGTAACTGAGGCCGGAAACTATCCTTATTCTTGATCGGAACTTCATTAAAGCATCAATGACAAAGATATTCTTGTGCGCATATATGTATATGGAGTGGGATATGGACACTCTCGTGCCAGGCACGCTGAAGTCCTTACCATTGTACCATATATATCCAACTTAGGGATGGTCATGGGGCCGGTATGGGGCGGGGACCTTGTATCCCAGTCACTGCCCCGTTCAAAAAAAGAAAAACCCATACCCTCCCCCGTTGCATGTATGATCTGGGACGGGGCGGGTATGGGAAATACCCGTACGGGGCGGGTTCCTCATGGGTTACCCATAAAATTAAGTTCAAGTATGATGAGTTAATTTAATAATTAAAATTTAAGCACGATTTTCAACCAATAATAATAATAGTCTAAGAAAATGGTTTCTAAAATCTCAAACTCATAAACTCATCTTAAAACAAGCAAACAAAAAGAATAATTGGTCTATAAATGAATATTACTCATTTTAGTTCTTAATTCCTTTTTATCAAGTATCTTCCTCCATGTTAACCATCTCATCATCATCTGCTTCAGTTTCTTCCCAAAATGTTTCTTATATACTTTCTATCGGTTAATGTTAACCATATAATTACAATATATAAAGTAATCATGTAACCTAAAACTAAAAATCTAAAACCCTAAAATGTAAAAGGTATGGGGCGGGGACCTTGAATCCCATCCCCACCCCATCCCCGCTTCATTGATTTCGAATATTACCCATACCCAAACCCATCCCTGTTTGTACGGGTAAAACCCTACCCAATAGGGTCGGGTACCCACGGGGATGGGTTTAGGTTGGGCAAATGGCCATCTTGCATACGGCGAAAGGCGATTCATAAAGATTATGAAGTGAAAGAACCTTGTTCATTACTCCCTCTGTTCCACTTTACTTGATGTTTTAGGGTTTATTTTCTGTTCCAAAATAGATGAAAGTTTTAGTATTTTCCCCACATTCTCTCTAATTTACCCTTGCTTTGGAATCACACCAGAGCATAAATTCTCATCGTAATCAACACATAAACAATTATTCCAATTTTTAAATATTTCTCATGGAGGTTATATACTCTAATCTATAAAAATTTGGTACATCCCAAGTAAATTACAATTGGATTAGTAACTTTCTCTAGAATCTAGATACTAAAAACTAGATCATTTAATTTTTATAAAAGATATTAATATGGGTAGAATTGAAAAGATTAAATTCTCTATGATATTCCTTAATTTGCGTGAAAAACTCTACAACATCAAGTAAAATGGAACGGATGGAGTATTAATTTTGCATACTGGCTCGGCCCGACTAAATAGAAATTATTGCAACCTCAGCCAACAAACCTTGGATAACTCCAAAAGGATCCTACTGCTAAAGGCCAACTAGGATCCTACTCCAAGTAGAAATTTTGCATACTTGGTCACCAGTTATTACTAAAACATATCAAACCATTAAGAGAACCGATCAACGTATTACTGCACTCAAATGGAGGAGAGAATATGATCATTTTAACCAATTTAATGTTTTTTACGGAAAATGGGTCATTTGTCCAAATATTTTTAAAACATGGTTCTAATGGACGAGTAAAAATTAGTATGAATGAAATGGACACCATAAAAATAGCAAGAATGAAACTGGATTTATCCTGGCTTAAACTTAAAAAATAATGAGGATGAAACTGGATACATCCTGATGCAAATTAAAAATAAGAAAAAGTATTTGAAAATGGGTAGGATGAAACTGTTTGCGTCCTGACTATTTTTACATACTCGTTCATATAAACGGTATCAAATTTTACATATCTGTTTCACCCAGGAATTTTTGATTTTGGTCTTTTTAACCAATTTTGTGTTTTTTATCAATTGGCTTCTCTTGATTTTCTATATATTCAAAATAGTAGAGTCGTTGATCCCCAACAATGGCAAGAAAACTCAACTTACTAGAATTAGGATGGTGATTGAGATAATTTAAGTGCATCTTAAAGGATGGATGTTGAATAAGATTTCTCCATATTTTAGATACGAACTTGCATTCTAAAACTAATTCAACGGGTAAACGAGTTAGAATATCCCATATGATCTCTTCGGGGATAACGTTGAAAATATCCATGAAAACCCTATGTTGTTGAAGAACGCACGACTTGATATAGAGAGGTATGGTGAGAACATTTTGTTTTTTATTTTGATCAGCAAAACTATAATATTATTTATAAGAAAAAATTGGGGAACAGACAATGACCTCGACCATGATCCAAAACAAAGTAAAAGAAATAAAAATAGAACAACAGTTTTCAGTCGACTTACAGCACAATGGTTACCTTCTCTCGTGAGAATCGAATATTTATAGGCTGATAAATAAAGAACATGTAATTGGGGATATGAAAACTAATTGGGAGATATGTAATAGTAATTTTACTGTTTATACCGGCATGGTTTTTCAACACAGTTTTTTTTTTATTATACCGATATGAACAATAACAACACTATTCATATCCCCAAATAATCCTTCAAACTAATTGGGAGATATGAAATAATGATTTTACTGTTCATACCGGCATGTTTTTTCAAAACAAAAAAAACTATGCCGGTATGAACAGTAACAGAACTATTCATATTCCCCGATTAATCCTTCATACTAATGGCACATTTCGCGATTAAAGATTTAAACTATTAAGGAGGCATACATGAATATGGTCAAGCGGTTGGGGAAAACTAACATTCTTGAGATCACGTTCTAGTGTTATACAAACTTCCTATTTGTTCGTTCCATCTCCTTGATTTGTCCGGATTTGATTTGACTTTTCGAATCTTCCGGGCAAATCAGGGTTCTTTTTCTTAGGTTTATGTATATATATCTAATAAAAAGTTGTTGTTTCAACAATTCCAGGGATTTTTTCTTTGTTTTCATAGATCTAATGGTGTTTCTATACCATTTAGATTTCTTATATGATAGCCATAATGGCTTTTTTCGGTGGTGCTACTGCATTGTTATCAAATACATTATGAAAGACGACGATCTACTTCGAAAATTAATACCGATATTGATCGTGATGATGTCAATTTGGGCTTATTACTTCTCTACTGTGGAAACATATAACATGTATGAGATTTCTTATATGATAGCCATAATGGCTTTTTTCGGTGGTGCTACTGCATTGTTATCAAATACGTTATGAAAGACGACGATCTACTTTGGAAATTAATATCGATATTGATCGTGATGATGTTTACTTCTCTACTCTGGAAGCATATAACATGTATGATGTTGATGATCAAGAATCTGAAGATCAAGATTCTAAAAATCAGGAATCAAAATGGTTTAAAATCATAACCATTAGGAAGATATCAAATTCGTCGATGAAATGGAGAATAGTACAATTTCGGGATTTCTTTTTAATATTTGAAATATGTAATGTTAGTACTAGTTGTTCATGTAACCAAAATTTCATATCAATGAAATTATCATTCTTGAGATTGATGTGGATATTGGCTTCTGCTAAAAACTGCTTTGATGTACATATTGGCTCATTATTTTCTGCGAAGACACAGAGCATAATCAACTTAGTCTTCGCATTTGTTACGAGTCTTGTTGTCAATCTTCTCTGTTCTCACAGTTTTAATTGAAGCATAACTGCTAAACAGAGCAAAAAACCACAACCTAAAATTATAGCGTATCCGCAAACAAAAAAGAGACCATACAATTGATTTACGTTTGTGGAAAACTTTATTAGCCAACTTAAAAATGCAACTTGTATAGAATATATATAATCATAAGAATATTTCTTAAGATCACCAATTATAATTATGAAGCCCAGGAATCCCGTCTTACTTAATTAAACCTGTGAGGGATTATAAAATGGACCAACAGACCAACAGCACGAAGTCTACGTATAATACTCTCGGCCTCATCAGCTAGTACCAACTTTCAGCAGCTTCAAATTGCATAATACTCTTGGCATCACTTTATGCCTCATCAGCTAATCCCCGGTTTCAGCAGCTTCACCCTGACTCCATTATTCTGGTATTTTTCTCCCAGTTGTTCCAACGAAAGTAAGGTGCTATTGTAAGAGATTATTTGACGAAATCCTTGAATGAAATGTGCAAACTCTCTCGAGGTATATTCTTTTGAAACATAAATACTGAGATAGCAAGGACTGTAGCATAAAATATCACCACTCTTGGTAAAGGAGAATGGTCGTCCAGCGGGAAGTCCAAACTCAAAAGTCCAACCCAATGACGGATATGGTTCCTCGTCCGCTGTTTCATTTTTTTTTTTTTTTTTGATCGATAAATAAAATATTTTATATCAAGAGGTAAGGTACACAACAAATGGACCTGACCAAGGACCAAAAATCACCAAATACAGCAATAAAGGAAACCAAACGAAGAGACTACTAAACCTCACAGAAGAACTACCAATTAACACCAGCTCCACATAAGAGCAGAGGAAACAGACTAAGTACTGACCAAAACCCACAAATCTAAGGTGTCATTATTCTTCTTTTTATATTTCCACACTTGTTTCTTGGCTGCAAAAAATGAAATGGCTCTCGATACAGAATAAATGCCCACCTAAAACCATAATTTCAACAGGATTCCATTCACTGCGTACCGAAGCCGCAGGCTTTGGAAGCTGTTCACCAAAGTTTTCACTAACCAAATCTAAGACCACTACCATCCCTTCATCTTGCCACCACCAATAAAGATCTCCATGCAAAAACGCACCTGGTCTGTTTGTTATAAGTAGGGTAATCTCCGTAGTAGACATTGATAACTTTAGAATCAAATTTTGCAACATTTCTCCATCCATTGCCACTACCTAGAGTATATACCATGGCCTCTAAATAGTAGGGGTCTTTATACAATGCGACAACTTTGTATTCATCGGTTGAAGGAAGGTAACCAAATCCGCTAGACCAATAGCTATACTGACTAGAGCTAGTCTTAGTCTTAGGAAGAATTACACACTCTTTGGTCAAGGGGTTACAAATACAAAATCTATTTTCATCCATATCACATAGACATATCAAACCATTAAACGAACCTACAAACTCAATAGGTTTTTGTAACTGAAATGGAGAAGTTAATTTGATCCTTCTGATTTTAATTCCATCAATGGGTGTCTTATGATTCTCAATATATTCAAAATAGTAAAGATTTCGATCACCATTCAAAGCCAAGGCAAGAAAACTTGTAAAACATGTGCCTTGAATACACCTTCTAGATGGTCTAATTTCTAGAAAGTCTAAGTATTCTAGATGGTCTAATTTCTTAGTTTTCAAAAAGGGAAGGAAGACTAATTCCCTTGCTAGTATTCAAAAAGGGGAGGTTAACTTCAAAAAGGGTTAACCCATTTGTTTTTTTGTGGAAGGATGAGAACCTATATATACCCATTTAAAATCATCCCAAAATCAGTCACAAACCAAAGAGAGAAACACTTCTAAGTGTTCTCAAGAGTAGTGTAAATTAAGAGAGAGAAGGTCTGTTCTTGAGAGGAGTTTATACTTTGTAACCTTGTTCCAATCATAGTGAACGATCGCCAAAAGTGGATGTAGATCATCTTGATCGAACCACTATAAATCCTTGTGTTGTGTGTGTGTGCCTATTTTACATTTGTTTTCCATTTCTATTTCAATTCTCTATTGATTGTGCTTAGAAGAGCCATTGGTCATAAAAAATTGGTATCAGAGCTCCGGTTAAAAATGATCTACGATGGCGTAAAGTATGAGATTGAGAAATTTGATGGAAGAAATGATTTCAATTTATGGAGGCTAAAGATGAAGGCTGTTTTGGTGCAACAAGGTTTGGTGAAAACTTTGAAGGGGAAAACCTCTAGCGAACATTGAAGGATGAAGAAAAAGAAAGATCACCCTGGAGAAAGACATGGATTAATTCTATTGTGTTTGAGCAACGAGGTCTTGAGAGAAGTGGCGACGGAAACGACACCGGACGGGCTATGGAACAAGTTGGAGAAAAGGTATATGACTAAATCCGAATTCAATCGTTTTATATCTTAAGAAGAAATTACATACTCTTAAAATGCATGAAGGAACGTCTATTATAAATCATATTGATGATTATAATAAAATTCTCTTGGATTTGGCAAATATTGAGGTCAAAATTGAAGATGAAGACCAAGCTTTGGGTTTGCTTTGTTCCTTACCACCATCTTATGAAAATTTTGTTGATATTTAGTAATGTATGGAAAAATACAATTTCCATGGAAGACGTTAAAACGGCCTTGAACTCCTCAGGAGTTAAAGAAGACGGGTATCGACGGTAAAAGATAATCGGGAGATGGGTTGTTCGCTAGAGGAAGAGGAAACCAAAAGGCGGATTTGATAGGAGTAGATCAAAGTCAAGGTCTAAATCAAAATCCGGTAAAAATTTCTATTGCTTTCATTGTAAGGAAAAGGGGCATTTCAGGAAGGATTGTCAAAATTGAAGAATGTCGAGAAGAATACTAACCAAGGCACTGCAGCAAATGTTGAAGAAAAGTGATGATGGAGCGGTTCTCACCGGTTCATCCGAAAGCTCGGAGAACGGGTGGATTCTTGATTCGGGTACTTTTCACATGTGTCCTCATAAAGAGTGGTTTACTACTTATCAAGCTAGAGAAGGTGGTAAAGTTCTTATGGGAAACAATGTCACTTTTAAAGTGGTGGGTGTAGGTACAATTCAAATTAAGATGTATGACGGTATGGTGAGGGACTTTAACTAAAGTTAGGCATGTTCGGACAGAAGAAATCTTATTTCTTTGGGTACGCTTGATTCAAATGGTTGCAAGTATCAAGGTGAAGGTGGAGTTATTCGTGTCTCAAGAGGAAGTCTTACAATAATGAAGGGCGAGAGAATTAATGGTCTTTATACGGCTGAAGGTACTCTTTGTGACGGGTGATGCAGTGTATGTTCTTCAAGTTCGATGATGATACTTTACCAAGTTGTGGCATATGCGGCTAGGGCATATGAGCGAGAGGGGATTTGTTGTTTTGAGCAAGCGGGGATTGCTTTGTGGTCATAAAACAGGAAAGCTTGATTTTCAGCAGAACATTGTGTCTTTGGAAGCGATTGTAGAGTCAAGTTTAATGGTTATTCATAACACCAAAGGTATTCTGGATTATATTCATTCGATCTTTAGGGTCCTTCTCGGGTTGATTCACATGGTGGTGGTAGATATATGCTGACGTTCATTGATGATTTCTCAAGGAAAGTATGAGTATTCATGCTAAACACAAAGATGAAACTTTTGTCAAGTTCAAGCAATGGAAGACTATGGTTGAGAAGCAAACCGGAAGACAAATCAAGTGCTTGAGGACAGACAATGGTTTGGAATTTTGTGGGGGTGAGTTGAACGAGTTACTGCAAGGAGCAAGGGATTGTGAGACACGCGATCGAGAAAAACACCACGGCAAAATGGTGTTGCGAAGGATGAACAGAACCATAATGGAGAAGGCACGGTGTATTCTCTCCAATGCCAGGTTACCAAAGCGGTTTTTGAAATGAAGCAAACACTTCAGCTTATTTAGTGAACAGATCTCCATCGGCGCATTGAGTGCAAGACTCAAATGAAGTTAGGACAAGGCGCATGCTAACTATATGAAGACTTGAAGATATTCGGATGTCCAGCCTATGCTCATGTGAATGAGGGGGGAAGCTAGAGCCTAGAGCAAAGAAGTGTATATTTCTTGGGTATGCAAAAGGGCGTGAAAGGCTACAGTTATGGTGTCCACACGAAGATCAAGCAAGTTTCTTATCGCGAGATGTGAAATTTGATGAGCAATCGATGTTGAAGCCAAAGAATGAAGAACTAGATGGAGAAGCTAAGAGGGTGTTAGTGATAAGGTGGAGCTTGGTGACAAGGTGGAACTTGAGTGCAAGTTCAAGGAAGCAATGAGGCTGTTGTTTCGATGATCAAGATATTGTGCAGGAACCTGCCCGGAAGAAGAAGCACAAGGTCATCGTACATCTTGCAAGAGACAGAGAGAGGAGGAAGTTAGAGCACCTCAAAGGTACGTCCATGTTGATTTGGTTGCATATGCATTTGCGGTAGGTGAGAGCATAGATAGGGATGATCCAACAACCTATGAAGAAGCAATCGGTGGTGAAGAATCGACGAATGGGGAGCATCCGCAATTGAAGAAATTGAGTCTCTTGACAAGAATGTGCACTTGGAGATAGTAGCTAGACCAAAAGGGCGAAGATTATTGAAGCAAATGGGTCTTCAAGAAGAAAACAGGTACTTATGGTGAAGGAACAAGGTACAAGGCAAGGCTTGTGGAAAAGGAGTTTACGCAAAGAGAAGGCATTGATTACAATGAGGTATTCTCTCCTTTGTTGTTAAACATAGTTCTATTAGAACATTGCTTGCATATAGTTTCTTTGAAAGATCTAGAGTTAGAACAACTAGATGTTAAGACGGCTTTCTTCACGGTGATTTGGAAGAGCGTATTTATATGCAACAACCAAAGGGGTTTGAAGTTCCGGCAAAGAAGATCATGTATGTTTGTTGAGGAAATCTTTGTATGGTTTGAAGCAATCTCAAGGCGTGGGTATAAACGTTTTGATACGTTTATGGTGCAATGTCTATGACAGAGTAAGTATGAGGTTGTGTATATCACAGGAAACTCCAAGATGGTTCATTTGTGTATTTACTCTTATGTTGATTGCTTGCAAAGACATGTCGGATACTGGAAAATTTGAAGAACAATTCGAGTGAGTTTGAGATGGAAGGATTTAGGCGCAGCAAAGAAGATATTGGGCATGGAGATTCATAGAAATCCTAGCCTGAAGGAAAATTGCATTTGTCCCAGAAGGCTTACATCGAGAAGGTGTTGGAGCGGTTTGGTATGAAAGAAGCAAAACCGGTAAGTACTCCTTTGGCGGCTCATTTTAAAATTTCTGAAAGCAATCCCCAAACCAGATGATAGCGAGTATATGTTGCAGTTCCATACGCAAACGCAGTTGGTAGCATCATGTATGCTATGGTTTGTACAAGGTCGGATATCGCACAAGCTGTGAGTGTGGTAAGCAGATAAATGGGAAGTCCCGGGAAGGCTCATTGGCAAAAAAGAGTTTGTTAAAGTGGATTTTGAGGTATCTAAGGCGAGACAATGTTGGTTTAGTGTTTGATAAACACTATGGTGATTCGACAAAATGTTGTGGGTTATGTTTATTCTGATTATGCAGGTGATCTTGATAGAAGAAAGGTCATTGACATGATATATACTTTTACATTGTGTGGTAGTACTATCGGTTGGAGTCGGTTTTGCAAAGCACGTGAGCATTGTCTACAATCGAGGAAGAGTATGGGAAGCCAGGCCGGTGAAGGAAGGTATGGTTGATGGGTTTGGTTGGTGATTTGGGTTTCAAGCAAGAGAATGCAACTTTGTTCTGTGACAGTCAAAGTGCTATTCACTTGACCAAGAACCGGATGTATCATGAGAGAACGAAGCACGTCGATGTCGGGTATCATTTTATCAAGGATGCAATTGAGGAAGGTAGGATAGCCATGCTAAAGGTTCCTACAGCGGATAGCCACAGAGACATGTTGACAAAGCGGTTCCAAGTATCAAGTTCAAGCATTGCTTGACTTGGTTGGTGTCAACGAGGTGTTGAGAGCCCTTGAGGCGGCCGAAGACGATGATGATGAATGGTTATGGTATTCAAGTCAAGGTGGAGATTTGTAAAACATGTGCCTTGAATACACCTTCCTAGATGGTGCAATTTCTGAAGTAAGGCAGAAACAACAAAACATGTGCCTTGAATACACCTTCTAGATGGTCTAATTTCTAGAAAGTCTAAGTATTCTAGATGGTCTAATTTCTTAGTTTTCAAAAAGGGAAGAAGACTAATTCCCTTGCTAGTATTCCAAAAAGGGGAGGTAGACTAACTCTCTTGCTAGTAGTCAAAAAGTTTAACCCATTTGTTTTTATTGCAGGGAAGGTGGGCATGAGAACCTATATATACCTTCATTAGTTAGCATTTAAATCATCCCAAAATCAGTCACAAACCAAGAGAGAACACTTCTAAGTGTTCTCAAGAGTAGTGTAAATTAAGAGAGAGTAGGTCTTGTTCTTGAGAGGAGTTTATACCTGTAACCTTGTTCCAATCATAGTGCAACGTTATCGTTAGATCTTCCAAAAAGTGGATGTAGATCATCTTGATCGAACCACTATAAATCTGTGTTGTGTGTGTGCCTA